>JAEIFN010000854.1:0-345549 GCA_018903675.1 Zaprionus capensis | reverse complement strand
TCATTGTTTAATCTGTAGTGATCAAGGAGTCGCTGCTGCAGCATGCTTTTAGTACCACTTGTCTGCAAATTTAACTCAGACAGCTTATTTCGTAGGTCTTCAACGCGCAGCGCAAGAATTTCAATCCGATCCATTCTAAATAATATAAAATTTATCAGTACAAAATTCTCAATACGAAATAAAATCAACTGTACTCTCTTTGCGTCAAGCTGAAAAACTACTTAACATACCCTCTCTTTAAAGTTTTCAACACCACTTAGCCAACTCTGTTAAATCTATGTTAACAGCAACCGATACACAACTTGCAGCGTCGTTTTCGCCGTTTCGTTGTTCTCGCCTCGTTCGTTCCTACTGCCTCGCCTCTCGTCACTGCTGCTTCACCTCTCTCGTCGCCGTCGCCGTCCGATCGCCGTTATTCTTCTTCTGTTTCTTCTGCCACTGATGCGACTGTCGTTTTCCTGGTTGCTTCACCTTTCTTCTTCTTCTGCCGTCGTTTTGCCGTTCTTCTTCTGCCACTGATGCGACGTCACTGTCGGTTTTTTGGTTTCTTCGATAATTAGCTTGCAATTTTTACGACGTGGCCTTCAACTTTTGGTAACCGCCGTTGTGCTTTTTGAATAAACGCAGCGTCTCCAACACCTTTTGGCTGCTGCCGTATTTCTAGTGCACTAGATACGGAATCTCCAACACCTTTTGGCCTCCGTCGTCTGAAGTCTTTCAATGTACTCGGCGTCACAAACACCTTTTGCTCGCCGTCGTCGATTGAATTCCAATTGCTTCAGCTTCAGCGTGACTTTTTTGCGTCGTTGTCGTTTTTCTTATAATTGATGCGGCGTCACGATCTTTCTCGCTCTCACTAGGTTCGCACTTTTATATACACAACTTGGGCCATTCACGGACGAGCCCCCAAAATTGTAGTTAGTTTACTTTAAAGTGTTACTTTATTGTTTAATGACAATTGTTTATAGTACACTTTATATTGTTTAGTAACAATAGTTCTTGATTGTTATTATTTAATTGTTTGATGACAATTGTAAAGCTCTAGTTGTATAAGTATATAGCGCGATTGAAAGACTTGCGACTGCTCTCGTTCATTATTTAACTCAAAAGTCCCTTCTTTTGGGTTTTCCGTTAATAAGCGTTGCCACTGCGCGTTACTCTCTTGCTCTCTGTTTTATTGTTCATTTTAGTTCCCTGATCTGGTTCATTTCCCACATATATATTTTGTAACACAATATATTAACACTAAAACTAAATGACTATATGTATTACGTCATTTCTTTAAAAAGGGAGGTGTAGCATATCTACCCTACCAATATAGTAAATGATTGGGTATAACTTAGCGTCAATACATTGTGACACTTTGTTATAATAAATACAAATAAACAAATACCCAAAAGACCAATCACCAAAAGACCATTAACTACATAAGCATTCCAGCGCCCAAGTAATACATAAGCCGATCGCGGAGCGCGAGAATGCTGAGCATGCACTTTGCAGCTCAAGTGGTCAAGCTATACATAACATATGCATGCATACATAAGCATGAAAGGGAGACTAAAGGCATTATAATGGACCTTTCGGCGCTCAATAGTAGAGCGGTAGAGCTACAGGAGGGTGACGCCAACAAGCCGCCTGCCAGGAGTACCGCCACCCAGACGGAGGCAAAAGCAGCGAAGCGCAGCCAGATGGAGTCTTCCAAGCAGGCAAAACCCAAAGTGCAGGGGCCCAACACGAGCAACTCCTCAACCGCCACCAATCCCACCGCGGCGCAAACCACAGTTAAGGAGCCAGTTAGCTACGCGTCCGTCACCAAGGACGACAGCAGGGAAGGAGAGTGGTCGAAAGTCAAGCCCAAGCGCTTGCGTATTAAACCGGAGGCGTTTATAGTTAAAAAAACGGGCGAGGCTACATACGCAGACATGCTCCGAAAAATGAAAACGGACCCGAACCTCTGCGAATTTGGCAAACACGTCAGTAAGATAAGAAGGACGCAACAGGGAGAAGGGGAAAGCTGCACCAAGCATTCCCAAATTCCGAAGTGAGCTTGAAGCGACGCTCAAGGATGTGGCCTCCGTACGCTCCGGGGCGCAGAAAACAGCACTAATCTGCAGCGGACTAGACGAGGCAACAACACCAGAGGAGTTACACAGCTCACTGATCGCACAATTCCCGGACATCGCTCTAAAGCCTGAGGATATTAAAAGCCTACGCAGGATGAGGGACGAAACGCAGATAGCGTCTGTGCTGATGAGTGCGAACGATGCCATTGCGGTCATCAAGAGGGGCGTAGTAACCGTGGGATGGTCACGGTGCCGCATCATACAGGATGTTCGGCCTACGAAGTGCTACAGGTGCCTGGGCTTCGGCCACCGTGCTGCCAGCTGCAAAGGGCCCGATCGCTCAGACTGCTGCCTTAGATGCGGAGAGCAAGGCCATAAGGCAAAGGGCTGCAATGCATTGCCTAAATGCCTTATTTGCAGCAACGACGTCGACAGAAACCATATGATGTGCTGCTTTACGTGCCCCACCTACAAGGCGTGTATGAAGGGAGCCAAGAGCCAGCACAATGGATCAAATTAAAGTCATTCAGCTTAATGTGAACCATTGCGCTGCCGCTCAGAGCCTCCTGGCCCAAACAGCGGTGGATCGCGAAACAGATGTAATGCTCCTAAGCGAACCCTACCTCTCGCGTGACAGAAACTCGGCGATGATACTGGATGAGACGGGCAAGGCGGCCATTAAGTGTTGCAGTACGCTCTATGTACGCTCTATGGGCAACCTCGCCGATGCGTGGCATTGCATATGCGAAGGTCAAGGGGGTGCATATGTACAGCTGCTATGCTCCTCCGAGTGACAGTCCGGACCTGTTCGAAGGGATGCTGGACACGCTAGTGAGTCATGCTAGAGGACGCAGGCCGACAGTCATAGCCGGTGACTTCAATGCCTGGGCAACGGAATGGGGAAGTCGAGTCTCCAACCCCAGAGCGCGTGCAGTTATCGACGCCATGATCTTGCTTGACCTGGTCCTGCTGAATGACGGACGCAAGCCCACATTCAACAACGACAGGGGCTCGTCCTTTATTGACATCACTTTTGTCAGTAAAGGGCTAGTGGCAAATGCAAGCTGGATGGTGCACGACGAAATAACGCTGAGTGACCATACTCTGATCACTTTTTGCATTCGTCCGCTGGCCACGATACATCACCAGGAGAAAAGAGCACCCCGACAAGCGTGGGATATTAAAAAGCTCGACCACGACATGCTAGCGTACCAAACGGAAGCCCTCCAAGTTGCAAACGGACAGGCGGAGTCAATGGCGGATGAGCTAACGAAGCTCCTAGTAGCAACGTGCGATGCAACAATGCCGAGGAAAAAGAGGGCCAAACGTAAGCCTCCCGTTTACTGGTGGAGTTCATCCCTACACCATTTACGGACGGAGTGCTTGAAAGCGAGAAGACGTGCGAAACGAGCCAGAGGAACCCCTCGTCATGCAGAGCTATTGGAATCCTTCAAAGAAAAACGCACCGAGTTCAAACACGGGATAGCAGCCGCCAAAGCGAGTGCATTTAAGGACCTACTGGAAAGCGTGGACGACGATCCTTGGGGCCTAGCATACAAGCTCGTATCCAAAAAACTGAGCAGGAAGGAAAGTTCTCCCGACGAACCCGACCTAATGGCCAACATTGTGTCTGAACTCTTCCCTAGGCAGAACACCCTATGGCAACCAATAGTAGAATCCCCTGTTTCTCCTTTCCCGGATGTCACCGTGGGCGAAGTCGTTGAGGCAGCTAAGAGGATCAAGCCCAACAAGGCTCCAGGCCTGGATGGTATCCCGGGTGTGATCATCAAGGCAACGGCGCTGGCTAGACCTGAGATATACCCAAAACCCATAAATTATCCCTATTATGACCTACAAATAACCGATCGACATATTTATTAGGATCCTTTATTACCCAATTCCCCTCCTCACAACCCATTACCTTCATTTACACACCCTCTAGAACCCGCACCCATATTACACCTGACCTTTTTTACCTACGTGATAGGGGACCACTTCACGTACCTACCTTTTTTACCGGAAACCACCTCACTCCACTTTTTGCACCAGAACCCGCGCCCATTGTCCTAGAACCCCTCACGTACCTACCTTTTTACCCCTCACGGACCTTTTTACCCCTCACGGACCTTTTTATCCCTCACGTACCGGAAACACCTCACTCCACTTTTTGCACCAGAACCCCCATTTCCTATCTACTTTTAACAAGTTGCGGCGTGGTGGAATACACCATCGAGCGACTTGTGGGAGTACAGGCGAAGATACCTGCGGTCACGGGCGTCCTGCATGACCAACGATCGACCGTGAGAGGTGTCGTGAGTGAGCGATAGCTCTAACTAGTTGCGGATGGGAGAATATACCAACGAGCGACTTGTGGGAGTGCAAGCGAGAGCACCCGCGGCCACGTGCGTTCCTCACGATAAGCCGCCGGCCAGGCACGCGTGACACGCGACACGTGCACGTGAGCCCCAAACGACCGCGTGGTGGTAGAGTCCACTACCACATTCTTAGCGAGCACACGTACGTGACGTGGACCATGTATATCGCCTATACCCTATACATATCCCAGTAGGGTATGACCTGCCAATAGCCTCTCTTGCTAAAGTCATAGTAGTCCTAGTATTTATAAATTTTCTGTAATGACCCTGGCGAGACTGAGATATGTACCCCACCCTAAGAAAACATCCTTACATAAGTGAACAAAATTGATGACATAAAAAAGAAGTTGAACATGTAAAACAAAAAATACAGTCGAAATTTTTTTACTATTGTATAATGGCGTGTTTAAATAATTTCATAAGTGCTAGCTTACGCTCAAGCAAGAAAGAGAGCATTGCTGCACTGCATAAGTTTGTGTTCGAGAGTGAAGGAGACAGAAGTAATAATCAAAGACTACGGGAATTTACTGGTTTCGACTTGGCCGAAAACGACCAGAGATATCGTGCAAAAAGAGAATACGCAGTAGATAATTTGACGCAGGCTGACCTTGTGTCAATATGCAACGTACTAGGCATAGGATACAGAAATGAAGACTTGCATATACACATTTTCCGCAACTTGAAAATGAACAGTTTACTGGCATCAAGCGAAGTCGACGACGACGAAACAGACGATAACACTGACGATGAAGGAGAAAACTTTACATTCCAGACGCTGAACAGAGAAACGAATGCCGAAAGAAGTGACGAAAATGTACAAGGAGCAGACGAGATAAATACCTGGTATTTAACATATTTACAGAAAACGACAGAATGTCGACACCACGTTTGGCGATCAGTTTTCGCGACAGCATACACTGTTATGACGGCACTGACACTATTCCAGTCGAAGTATGGATAGAAGAATATGAAGGACAGGCGACGCTCATGTATTGGAATGACTTCCAGAAGTTTTTGTTTGCAAAAAAGGCACTAAAAGGAATTGCAAAACTGTTTGTGTTGAGCGAGAGAGGTTTAAATTCGTGGAATTCTCTCAATATAGCATTGCTATCCGAATTTAAGTTGAGTGTAAGCAGCAAGCTAGTTCACGAGCAACTCGCGGGAAGATTTTTATTATGATATTGGCAAGCCAAAACTGGAAAGCTGCAATGTCGTTCTAATTGGATTCGGTAGTGACCGCGACTCTAATAAACTAAAACCACTTGGACAATTTAAACAATCAATTCTGATTAATGAAGAAGATTATGTGTTAGATTTTTATGTTGTTCCGATCAGATTCCTTGATATGCAATTAATTATCGGAGAACAGCTATGTTTACACGCAGAAATTATTTTTAATTGTAATGGCTTACAAGTGCGAAAAAATAAAATCAATAATAAACAAAATATTCTTAACATTTGTGTTGAAGTGGACAATGAGTTGTTTGACATTAATGAGGCTGCGAGCGAATATGCTAAGCAAGAGGGTTAGCTTATTTCGAGCTATGAACCTGTTAAAACAAAAACAACAAATGTAGAAATGCGTATTGTGCTCAATGATGAATCGCCTATTTTTTCACGTCCACGCAGACTAGCTTTTACAGAAACGCGTATTGTTGATGAACAGATTGAAGAGTGGCTTGAGAATGGCATAATTGAAGAGTGAACATCCGAATTTACAAGTCCCATAGTACTCGTAAAAAAGCAAGACGGTTCTGCAAGACTGTGTGTAGATTATCGCAGAATTAACAAGGTAATTAAAAAAGACCATTTTCCATTACCGCTCATTGAGGATCAGTTGGATCGTCTGCAAGAGGCAAATATATTCAGTACAATCGATTTGAAGAACGGATTTTTCCGCGTACCAGTTGCTGAATCGAGCAGAAAATATACGTCATTTGTGACACACCGAGGACAATATCAATTTTTGAAAGTAGCCTTTGGATTTTCAAATTCGCCAGGCTTTTTTTCAGCGCCAGGTCAATGCGATATTTCGGAATCTGTCACGCAGAGGCATTGCATTGCCCTATGTAGATGATATAACTATTCCCTCGAAGACAGAAAAAGACGCTGTACAGCACTTGAAGGAAGTTATTGCGACACGCAAAGAATATGGCCTGCAGCTCAATTTGAAGAAATGCAATTTTCTTAAGACGCGCATTCAAATTCTTGGCCATGTTATAGAAAATCTCAAAATTTACCCATCACCCGAGAAAATCGAAGCTGTAGCTAAGTTCAAGATGCCACAAACTATTAAGCAAATAGAAAGTTTTCTGGGCCTGACGGGCTATTTCAGAAAGTTTATACCAAATTACGCCGGCATATACCTTTAACTGAGTTGACAAAGAAAAAGGCAAACTTTAGATTTGATTTGGATGAAGAGAATGCAGTTAATATTTTGAAGAAGTTGCTAACTGAGAACCCTGTTTTAAGCATTTATAATCAGACTTACGAGACGGAAGTGCGTACAGATGCATCTATTGATGGATTCAGAGCAGTTTTATTACAGAGGAACGTCGACGATGGTCAACTGCATCCTGTGTATTTTATGTCAAAAAAGACCACAGATGCACAACGTAAATACAGCAGCTATGAGTTGGAAATATTGGCAGTCATCGAAGCTTTGACTAAGTTTAGAGTGTATTTGTTGGGCATTCATTTTAAACTAGTAACTGACTGTAACGCTTTTACGAAAGCTTTAGAAAAACAAAGTTTATGCACCAGGGTGGCTCGCTGGATTCTTTTTCTTCAAGAATATAACTATACAGTTGAACATCGATCTGGCATGAAAATGAAGCATGTCGATGCTCTCAGCCGGTATCCAGTTATGCTTATAAGAGAAGATAGCATAAGTTCTACTTTGAAAGATGCGCAAGCGCGCGACGAGAAGATCAAAGTACTGCATACGATGACGATGAGCTAGTAGTAGTGCTAACTTTGGCAACCCAGCATTCATTATTTCGGATAGGGGATCGGCATTCACATCGCAGGATTTTGTGAAATATTGCGAAGATGAGGGAATAAAGCTAGTGAAGACAACTACTGGCTTACCACGGGTAAACGGACAGGTTGAGCGACTAAATTCTATTATCATTTCAGTACTCTCAAAGTTAAGTGTCGATGACCCCACGAAATGATATCGCAATGTCAACAGAGTGCAACAGGCGATCAACTCAACATTTACCAGAAGCATTAATACGACGCCTTTTGAGCTACTGGTGGGTGTCAAAATGAAAACGAAAGATGATCTTCAGATACGAAACTTGATAAACAATGAGGCCATAGCAGTTTTCAACGAAGAACGCAGCGATTTACGAATAAAGGCAAAAACGCAGATACTCAGGCTGCAAAACGAGAACAAGAAGACGTACAATCTTCGACGAAAGCAAGCAAGACGATATGATGTTGGTGACCTAATAGCTATTAAACGTACCCTGTTTGGTAGTGGCTTAAAGCTGAAACCTAAGTTTTTGGCGCCTTATAAAGTTGTAAAGGTGAATACAACAACGCCTATGATGTCCAAAAAGTAGGCAACAGCGATGGACCAAATAATTCTGCAACGTGTGCGGAATATATGAAGCCATGGCCGATTGGCAACGATGACAGCGATGACGAAGGAGCATTCGGGTCGAAAACTTAGTCAGAATGGCCGAATGTGGGATTAGTGTTTGGCTGTTTACCAAAATCCCACTAGTGTGAAACAGCTGATACCTAGACAACGACAACGCTGACAACGATAACGATAACAACGAGAATGACAACGACAACAATGACAACGATAACGATGATAACGAGAATGAATAGAGCAACTAACAGAGCGGAGTGCTGCAGGAAGGCGGCAAGAGTTGTTTTTCGCTCGTTGAAGAAATAAGTTGTGCGTTCTGCCTGTGTGGC
The DNA here is from genome assembly GCA_018903675.1 of Zaprionus capensis. Lineage (NCBI taxonomy): Eukaryota > Metazoa > Arthropoda > Insecta > Diptera > Drosophilidae > Zaprionus > Zaprionus capensis. The sequence goes on along the minus strand of JAEIFN010000854.1, from coordinate 337,178 downwards.
TACGAGAACGCCAACAATTCGACGATAAAGACGACAGTGAAGACGTAACCGACAACGAAGACTTTTAATTGAATATCCTATATTATTTGTTTAAAAATACGAATAAAGTTAATACTATCATAATAAAACCCCACATATAGTAAACGTAGTATCTAACAATTATCATCCTATTATATTTAAGTTGTTTTTATTTCGGTAATTAATTATTTAAGTGACGTTATACAAGAACGAGAGCAACAGTCGCGCAAAACGTGACGGTGGGATACCCTTCGACCTATGTTCCCGTGTAGTTTAATTTGTTAAATTCATACACATATGCATATGCACATGCTTTGAAATTAATCCCGACAGATGGCTCTCGCGTTCGCGCTCGCCCGCCTCCCTTGCTTGCTGACAGAAGCACTTGGTTTTCTGCTCATACTTTCTTAAATAACTTCTGTGATTATTGTCCGATCGGATTGCAATTTGGAGACTACGTAGATATTTCATTCAGCTTAGTACATGTTAAAGTCAGAAAGTTGTATCTTTTATACAGCGCTTACAAATTGAGTTCAAAAATTAAATTATTGATTTGTGTGGGCGGTGGGCGTGGCACCTAACATTTGAAATAAACTTGATCTGCTTATAGTACACAGGAGTCTTCCTGCCAGGAGTCTTTGGTAACTCTAGCTTTTATAATAGCTGAGATCTGTGCGTTCATACAGACAGACAGACAGACAGAGAGACTGACAGACAGACAGACAGACAGACAGACAGACAGACAGACATGGCTCAATCGACTCGGCTTGTGATCCTGAGCAAAAATATATATACTTTATGGGGACTCCCACGCCTCCTTCTGCCTGTTACATACAATTGCACAAAGTTAGTATACCCTTTTTTGACCATTTTCAATGGTCGAAGGGTATAAAAAGGTACTGTGACTTACCATTGTAACGGCGGTCCATCGACGAAAGCGCTTTCGGCGAAGATGCTGCTAAGAGAGAATGCGTGGGCGGGCACACGTTGGACTATGGGCCAAACCACACATTTTCTCGTCACTCTTGTTGAGGTTAATTCACTTTATAATGTTGCTTTATTGGGGTTTTGTGAATTGCGGAGGTGTGTATTTGGGATTTTCTTTATTTTATTTTTTTTTGTTTGTTGGTTTTTGCACGGAAACATTAAATATTTTCACCATTATTTCAGTTTGTTTTGTTCACTTCTTTTAATTCTTTTGCTGGTATATTCGTCTCTTCATTCACACTTTATTATTTGTTGGGTTATTAACAAAAAAAAAGCCATAGTAAACTTAGAGAGGTTATATCGTAGAAGCGGCTTAAGACATTAATAGAATTATTTTGACATGGCCAGTTATGTATTTGAGTATTAGCTATTCTTAGCGATTAGACTGCCAAAGGCCACGGAAAGATCGGGGCAAAGGTCAAAAACTCTTGTTGCTTTTTCACTCTTTCTCACTGCATCTCGCTTATATTTCTTTTGCTGATTTTTATAATAGGATCACTCAATTTAATTTTTCCTTATACAATCATTTTTCCGCCACTTCACAGCTTTTTCAACAATAAAAAAAAAAAAATCGGCAATTTTCACAGCTGGGCTTCTGCCCGCTCCGCGTTTCTTGAAACAACTGCGGTGTCGGTTGTTCGAAACGAAGAGCGGCGCAATAGAAAAAAATACTCTTTCTAGTTTGCCAACTTGCGCTAGCTGCTAGGTTTGAATATAAAAAGGAACAAGCATTATTTTCTTTCCTTTAATTGGTAAGAAAATTATTCTCTATTCATTACCTGATTAATTTCAGTTAGATTAGCAACGTATCCTACTCTCTTTGTCCTGGGTAGAGTATCTGACGACCACTGTAGGGTCGCAGATTGAAGCATCTGGGTCAACGATCGAGCGGGAAATAGATCGAGCTGAGGACTTGACTGAGCAAGAAACCACCGCTTGCCTTTTTGCAACGGCACAGACTGTCAGGATGACGTTATCATCATGCTGAGTCATTGTGCCGCTGGAAAGTCAACCAGCCCTTCGATATTGAAATCGGCATTATATTTATCGAAAGATAAAATAACAAAACCAGGTTGGGATCTTTTCATTAAAAGAAATAGTAACTAAAAATTTTAGTTCTTTTTATTTCAATTTTAGCATGTACTCAACGATATAATGATATACTACTATTTTAGTGCATTGCACAAAACATTTTGGGTAGTCGCCGTCGACACTAAGCATCGAACATATAGAGTACTCAAACAGCGGAATTTACTCATATGGATGAGGTGCGGAGATCAGGACCCCTGAACACGAAGTGTTTCATGAGTGAGCGGTCGGCTTTCTTCGTTAGAAACCGCGAGAAGCGCACATCGGCATCAAGTCAGTCGCACAACGACAGCGGAACGATGAGCACGGGTATATTTCTTTGCTCTAGCCATCGTTTCAATGTATGTGTGCTATGTATGCACATGCACGCAAGTAAATGTATGCGTTGCATGTGAAGTTTGGCAATAGGCAATTGCTTCGGCCAGCGCGCTGGCAGCCTTAAGTCAATTTTCTGTTTCGGCGTTGAGAGCCAAGAGACTGAGACACAGTGGGCAAAAATAGTTATTTGGCGGCAATAACTTTTAACATCTGAAAACATGTGCATTTATAATTTATTGAGTAGATAGATTAAATATTCATATTTCTATTCTAATTTTTATATCAAATTTATAATATTGAAAAAAAGTTGTGCAACAACTATAATTTTTTTTGGTTATGTTTGTACTAAACTTGACAAAATTTATCAGCCAAAACTAAAAAATTCGGAATACATCAATATCTATTTACTTAATAAAATTATGCCATAAATCAAGCCACATATTTTCGAAGTTATAAAAGTTTCGCCGCAAGATAACCATTTTTGCCCACTGTGTCTCTGTCTCTTGGCTCTCGACGCCGAAACAGAAAATTGACTTCAGGCTGCCAGCGCGCTGGCCGAAGCAATTGCCTATTGCCAAACTTCACATGCAACGCATACATTTACTTGCGTGCATGTGCATACATAGCACACATACATTGAAACGATGGCTAGAGCAAAGAAATATACCCGTGCTCATCGTTCCGCTGTCGTTGTGCGACTGACTTGATGCCGATGTGCGCTTCTCGCGGTTTCTAACGAAGAAAGCCGACCGCTCACTCATGAAACACTTCGTGTTCAGGGGTCCTGATCTCCGCACCTCATCCATATGAGTAAATTCCGCTGTTTGAGTACTCTATATGTTCGATGCTTAGTGCCGTCGACTACTATATCTAAAAAAGAAGGCATTGCATACTTTCAGGCAGTTCCTGTAATGCTCTTCGGTCTTTTTTTTCCATTTGTTTTATTTTTCTCTTTATAGCGACAAGCGCCACTACAAATCCCCCCACCAAGATCACACCTTAGAGGGAAAACCTTTAAGTGCGGGATCCACGCTGGGAGCGGAAATGCAAATAGTCAGCCTGTTTACTGTTTGAGGTCTTTGGCATGGAATTTTCCTACATAGCGGCAATTCAAATCTTCTACGTCGTGATAAGCGTCCCCTAACTTATTCTTGATTTTATAAAATAGGAGCTAGTTTCGCATTATATCCCATTGTAGGTATTCTCATTTCTTTTATGTTGCTTTTCCATGCTTTCTTTTGCCTTTTTGCGTTCGATATTGAAGCTATCATCCATATTAAAACAAACGGAGCGATCCTCCAACTTTTCTAGCCTTTTCAACATCTTATATGTGGATCCGTTGGTGATCATATGCTGTTCAAAAGTTAACGTATAAGGAGTGGTGTTAATCGCCGTATGAAAACTTGAGCGAAGCGAACAGCAAATTTTGCTCAGCTGCTCATCCCAATTATTTTGAGTTGGACTTATATAGGCTTTTATGGCTGCAATCACAGATCGATTAACCCTTTCGGAAACGTTTCCTTGAGGGGCGTATATTTAGCAAGTCCTCTTCCACATACTTCAAAATTGCTTAGGCAGTAAATTTCACAAATGGGAATTTTGTAAAATGGTCTACGACTACAAAAACTCCTACGTGGCCAGATCGTGAACGCGGGTAGGGACTCAAGAAATCTACGTAAAGTTTTTGGAAAAATCTTTGCGTTTGGCCAGTCTTGCTGAGGATGGGTTTTAAGCTGTGGTTTCGGTGCTTTGTGCATCTACAGATCTCGCAATTGTTAATGTATGTTCTAACATCGGCAACGAGATTGGGCCAAAAGAAGTATCTTCGAAGTCTTTCTAAGGTCTTGTTTATCCCGCAGTGCGATGCCAAGGGGTGATCATGTCCTAATTGCAAGGCTATCGGTATCATCGATTTTGGTAACCAGATTTTCCATACCATGTCATCACAAATTCAGTCGTCGGTGGCATGTTCCATTCTCCGGTATACTTTGCCATCTACGACTTTTACCTCTGGTAATTTACTACCGTTTTGCTGAATCTGCCTTATCAATTCTACGTATTCACTACTCTTAAAGGAATCTGCATTTAAATCAATAAACTTATCTTAGTCAAACCTTTAAGTGCGGGTGGCTAGATCCTCAGTAAAGGTCCTTGAAGGGGCATCAGGAACGACATTTTGGCTTCCTTTGCGGTGTTTTATGTCGAAACTAAACCCCTGTAACTTAAGAGCTCATCTTGCTAGTCGTCTGCTTAAATCTGTTTGAGACATCAGCCACTTAAGTGAAGCATGATCCGTGACAATGGTGAATTTTTGCCCTTTTTGCTCCGCACCCGTAGCAAAAGATTCTTCGTTCTGCGAGGCACATGTCCCATGCGTGTCCTAGCTGATCACAGTTCCAGCAAACCATAGGTCGTTTAGAAAGTTGCAAACCCTCTACAGATACAGACTCCGTCACTGAGGCCGACTGTAAAGACTCTGCAGTCTCCACAGCAGCAGCGGCTCTCTTAAACCCCCTCGGTGGAGTATTGACCTTGCTGGATTGCTTAAAATTCAGATTCTGGACCAGTTGTCGCAGATGAGCAACAGAATGAATGGAGATGTATAATAATATTTTCTTAGCTCTAGAATTAAATTCATTTGCAGCTGCTGAACAAGTCTGTCCTCGTCTAAAGGAATAGTTAGTTAGATCGGTCGAAAAAAAAAAATAAAAGCAAACACAAGAAACACAAGTTATTTTTGCGTTATTTAGTTTAAAAATTTCTCGCGCTAAAGATATGTATATTTAATGTTAACGTGGTTAAACTAGATTAATATTCGTTGTTTTCTTTTATTTAATATTTCTCATTTATTTTCAATGTTCTCTTCTATTTTTCTAATTTAAACATTAATATAATAATTTAAGTAAGAGAATGGACTAAATTCTGCATATTAATTCGGACCAATAAGCAACAACCAAAAGTAGATAAGAAAAATGCGTGGGCGGGCACACGTTGGACTATGGGCCAAACCAAACATTTTCTCGTTAAGTTAATTCACTTTATAATGTTGCTTTATTGGGGTTTTGTGTATTGCGGAGGTGTGTATTTTTGTTTGTTGGTTTTTGGATGGAAACATTAAATATTTTCACCATTATTTCAGTTTGTTTTGTTCACTTCTTTTAATTCTTTTCTGGCATATTCGTCTCCTTTTTTTTTTCAAACTTATTTATTTATTATTGTTATAATCAGTAGTGTTATAATCGTTCAGTGTCATCTGAGCTTAACCTAATGTTTGGTTTAAAAAAAGAATATGGGTAAAGTGCCTTAACTAATATACATAATAAAGGATTATACTATCTTACGACTAAGGAGGTCATGTGGATGAGTTCTTTTCAAGCGTCGGAGGGGAATAGGGTCGACGAGGTTATTCGCCAACGTATTTGGGTGGGCAACAAGCCTGTCGGCGTATCGGCTGCTGTGAAAGTTTATTTGGTCTCCCAATGGGACAACTTTTAGGTCCCTTTCAATTATTCGGTTGCTCACATACCAAGGTAGCCCAGATGCATGTCGTGCCGCTCGTGATTGTACTACTCTAAGCCTATTGAGCTGAGTCTTGGAGGCTGTTCCCCACACCTGGATGGCGTAGGTCAATGTTGGACGTAAAATTGTGTTTATTAGGAGAGCCTTGGTTGCCATATGCAGTTTGCTGGAGTGAAGGAGCCAGTCAAGCTTTTTAAGTTTCCAGGACGATTTAGCTCTAACTGCGTTGATATGGGCTTTCCAGGTCAGCGTCCGATCAAGGTGAACTCCAAGGTAGCAATATGATGAGACGCAGCTGATTATATTTCCGTCAAAAAATAGACCTAGGCAGGTTTGGGGTCGCAAGGTAAAATTGACACAGGCCGCTTTCGAGCAGTTAATCGCTATGTTCCATTTGGCAGTCCATCGCTCAAATGCATACAGCCATTCCTTAACCGCATTGGAGGCAATTTGCAGGGATGAGTGGGACGCAAGCATGGCGGTGTCATCAGCGTAAGTGGCCAGGAGAAGCTGAGCTTCATCGGTGTTGGTGACAGGAGTTGGCATATCTGCAGTGTACAGGGTATACAGGAAGGGTCCAAGAACACTTTCTTGTGGAACCCCTGCATAAATGCGTTCCAAGCTAGACCGAGAGTCTCGTATTGCAACATCAAAGGTCCTGTTAGCAATAAAGGAGTTGAGGATGGCAAAGTGGGGTGCAGGGAGGAGATCCTTCATCTTATATAACAGTCCTTCGTGCCACACCTTATCACATGCTTGCTTTACGTCCAAGAACACGCCAACTGTGTAAAGCTTGTGCTCAAAGCCATGCGTTGCCTGCTTTACGAGGCGATGGATTTGTTCGGGGCAACCATAGGACTTCCTAAAGCCAAATTGGTGTTGAAGAAGGTGTTCTTTTACCTGCGGCAGTTCCATCAACCGGGTTAGCAAAATTCTCTCAAAAATCTTGGAGAAAGTTGATAGCAGGCTAATCGGGCGGTATGAGTCAATCTGTGTTGGTGACTTTCCAGCTTTGGGGATCATTACAATACGCGCACGCTTCCATTGCCTGGGGAAATGACCTAGTCTTAGCATAGCATTGAACATTTTTACAAGGGCAAGGACTCCTTTGCGTGGTAAAAGTTTTGCAGTACGGTTATCTATTCCATCGTAACCAGGGGTTTTTTTTGGTTGCAGTGCCTTTAGTTGCATTATAACTTCCTGCGGTGAGATATGTCTTATGGGGCGGATCGGAGCAGTCGGAGTATCCAAGAAATTTGTGATGGCTTCACGAGTGGAGTCGTCCGTTAAATTGAAGGGCATGAAGGTGGAAGAGAGGTGCGAAGCAAAAGCGCTTGCTTTCTCATCATCCGTCTTAAGCCATAGGCCACTTCGATTCTGGACTGGTGATTGAAACAAAGGCTGTCTCTTGATGCCTCTCGTGAGTCTCCATATTGAGAAGCCATTATTATTATCAGGACCAGCACTCTCCAACAAGGTATCTAGATTTGCTCTACGGTTATTGGCTAGCAAACGGCGCAGTCTATTAGTAATACTTGAATATTGCTGCTTAATACTAGGATCTCCCTTTGCGATGTATTGTCTTCTGAGGCGTCTTTTGTGGCTGAGCAGATCCCTAGCCTCCAAACTTAAAATGGGAGACCTCCTTATGGTCGTCAGACCAGCTTGATGACGGGTTGGTGTAGCCTGCCTTGCAGTTTCAACGACAGTAGATGTGATGTAGTCGACATATGCTTCCAGCCTACTGCAGGTGTCAATGGGAATGTTGAGTTGTACAGTGCTCTCGATATGTTCTTTGAAGACCCGAATGTTTGCGTGCGATGACAGCATTTTTGTAACACCTTTAAATGAATGGGCGTCTTCATCTAGCTCGAAGAGCAAAGGCAGATGGTCAGATGATAACTCTGTCAGCACTTGCACCTTAATTTGTTGTTGTCTAAAGCCTTTGGAGATCCCAAAATCGATAGCACTTGGAGTGGCAGTTGGACGATAAGGGTAGCATGTGGCTTCTCCAGTTGCAACGATGTCGATTCCGTCTTCCGCCAGTGCAGAGTACAGCACCCTACCTCTGGTACACGCCCTGAAGTTTCCCCACCATCTGTGTGTTGCGTTCCAATCACCTGCTGCAAGGAACTTTGTGCCAAATTGTGTGATGAGCTGCCCAACAATAGCATCTGTCCATCTAAAAGTAGGAGGGCAGTATAGTGAGGCAACATTAAAGTTACCTCTGCTTCAAGTCAGCTGAATAGCTGCTGCCTGAAAATGATTTTGCGACAGAGTGGTGAATGTTTGATGAAAGATAGTTGATCTGACAAGGATCGCCGCACCTCCGTGTTGGCTGTCGTCCGGATGGTTGGCAGTATGTAGGGTAAAGCCATAGATCCTGAAGGTGGACCGGGAGGTGAAGTGAGTTTCTGACAAAAGGAGAATATCTATATCGTGAAGCTCGATAAAAGCGAGAATCTCATTGGTCTTCGAGGAGGCCCCATTGGAATTCCAAGCTGCTATCTTAAGAGGACCCATTGTTAACAGCAGAGGGTGAAGTGCGGGTCTGCAGAAGCAATTGCATTAACGTTTCCACTAACGACATCATTCTGTCAAGCCTGGAAAAAAGCTGTTCCAGTTTGGAATCCAGATTGACACTTGCATTTGAAACAGTAGCGGCAGGCGGGTTTATTGGCTGCACAGAAGGCTGATTGCCTCTGACAATGGACGCAAAAGATGTCTTTCCAACGCTAAAGGTAGGTGGATTGGATTGATGAGTACTGTTTACGGGACTAGCAGTGGTGGGTTCGTTGGTCTTCAAAAGATGCTTACTAGCAGAAGCCGCTTGTAGGTACTTAATGCAACCTTTAAAATTAGCTGCATGGGGCTTGCCACAGTGATAGCAGCGTCTGGGATCATCTTGTTCGAGCCTACACCCCAGAGTGGGGTGGTTTTCTCCACATTCTCTGCAAATAAAATGCCGAGAACAGTAAGCTTTGGTGTGACCGTAGCCTTGACACCTATGACATTGTACAGGCTCAACTTGTTTACGGGGTTTCTCCCAAGTGACTCTATGCTTGCAGACAACAAGAATGTTCTTAACAAGCTTGTTATTTTCCGCTTTTTTGAGATCAATGAATCTCATATTAAGAGGGAGCGAGGTTGACTTATTGCGCGGAGTATATATTCGTACAACGCTATGGCGTTCATTTTGTAGACATGCGATGATGTCCTTCGATGAAACTCCGTGGTGGATGTTACGCATTACGATTCTGTAAGGCCGGTCCTCAGGAAGCTGATGATGATGGAACAAAGATCCTTTCTCCAGAAAATGCCGGGCCACCTGCCTATAGATATCTGGGGTGTTGCACTGAACAGCGCAATTTCCCGAATTCAGAGCCTTGATAGTGTAGGAATCACCTACAAGGGCGTCCAGCTCGGTGCGAAATGCTGTAAAGTTCACCACATTAGGAAACATCATTCTGGGCACCTTAGAGTGATGGATTGGTTTCGTGGTGGAGGGGGCAGCTTGGTTAACACCAGCCAGCTGTTGATCGCGTCTCGCTTTCCTTGCAGCACGAATGAGGGCGGTCCTCGACGAACAAGGCTCATCATCGTCACTCGAAGATATAACGGCTACATCGAAGTCTTCCTCGTTACTTAGGGGTTGGAAACGATTTGTAGAGTTGATCAAAGGCTGATCAGCTGTTGCCTTCTTTGCCTTTTTTGGGAAAAGGGCTGAGCCTGCTCTCTTATTGGTTCCCCCTTTACCTGGTGTAAAAGAGACATCTTGCCATCCTGTGGAAGACTGGGGATTCGCTACTGAGCTGACGACAGCACTGCTGTATGTCGTGCTGGCAGAAGTAGAACATACATTGCCACACAGCGAGAAAGTGGCGATATACGGCGACGAGATGGTTGAACTGGTTGATGTAACTGTGAAGGTTGTACTGCAAATTGTATTTGTAATATTAGATGTAGAAGAGGTTAAGATTTTATTCGGCAAGTTCTTCAGCAATTGCTCACGAATCTCTCTTGGGCCCGCGCCAGCGATTTGCTTCATCGACGTAAAGTCTAAGGGTTTCCGCTGTGGACCATTATTTTCCATTTTTCGTAAAATAAATGCTAAGCGACCCGAGTTTTACAACACACAAAACTGTCATATGCCTGTTGCCGGCATTTTCGAGCACTAGCCGTTGGGCAGCGGAGCCCCACTTTCGGAAAAACAAAACTATTTATATTCAATAACTTATGCAAAAATTAACACGTGCTTTACATTAAAACCGACTTTCGGTGTCACTAATTGTAGTTTGTGCCACTATTGTGGGCTTGTCCATTCACAAAATGTAGATTAACAAAATTTTTAATTTTAAAAAATTTTCACTGAAAAAAAATCAGACGCGTGCTACCCGAGTGACTAGAGACGGGCTACATATTCGTCTCCTCATTCACACTTTATTATCTGTTGGGTTATTAACAAAAAAAAAAGCCATAGTAAACTTAGAGGGGTTATATCGTAGAAGCGGCTTAAGACATTAATAGAAATATTTTGACATGGCCAAATTATGTGTTTGAGTATTAGCTATTCTTAGCGATTAGACTGCCAAAGGCCACGGAAAGATCAGGGCAAAGGTCAAAGACTCTTGTTGCTTTTTCACTCTTTCTCACTGCATCTCGCTTATATTTCTTTTGCAGATTTTTATAATGGGATCACTCAATTTAATTTTTCCTTATACCATCATTTTTCCGCCACTTCACAGCTTTTCCAACAATAAAAAAAAGAATCGGCAATTTTCACAGCTGGGCTTCTGCCCGCTCCGCGTTTCTTGAAACAAGTGCGGTGTCGGTCCTTAATTGGTAAGAAAATTATTCTCTATTCATTACCTGATTAATTTCAGTTAGATAAGCAACGTATCCTACTCTCTTTGTTCTGGGTAGAGTATCTGACGACCACTGTAGGGTCGCAGAATGAAGCATCTGGGTCAACGATCGAGCGGGAAATAGATCGAGCTGAGGACTTGACTGAGCAAGAAACCACCGCTTGCCTTTTTGCAATGGCACAGACTGTCTGTAATGTACAGCCCTTTCAATTGTATATATATAAAAAAAAAGAAAAAGCAAAAACAAAATAAAAAACGATTTTTTTGAAAAAATTCGCTTAACTCCGAAAAGCAATTTTTTTTGAAAACAAGTTGATATCAAATGAATTAAATTAAAGTTAGCAACAGAAACAAGGAAATTTAAATGAAATATATCATGCCCTTATATAAGATCTTACCTTTTACAATTAAATGAATAAAATTATTATAATGTGTTGGTAAATACAGATAGTTTTCCTTATGTGAAAAGGCGAAGGGTAAAATGAAAGGGTAACATTTAAAAATAGGGATTTACCATATAATGCCAAAGGTAAATCATGGAGGGTGGGTACAGAGGCGGGCTACGATACCATCAGTGTAGCCTAAAATCCATTAGAGATACTGCCATGGCAGCATCATACACGCATGATCTCTCCGATTTTTTTTTTTTTATTTTACATTTTATTATGCAGTAATTATTGATCTTATTAATCTATGTAATAGGCACGGTACTATAAATTTAATTCAACGTGGCTCTCTGATCGAGTGAAGGCTTTATTATTTGGCCAACGAATCCCCCCAATACGATTGTTAGCTAGCCGTAACAAGGGTCCCAATCGGCCAATAATTTAGCGAAGATCGCACCACTCAATCAACTATAGATGCCACAATACAGAATTTGGCGCTCAACGTGGGGCATCGCAGAAACTACTTGGTATTTTTAATTAGAAGGCGAAATCCATCAAGTCTTTATTAATACCGAGTTTGTTAAATCGCAAGTTAACGTCGGATAATAGACTGTTAACAATAACTTGAAAAAATTAAGCGATCGCGGCTTCACTTATCCCAAGTGCATATGCTATAGTAGGAACCTGATTTATTTTTCGAAGCTAAAGAATAGGAAAAACGATTTTTGGCATTGACAGACAACTCGTCCACTCTTTAGATCCGAGAAGTTTAAATTAGTTGTCAGGAAATTATATCCGTTTTATTTGCATTGAGTTCTGTCTGGAACTATATTCCTAAGGATCGTGTCTCAGAGAATATCCAACAGACCTGCTAATGCACAGTGATCGGAAATAATTGTTCATTTTAAAGTAAATTCGGAAAATTAATTCACTAGACCTTCCACAATGGGATTATAAAATAGAGCAGGAAGCATATTTCTCATATAAGAAAAATATTTTATGGCCTACTCTTTCACTAATAGGAAGCGAAGTAAGCTTACCAATAGACTAACGCATTCACAATAATGAAGAGAAACCTCAATAATGAATTGAACTTTCTATTGAGGCTACCGAAATCACTAGATGGTGATGAGTCGTTATCTATTGGCCATCAAATAAGTTTTCATTGTTGGAGTATTCAGCAAAGGAAATCGGCCTAATATGGAATGTGATAAGTTCAGCTCGGCTAAACATCACCCTATTATGCAGGTTTTGCTGAAAAGCTACAGCGTGAAAAGTTTATATATTAAAGAGTCATCGCGAGTATATGACCCAAGCGGTCTGCTGTTATTTTAGAAAAAAACTAATGGAAACTACCCTTTCAGCAACTTCCCTGAGTAGCATAAGGAAAACAAATAACTTATGAATTATTAAAAATAAATAAAATAATAAATAACCCGTTACTGGGGTAACCCTAAACCAACAAGTAGACGAAGAGATAGGGGCAGCTGACTTAAATGAGTCAAGAAGCCAAGATACTCAGCAAAAAATTAATTTACGATCCACCCAAGGTCGCCAGCCTAGGGGTGGTGGAGTTCGAAATAGAAGTATTCGCTATCAGCCGCGAATGTCCGATCCGCCTGCATATCATTTTAGAGAAATGGATTATGACAGAATTTTTAGTAGGATCGAACATCTCATACAAGCCAAATTTGACAACTTAAACCTATCAAACGGTTTATATTCTCCAAATAGTTCTCGGCAACTTCCATCTCCGCGTGTGTCTCACATTAGTGCAGCTTCGGCAAGGCCGAGTGACACGCGTTCGAACACAATGTTAAGTCCAGAGAAAGTCACCCAGATCATTCAGGAGGTGTTTCGTCGTAATTTCTCTCAAAGTAATTTTTCTAAACAAATAAATGCTAAGTTAAATCCACAATGGTTAAAGTCACGCGTAAAAGCGAAGCTTGGGAGTTCTTATTATGTCTTAGAAGATTTACAGGGACGAGAACTTGGTACTTATCATGCCAAAGATATCAAACAATAATTCAGCTAAAAATCAGGGCTTCTTTTTTTCAAGCCATTTCCCGGCCTGAACGACTTACAAATGGCTTGTGGGTGTAATGTACAGCCCTTTCAATTGTATATATATAAAAAAAAAGGAAAAGCGAAAACAAAATAAAAAACGATTTTTTTGAAAAAATACGCTTAACTCCGAAAAACAATTTTTTTTTGAAAAATACGTTGACTCCGAAAAATGATTATTTTCCTATCTCGATAATTCGGAGTCATTATCAGTAGACTCCAACTCAACTCTAAACGGTTCAAAGCTTCGATTAGAACTCTGAGTTGCAGATAAGCTTTGCACTGTTCGAGAGACACTTACGCTCTCATCGAGTTCTTTTCTCTTCGTGCATTCGCAAAGAACAGACGTGGAGTCTGCAATTAAAGTTTTTTTCGAGAAAAAACGTGGATATAAAAGTTAAAATCTTTTAACTTTTCTGTGTTCTATTTTTTTAAACATAAAGGCAAATCTGTAAGTATTAAACTTTATCAGTTTAATCTGATTAAATCTAATACAGATTTTAATTTTTTTCTACAGAGCGTGCACAGTGCAACGGCCAGCGGAGCACCCCGGCTGTTAGAGTGCACGTCTCTGCGGATAGGGCTCCACAGTGCAATAGATCGGGGTTCTGTGCAGAAAACAAGCTGCACACCCGCAAGATCTGCACATCGTTCTTCGGAAAAAATCTTGGCGAGCAGCGAACGCATAACCTCGCTGACTCGCCCTACCAAAGCTGGGAGAAGAAAGGGAACCTATTACATCAACACCACATGTACATCAACAATTACATCAACACCACATGTACATCAACAATTACATCAACACCACATGTACATCAACAATTACATCAACACCACATGTACATCAAAACGTACATCAACACGTACATAAACAAGTGCATCAACACATAAAACTACATACAGCTCAAATATATATATACAAACTATAACAAGAAAAGTGCAACTATAAAACAATTATAATTTATACAAAAATGCAACATATGTTAAAAAAAAAGTGATGCACAAAATTACACATGTACAAAATTACACATATACAAAAATTACACATACACAAAATTGCCATATACACACATTCACACGGTTACACATTATAAAAATTAAAATTTAACATTAATTAAAAATCATACAAAAAAAAAATGAAAACAAAGAACAAAACAAAGAATTAACTTAACTGGCTTTAATTCAAATTTTCATACTTATAACTTTCATTTCAATTCATTTATTTTTCTTTATAATTTTCTTATTTTTGATTATTTTTTTTATGTTTAATTTCTTTCATTTCTAAATTGTTATTTTTGGCAACTGCCAATCATTATTTTTATTAACTATTATTTTTGTGGGAGGCAAGGCATTTTATAATATGTATACCATATGTGCACAAGAGTGATTCTTTTCAGTTAATTTAATTAAAAACCAGTCGAACGCTACAGTCAGGTGCTGACTGTACAAGGCCATGGATTATCATATTATACCGTAATAAAAATTTTAACGGTATGGAATCGCCGCTCGAATTTGCTACCGATTATCAAATATAATCAGAACCCAGGGAACACCACGGGGAGGCCATTATAAATGAAATTTAATTAAATAATTAAATAATTTAATTTGTTTGACAGTAACTTTTCTTTTAGTTTATTAGAATAAAATAAAAAAAAACAAATTAAAATAAAATAAACAAAACAATTAATAATAAAAAAGAAAAAATTCCTACCCGCCTCAACCGGGAGTTGAACTCACGCACTCTCGCGCAGCCGTCCGCCACTCTAACCACTCGGCTATTGCCTCACTCCTTGGCCCATCGGCAAAGTTGCATTGTGAACCAATTCTGTTACCATACAATGCAAATAAAAAGTTTAATAAAATGCTGTGTGTCTGACGCTAGATTTGAACTTCGGTATGCTTGCGTAAATTAGGTATGCTTAAGTATGTATGTTCAAAGTGAGTTTAATTCGTATCATATCTCACTTATTTATAGTCCGATTTAAATGAAATTTTCACATAACGTCCGTGGCAGGGTATTTGTCATGTAAGATATACAACTTTGATTGTTGAGCTAATATTGTAGTTTTTAAATAGTTATTACTGATTTTCTAAGGCGGGAAGGGGCGTGTCCAAATTTCAAAAAAACTTTGAGACACTGCAATATATACGTATGTTGTCACAAAATTTCATGACTCTAGCTCTTATAGTTTCTGAGATCCAGGTGTTCATTCGGACGGACAGACGGACAGACGGACAGACAGACATGGCTCAATCGACTCGGCTTGTGATCCTGAGCAAGAATATATATAGTTTATGGGGTCGGAGATGCCTCCTTCTGCCTGTTACGCACATTTCCGTTCCGACAAACACAATAGTCCATGAATTTTTTTAAAATCCATGGCCTAAAAAATAATTAAATCCCAACAACAATTCCTCTGAGCTCATAGGATGGATTTGGGTAAGTGAACATATTATTTTCCTATTATATACACTTACTTATGTGAACATATACCAACAAATACATACATATATAATACCCTATAAATTGCACCAGCCCTACAAAAATGAAATGAACGAATTAAAAGCAACAAATAAAAAGAAAAGCAACAAATTAAAAGAAAAGCAACAAATTGAAAGACCATAAAATTAAAGTTACATTAAATAAAAGTTTAGAAAAATTAAATTAACGAAACAGAAATAAAATATAGAATTAAACGAAATTATAGTATGAATTACAATACTATATGAATTATAAAAGAAAACAAGTTGATATCAAATGAATTAAATTAAAGTTAGCAACAGAAACAAGGAAATTTAAATGAAATATATCATGCCCTTATATAAGATCTTACCTTTTACAATTAAATGAATAAAATTATTATAATGTGTTGGTAAATACAGATAGTTTTCCTTATGTGAAAAGGCGAAGGGTAAAATGAAAGGGTAACATTTAAAATAGGGATTTACCATATAATGCCAAAGGTAAATCATGGAGGGTGGGTACAGAGGCGGGCTACGATACCATCAGTGTAGCCTAAAATCCATTAGAGATACTGCCATGGCAGCATCATACACGCATGATCTCTCTGATTCTTTTTTCTTTATTTTACATTTATTATGCAGTAATTATAGATCTTATTAATCTATGTAATAGGCACGGTACTATAAATTTAATTCAACGTGGCTCTCTGATCGAGTGAAGGCTTTATTATTTGGCCAACGAATCCCCCCAATAATATTGTTAGCTAGCCGTAACAAGGGTCCCAATCGGCCAATAATTTAGCGAAGATCGCACCACTCAATCAACTATAGATGCCACAATACATGTCAGGATGACGTTATCATCATGCTGAGTCATTGTGCCGCTGGAAAGTCAACCAGCCCTTCGATATTTAAATCGGCATTATATTTATCGAAAGAGAAAATAACAAAACCAGGTTGGGATCTTTTCGGTATAAAAGATATAGTAACTAAAAATTTGAGTTCTTTTTATTTAAATTTTAGCATGTACTCAACGATATAATGATATACTACTATTTTAGTGCATTGCACATAACATTTTGGGTAGTCGCCGTCGACTACTATATCTAAAAAAGAAGTCATTGCATACTTTCAGGCAGTTCCTGTAATGCTCTTCGGTCTTTTTTTTCCATTTGTTTTATTTTTCTCTTTTTAGCGACAAGCGCCACTACAAATCCCCCCCACCAAGATCACACCTTAGAGGGAAAACCTTTAAGTGCGGGATCCACTCTGGGAGCGGAAATGCAAATAGTCAGCCTGTTTACTGTTTGAGGTGTTTGGCATGGAATTTTCCTACATAGCGGCAATTCAAATCTTCTACTTCGTGATAAGCGTCCCCTAACTTATTCTTGATTTTATAAAATAGGAGCTAGTTTCGCATTGTATCCCATTTCCATGGTTTCTTTTGCCTTTTTGCGTTCTATATTGAAGCTATCATCCCTATTAAAACAAACGGAGCGATCCTCCAACTTTTCTAGCCTTTTCAACATCTTATATGTGGATCCGTTGGTGATCATATGCTGTCCAAAAGTTAACGTATAAGGAGTGGTGTTAATCGCCGTATGAAAACTTGAGCAAATTTTGCTCAGCTGCTCATCCCAATTATTTTGACTTGGACTTATATAGGCTTTTATGGCTGCAATCACAGATCGATTAACCCTTTCGGAAACGTTTCCTTGAGGGGCGTATATTGCGGTATAAGAGTGGCCAATGTTATATTTTTTTTTAATAGGTTATTGAGGACATGGGATTTAAATTGAACACCATTGTCGGAAACTACTACTTCCGGTATTCCAAAACAATGTAGCAAGTCCTCTTCCACATACTTCAAAATTGCCTCGCAAGTATATTTCAAAAATGGGAATTTTGTAAAATAGTCTACGTCTACAAAAACTCCTACGTGGCCAGATCGTGAACGCGGGTAGGGACCCAAGAAATCTACGTAAAGTTTTTGGAAAAATCTTTGCGTTTGGCCAGTCTTGCTGCGGATGGATTTTAAGCTGTGGTTTGGGTGCTTTGTGCATCTACAGATCTCGCAATTGTTAATGTATGTTCTAACATCGGCAACGAGATTGGGCCAAAAGTAGTATCTTCGAAATCTTTCTAAGGTCTTGTTTATCCCGCAGTGCGATTCCAAAGGGTGATCATGTCCTAATTGCAAGGCTATCGGTATCATCGATTTTGGTATCCAGATTTTCCATACCATGTCATCACAAATTCGGTCGTCGGTGGCATGTTCCATTCTCCGGTATACTTTGCCATCTACGACTTTTACCTCTGGTAATTTACTACCGTTTTGCTGAATCTGCCTTATCAATTCTACGTATTCACTACTCTTAAAGGAATCTGCATTTAAATCAATAAACTTATTTAAGTCAAACCTTTAAGTGCGGGTGGCTAGATCCTCAGTAAAGGTCCTTTAAAGGGCATCAGGAACGACATTTTGGCTTCCTTTGCGGTGTTTTATGTCGAAACTAAACCCCTGTAACTTAAGAGCCCATCTTGCTAGTCGGCTGCTTAAATCTGTTTGAGACATCAGCCACTTAAGTGAAGCATGATCCGTGACAATGGTGAATTTTTGCCCTTTTTGCTCCGCACCCGTAGCAGAAGATTCTTCGTTCTGCGAGGCACATGTCCCATGCGTGTCCTGGCTGATCACAGTTCCAGCAGACCATAGGTCGTTTGGAAAGTTGCAAACCCTCTACAGATACAGACTCCGTCTCTGAGGCCGACGGTAAAGACTCTTCAGTCTCCACAGCAGCAACGGCTCTTTTAAACACCCTCGGTGGAGTATTAACCTTGCTAGAATTGGCTAAAATTTTTCAAACGTTACAGAATGCACTACACTGCTGTGCTATCGGCAAAACTATCAGGCGGCAACGATATTGTCTCATGAAGCGATCCCTTATCTGTGTTAACGACCGGCTACAATATTTTATGACCTCACGTACACACAAGTTTACGATAAGTAAGAATTATTCCGAGAACATCCCACTTGTCCGACACACAAAAAGCCAAGCTAAGCGAATTACTCAAGTCATTTCCAGACTTGTTCGCAGACCCTAACCAGAAACTGACCTACACAACAAATGTGAAGGCAACGATCCGAACCTCGTCCGATACTCCGGTTTACTCGAAATTCTATCAGTATCCAATGACACTGAAAGATGAAGTAAACAAACAGATAAAAGAACTTTTAGAAGATG
Organism: Zaprionus capensis; assembly: GCA_018903675.1. Classification (NCBI taxonomy): domain Eukaryota; kingdom Metazoa; phylum Arthropoda; class Insecta; order Diptera; family Drosophilidae; genus Zaprionus; species Zaprionus capensis. The sequence goes on along the minus strand of JAEIFN010000854.1, from coordinate 318,224 downwards.
GTATAATTCGACCTTCTAGCTCCCCGTATAATTCACTAGTGTGGATTGTACCCAAAAAGGCAGACGCTTCAGGCGAAAAAAAATATCGCATGGTTTTTGACTATCGTAAACTTAATAAAATAACCATTGCAGATAAATACTCTATTCCCGAGATAAATGAGGTACTTACACAATTAGGGGACAATAAAGTATTCTCTGATCTAGATCTAAAAAGTGGCTTCCACCAAATCTCTTTGAAAAAGAATGGCATAGAAAAGACCGAATTCCTTGGATTTGTTGTCTCCGATAGGGGAATAGAAACTAATCCGAATAAGGTGGCAGCAATAGCAAATTATCCCTGCCCTAAAACTTTGAGGGATCTAAGATCCTTCCTAGGGCTTTCCGTATACTATAGAAGATTTATACAAAATTATGCCAAATTGGCAAAACCCCTAACTTCACTTTTAAGAGGGGAAGATGGACATGTGTCCAAAAGAATGTCATCAAAAAAATTAATTTCATTAGACAATGAAGCTCTAGACTCTTTTAAGAAGCTTAAAAGTAATTTAATTTCAAAAGAAATAATTCTCCGTTACCCAGATTTCAAGAACACAACATAGCGCCTCTACACAACATAGCGCCGAAAGTTCTAGCCATGACTTAATCGTCAGCGTCGAAGCCCCAATAAATGTTTTCAAAAATCAAATATTCTTTTACAAATCAGATAAATACGACTACAAGTTCAGCATCCCATTTCCTACCTTCCATAGACATGAAATATACCGACTCGACTACACTACGGACGACATAATAACAGACCTAAAAAAATAACTCAACCCTTCCGTAATTAATGGTATTCACACGACTGAAAATATAATGGTAAAAATACAGACAATCTACCGAAGTCACTTTAAAGGAATCAAAACTCGATTCACCCAGTCCAGGGTAGAAGACTTGACAGACGAAACTGAACAGGAAGAAAGAATTCTTCAAATACATAGGAGAGCACATCGAAACGCTCTGGAAAATCAAAAGCAACTAGCAGAAACCCATTATTTCCCGAAAATGAAGCAAAAAATTATACATTTAGTCAAGCAATGTAAAGTTTGCAAAGAGGCTAAATATAAACAGACACCCCCTAATCCGGAACTTCAAGAAACTCCTACCCCGGAATACCCCGGTCACATACTGCACATTGACATCTACACTACCGAACGACACTTAGTACTTACTGCAATAGACAAGTTTTCTAAATTAGCGCAAGCACGAATTATAAATTCAAAAGCGATAGAGGACATCAGAACCCCTTTACGCGATATTATATTCTATTTCGGAGTCCCTAAACATATCGTTATGGACAATGAAAAAGCTTTCAATTCCCAATCAATTAAGTTCATGCACACTTTCCAAACACTTACAGCCTTTCCCAAAACTCGGAAAACTAGGTCATTAAATTGGCTGGGGTCAGGTTGGAAGTATATAGCGGGTAGTCCAGATCACGATGATCTGGTTATGATAGAGCAGAACTTGAATAAACTTATTGACAACAATAACCAACAGGTCATTATTAACAAACAGTTAGAAGAAAGAATAAATAAACTCACTTCAGTATCCAACGCCCTCACAAATTCTATTCATAAAAGCAGTTCAGTTAGTATTGAGATACCTATCAGTTTGCACTATCAGATTAGACTTCTAAAAGAAGAAATTATTAACATTAGATACGCCATTCAGTGGGCACGATTAAACGTAGTTAACACACCTGTATTAAATGAAGATGAGTTAATTGAAATCGAGAACATTTTTAAAAGAAATAACATGCCACCCTGTAATGTACAGCCCTTTCAATTGTATATAAAAAAAAAAAGGAAAAGCGAAAACTAAAATAAAAACAATTTTTTTTAAAAAAAATACGCTTAACTCCGAAAAATGACTTTTATGAAAAATACGTTTAACTCCGAAAAATGATAAATTTCCTATCTCGATAATTCGCAGTCATTATCAGTCAACTCGAACTCAACTCTAAACGGTGCAAAGCTCCAATTAGAACTTTGAGTTGCTTATAAGCTTTGCACTGCTCGAGAGTCGCTTAAGCTCTCATCGAGTTCTTTTCTCTTTTGGCATTCGCAAAGAACAGACGTGGAGACTGCAAAAAAAAAGTATTTTTTTCATTAAAGAAAAACGTGGTTTAAAAAAAAAAAAATTTAAAATTTTTAAAATTACTCTAAAAGTGTTCTATTCATTAAAATATAAAAGGCAAATCTGTAAGTAACAAACTTTAACAGTTTAATCTGATTAAATCTAATACAGATTTTATTTTTTTATACAGAGCGTGCACACTGCAACGGCCAGCGGAGCACCCCGGCTGTTAGAGTGCACGTCTCTGCGGATAGGGCTCCACAGTGCATTAGATCGGGGTTCTGTGCAGAAAACAAGCTGCACACCCGCCAGATCTGCACATCGTTTTTCTGGAAGAATCTTGGCGAGCAGCGAACGCATAACCTCGCTGACTCGCCCTACCAAAGCTGGGAGAAGAAAGGGAACCTATTACATCAACAATTACATCAACACCACATGTACATCAACACCACATGTACATCAACACCACATGTACATCAACACGTACATCAACACGTACATCAACACGTACATAAACAAGTACATCAACACATACATCAACACATACATCAACACCTACACATTTATAAATCTACATACATCTCACATATATATCTACAAACTATAACAAGAAAAGTGCAACTATAAAACAATTATAATTTATACTAAAATGCAACATATGTTAAAAAAAAAAATACAAACGCTACAGTCAGGAGCTGACTGTATAAGGCCATGGATTATCATAGTATTCCGTAGGCAATAGGTATGCATTTCTAGCGCGTACCAAATTTCATTACATGTGCTTCTTCTTGATTTTTTTGGCACGAACTAAGAATGCATATTGCGTCTTGTCGTTTTATCTAATGTCTCACCATTTTCGACGACTGCGGGAGATGTTCAGTAGCTGAGTGGACTATGTCCCGGACTCTAAGGCGGTCAATGATATTGAGCGTGTTCGAAGTTCGATTGCTGCCGCGATCAACATGTGAAATTCTTTTGTATTTCATAATTTTTTTTAAATAAATGAAAAGCTCAAAAACATTAAAGAGAGGCAGCGGCGGTAGGCGATTTTTAAGTTTTAGTTACGCAATGTATGTAATTAGAACTTAGTTTTCTTTCGTCGGTACACAACACCAACTGCAAAACTAATTGTACATATTTATGTATATACAATCGTGCAACAATGTGTGTTGAAGTGGGACGCCAATACATACATGTGGATATGCAGTCATGTATGTATAGGCGTCCCACTCGCACATTCATAACTTTACAAGGGCATGATCTCTGTTATTTTCTAGCATTTTAATTGCAAATTTTATTTAAATGTAATTATTAAATAATTTAATTAGCTTGGAGCGGATATATCACAACCCGCTTGACTGTAACTTTTCTTAGAATAAAATAAATAAACAAAATAAAAAATAATTAATAAATGAATATTCGCACCCGCCGGGGGTTGAACACACGCGCACTCTCTCACAGTCTTTTGAATTTGCCGTCCGCCACTCTAACCATTCGGCTATTGCCTCAATCCTTGCCCCATCGGCAAAGCTGCATTCTGAACCAATTCTGTTACCATACAATGCAAATAAAAAGTTTAATAAAATGCTGTGTGTCTGACGCTAGATTTGAACTTCGGTATGCTTGCGTAAATTAGGTATGCTTAAGTATGTATGTTCAAAGTGAGTTTAATTCGTATCATATCTCACTTATTTATAGTCCGATTTTCACATAACGTCCGTGGCAAGGTATTTGTCATGTAAGATATACAACTTTGGTTGTTGAGCTAATATTGTAGTTTTTAAATAGTTTTTAAATAGTTATTACTGATTTTCTGAGGCGGGAAGGGGCGTGTCCAAATTTCAAAAAAACTTTGAGACACTGCAATATATTCGTAAGTTGTCACAAAATTTGATGACTCTAGCTCTTATAGTTTCCGAGATCCAGGTGTTCATACAGACAGACAGACGGACAGACGGACAGACATGGCTCAATCGACTCGGCTACTGATACTGATTCATAATATATATAGTTTATGGGGTCGGAGATGCCTCCTTCTGCCTGTTACGCACATTTCCGTTCCGACAAACACAATAGTCCATGAAGTTTTTTAAAATCCATGGCCTAAAAAGTGATGCACAAAATTACACATGTACAAAATTACACATGTACAAAATTACACAAGTACAAATTACACATATACAAAAATTACACATACACAAAATTGCCATACACACACATTCACACAGTTACACATTATAAAAATTAAAATTTATTGTAACATAAATTAAAAATCATACAAAAAAAAAATGAAAACAAAGAACAAAACAAAGAATTAGTTTAACTGGCTTTAATTTAAATTTTCAAACTTATGATTTTCCTTTCAATTCATTTATTTTTCTTTATTATTTTCTTGTTCTTTTATTATTTTTATGTTTAATTTCTTTCATTTCTAAATTGTTATTTTTGGCAACTGCCAATCATTATTTTTATTAATTATTATTTTGGGTATAATATAATATGTATATGTGCACAAGAGTGATTCTTTTCAGTTAATTTAATTAAAAATAATTTAATCCCAACAACAATTCCTCTGAGCTCATAGGATGGATTTGGGTAAGTGAACTTATTATTTTCCTATTATATACACTTACTTATGTGAACATATACCAACAAATACATACATATATAATACCCTATAAATTGCACCAGCCCTACATAAATGAAATGAACGAATTAAAAGCAACAAATTAAAAGAAAAGCAACAAATTGAAAGACCATAAAATTAAAGTTACATTAAATAAAACTTTAGAAAAATTATATTAGTGAAACAGAAATCAAATATAGAATTAAACGAAATTAAAATATACTATGAATTACAATACTATATGAATTATGAAAGAAAACAAGTTTATATTAAATTAATTAAATTAAAATTAGGAACTGAAGCAGGAAATTTAAATGAAATATATCATGCCCTTATATACTATCTTTCGTCTTGCAATTAAATGAATAAAATTCTTATAATGTTTTGGTAAATAACTAAAGTTTTCCTTATATGAAAAGGCGAAGGGTAGAATGAAAGGGTAACATTTAAAATAGGGATTTACCATATAATGCCAAAGGTAAATCATGGAGGGTGGGTACAGAGGCGGGCTACTATACCAGCATTGTAGCCTAATATCCATTAGATATACTGCCATAGCTGCAGCATTCACGCATGAGCTCTCCGAATGTTGTTCTCTCTTTTAATTTGTATTATGCATTCATTATACATCTTATTCATCTACGTAATAGGCACGGGACTATAAATTTAATTCAACGTGGCTCTCTGATCGAGTGAAGGCTTTATTATTTGGCCAACGAATCCCCCCAATACGATTGTTAGTTAGCCGTAACAAGGGTCCCAATCGGCCAGTAATTTAGCGAAGATCGCACCACTCAATCAACTATAGATGCCACAATACAGAATTTGGCGCCCAACGTTGAGGCATCGCAGAAACTACTTGGTATTTTTAATTAGAAGGCGAAATCCATCAAGTCTTTATTAATACCGAGTTTGTTAAATCGCAAGTTAACGTCGGATAATAGACTATTAACAATAACTTGAAAAAATTAAGCGATCGCGGCTTCACTTATCCCAAGTGCATATACTATAGTAGGAACCTGATTTATTTTTCGAAGCTAAAGAATAGGAAAAACGATTTTTGGCATTGCCAACTCCTCCTTTTTTTTAATTGAGAAATTTTATTTTTTTTTTGGGAAAATTTTTTCCTTTTTTTTTGCATTGAGTTCTGTCTGGAACTATATTCCTAAGGATCGTGTCTCAGAGAATATCCAACAGACCTGCTAATGCACAGTGATCGGAAATAAGTGTTCATTTTAAAGTAAATTCTGAAAATTAATTCACTAGACCTTCCACAATGGGATTATAAAATAGAGCAGGAAGCATATTTCTCATATAAGATAAATATGGCCTACTCTTTTACTAATAGGAAGCGAAGTAAGCTTACCAATAGACTAACGCATTCACAATAATGAAGAGAAACCTCAATAATGAATTGAACTTTCTATTGAGGCTACCGAAATCACTAGATGGTGATGAGTCGTTATCTATTGGCCATCAAATAAGTTTTCATTGTTGGAGTATTCAGCAAAGGAAATCGGCCTAATATGGAATGTGATAACTTCAGCTCGGCTAAACATCACCCTATTATGCAGGTTTTGCTGAAAAGCTACAGCGTGAAAAGTTTATAAATTAAAGAGTCATCGCGAATGTAGGACCCAAGCGGTCTGCTGTTATTTTAGAAAAAACTAATGGAAACTACCCTTTCAGCAACTTCCCTGAGTAGCATAAGGAAAACAAATAACTTATGAATTATTAAAAATAAATAAAATAATAAATAAACTTTTATGATAAACTAACAAAACAAATAAACAAAATAATAAAGTTTTTTTATGAACATTTAAAAAACCAAATATGCCTTTAATACGCAGTAGAGAGGACTTGCGTCAGCCGGAAGGCACTTGCAATCTTTGTGTAGAGCATCTACTGGCAACAGAAAACATAGTAAATACTGAATGCGGCCATAGATTCCATAATCAGTGTATCGTGGCACATCTAGAAAAATATCCAGAGTGTCCCGAGTGCAAAGCACCTAGTACAATACAGGACTTGCATTACTCAGCACATATAGAGCCTCAAGCAAGCACTAGCAAAGGTGCTATTTCAAAAGTACACAACACACGAAGTAAAGGGAAACCCGTTACTGGGGTAACCCTAAACCAACAAGTAGACGAAGAGATAGGGGCAGCTGACTTAAATGAGTCAAGAAGCCAAGATACTCAGCAAAAAATTAATTTACGATCCACCCAAGGTCGACAGCCTAGGGGTGGTGGAGTTCGAAATAGAAGTATTCGCTATCAGCCGCGAATGTCCGATCCGCCTGCATATCATTTTAGAGAAATGGATTATGACAGAATTTTTAGTAGGATCGAACATCTCATACAAGCCAAATTTGACAACTTAAACCTATCAAACGGTTTACATTCTCCAAATAGTTCTCGGCAACTTCCATCTCCGCGTGTGTCTCACATTAGTGCAGCTTCGGCAAGGCCGAGTGACACGCGTTCGAACACAATGTTAAGTCCAGAGAAAGTCACCCAGATCATTCAGGGTTGGGGAATAAAATACGACGGAACAGTTAATGGCCCTACAGTTCAGGAGTTTTTATACAGAGTAAGAACATTGACCATAGATAGTCTAAACGGTGATTTTGCTTTTGTATGCAAAAACTTACATGTTCTCTTAACAAGTAAAGCAAGAGAATGGTATTGGAGATACCGTAAAGAGAACCCTGATGTAGTATGGGAAGATTTTTGTGCAGCACTAAAAGATCAGTATCAGGACCATAAAGACGATGATGTCCTTATGGAAGAAATTCGTGCTTCAAAGCAGAAAGAGGGAGAGTCCTTTAATTCGTTTTATGAGGACATTATGTCGATCGTTTCTCGTCTAACTATTCCTTTAGACGAGTACAGACTTGTCCAGCAGCTGCAAAGGAATTTAATTCCAGAGCTAAGACAAGTATTATTATACATCTCCATTCATTCTGTTGCTCATCTGCGACAACTTGTCCAGAAACGGGAAAATCTACTAGGAGATGTAGATTTTAAGCAATCCAGCAAGGTCAATACTCCACCGAGGGTGTTTAAAAGAGCCGTTGCTGCTGTGGAGACTGAAGAGTCTTTACAGTCGGCCTCAGAGACGGAGTCTGTATCTGTAGAGGCTTTGCAACTTTCCAAACGACCTATGGTCTGCTGGAACTGTGATCAGCCAGGACACGCATGGGACATGTGCCTCGCAGAACGAAGAATCTTTTGCTACGGGTGCGGAGCAAAAGATTTCTATAAACCTCAATGCCCAACATGCCTTAAGAGAGCGGAAAACTCCAAGAAGGGCTCATTCGTCGACGGCAGGCGAATGGCCCAAAACTAGAATCCGCAAATAAATATCAATCTGCAGAATCAGATTGTCCACGGCAGATGCCTGCACTTTTAAAACAGGCATCTCCACAATCACACTTGGACATTCCTTTACTACGCCAAATAAAACCATATCATGAGAGATTAGCTCATTATAACCAGATCAGAGCAAAAATATTTTCAGAAGTGGCTACCCTTGATCGTGTTACAAAACGGAACACTCTTCGTATGCGTAATTTCTGGCATAAGATCAAACGCAAGCGTAAACTGCTTGTATCTTCGGTTGTAGACACCCAGACAGATGGTCGTCTTTATGCTTCTATTTCCTTTTTAGGTCTAACAGAAATTGGCTTATTAGACACAGGAGCCAATATAAGTTGTTTGGGAGCAGACTTGGCTGCCCAAGATTGGTCATCCTGTCCAAGTTTTAAAAAAATATCATCACGTGTGAAAACTGCTGATGGAAGCAGCCACCAAATAACTGGTTTTATTAGCACTGATGTAGCCTATAATGGACTAACAAAACGTCTCGATTTTTATGTTATTCCATCAATAAACAAGCGTGTCATATTAGGGATAGATTTTTGGAGAATTTTTCAGTTAGCACCAGGTATAATATCTAGCATTGATACTTCTAATCCAATGGTAGAAAGTACTGATACTAATCTGAAACAATTTCCACTTTCTTCATCTCAAGAAAAGCGATTACAGAGCGTAATTAATTTATTTCCTAACTATAAAGAACAGGGATTAGGAAAAACATCCCTTTTAAGCCATGATATTGACGTCAGTGACGCTAAGCCAATTAAACAGCGTTTCTATCCCGTTTCTCCCGCTGTAGAGAAACTTATCTACGTAGAGGTGGACAGAATGCTGTCAGAAGGCGTCATTGAGCCATCGAAGAGTCCTTGGAGCTCTCCGATGAGGCTCGTTATTAAGCCAGGCAAGGTACGCCTTTGTTTAGATGCACGACGCATTAACGAGTGCACTAAAAAAGACGCGTACCCGCTGCCAAATATAGATGGCATTTTTTCTCGGCTTCCCAAAGCCAATATCATAACAAAATTGGATCTGAAGGATGCATTCTGGCAAATACCCCTCACAGATGAGGCTAAAGCCATTACAGCTTTTACAGTGCCAGGGCGGCCACTATATCAATTTACAGTGATGCCGTTTGGTCTCTGTAATGCTCCACAGACCATGTGCCGGTTAGTCGATGAATTGATCCCTGCAGACTTGAAAACATGTGTTTTTGGTTACCTTGATGATGTGTGTGTAGTCTCAGAAGACTTTGACACACATATGTCCATTCTTATCAGGTTAGCAGAACAATTTCGTAGGGCAAATTTGACTTTAAATGTGGCTAAAAGTCGTTTTTGTGTTACAGAAGTTGAATATCTGGGACACATCATAGGAAATGGTGGTATCGCGACTGATCCTAAGAAAGTTGAGGCTATAAAAACATGGCCTTCCCCTAAAACGATCAAGCAAGTGAGAAGCTTTTTAGGCCTGGTTGGATGGTATCGGAGATTCATCAGTAACTTCTCTGAACTAGTCTTCCCGATTACCGAAGTCCTATCAACAAAAAGGAAATTTTTATGGACAGACGCAGCTGAGACTGCTTTCCAAAATTTGAAAAATGTAATCACGTCGGCACCGGTCCTTCAAAATCCAGATTTCTCTAAGAAATTCTTCGTACATTGCGACGCAAGCGATTGTGGGGTGGGTGCTGTGTTAGTGCAGCTTTCACATGACAATGTTGAACGTCCAGTGGCATTTATGTCCAAAAAATTAAACACGGCTCAACGCAATTATAGCGTTACTGAACGCGAGTGCTTGGCGGCTGTGTTGGCAATTGAAAAGTTTAGGTGTTATTTGGAGCTCCAAGAATTTGAGCTCATAACAGACCATGCTAGTTTACTATGGCTTATGCGACAGCCGAATCTTAAAGGCAGGTTGGCTAGATGGTCTATGCGTTTGCAGGGTTATAGATTCTCTATTAGCCATAGGAGAGGTAGCGAAAATATAGTGCCAGACGCCCTTTCAAGAATGCACGTAGAGGATGTGTCAGCCATTGAGCTGATTGAGCCCGAAATTGATCTCGACTCGGCATGTTTTGATGCGGCAGATTATGTCCGAATGAGAAATGAAGCAGAAACTTTGGAAGGAAATTACCCAGATTTAAAAGTATTAGGTAAATATTTATATATTCGAACGAAACATGAAGATGGCACAGATTTAGGTATGCAGCAGGCATGGAAGTTATGGATACCCAAAGGATTGACAGAAAGTGTAATTCGTCGGGCTCACGAGTCGGTAGTGACCGCCCATGGTGGCATGGCTAAGACTTTGGAGCTAATACGGCGTAACTTTTATTGGCCAGGCATGGTGTCACAGGTGCGTTCGTATGTTCGCGTTTGTGATGTGTGTAAATCCACTAAAGCACCAAATCAATCCTTAAAGCCTCCTATGGGTAAGCCAGCCATATCTGACAGGCCATTTGAACGCTTATATGTAGATATTTTAGGTCCATATCCGAGGAGCAAACGAGGATATATTGGTTTGCTCATAGTGGTTGATCACCTTTCAAAATTTCATTGGTTGTGCCCATTGAAAAAATTTAATACGGCTCCTATAAAAGAATTTTTGCAAGATCATATATTTTTGACATATGGAGTACCGCGCTGCATTATTAGTGACAATGGAGTTCAATTTAAATCGTCTGATTTTAATGCTTGGTTGACTTCATTGGGAGTGAAGCATATTTATACGGCTTTATATTCTCCACAATCAAATGCCTCAGAAAGGGTTAATAGATCTTTAATTGCAGGCATTAGAGCCTTTCTTTCGGGAAATCACACCGAATGGGATCTGCACATTCACGCAATAAGTTGTGCATTGCGAAACGCTCACCATCAGAGCATTGGTTGTTCTCCGTATTTTGCCTTATACGGATTCGATATGGCAACTCATGGCAAACATTACGACCTATTAAAGAAATTTCAGCTGTTAGGCGAGTCCGAAAATATATTGGCTAGAACAGATCAGCTAAATTTGATACGAAAAGAAATTAAGGCAAACATTGCTAAAGCCTACGATCAAAATGAAAGGCAATACAATCTCAGAACAAGAGAAATATCATTTAAGGTCGGTCAGGAGGTGTTTCGTCGTAATTTCTCTCAAAGTAATTTTTCTAAACAAATAAATGCTAAGTTAAATCCACAATGGTTAAAGTCACGCGTAAAAGCGAAGCTTGGGAGTTCTTATTATGTCTTAGAAGATTTACAGGGACGAGAACTTGGTACTTATCATGCCAAAGATATCAAACAATAATTCAGCTAAAAATCAGGGCTTCTTTTTTTCAAGCCATTTCCCGGCCTGAACGACTTAAAAATGGCTTGTGGGTGTAATGTACAGCCCTTTCAATTGTATATAAAAAAAAAAAAAAACCAAAAAAAAACATTTTTTGAAAAAGCGAAAACCAAAATAAAAACAATTTTTTTTGAAAAAAATACGCTTAACTCCGAAAAACGACTTTTTTTGAAAAATACGTTTAACTCCGAAAAATGATAAATTTCCTATCTCGATAATTCGGAGTCATTATCAGTCAACTCGAACTCAACTCTAAACGGTGCAAAGCTCCAATTAGAACTTTGAGTTGCTGATAAGCTTTGCACTGCTCGAGAGTCGCTTAAGCTCTCATCGAGTTCTTTTCTCTTTTGGCATTCGCAAAGAACAGACGTGGAGACTGCAAAAAAAAAGTATTTTTTTCATTAAAGAAAAACGTGGTTTAAAAAAAAAAAAAAAGTTAAAATTTTTAAAATTACTCTAAAAGTGTTCTATTCATTAAAATATAAAAGGCAAATCTGTAAGTAACAAACTTTAACAGTTTAATCTGATTAAATCTAATACAGATTTTATTTTTTTATACAGAGCGTGCACACTGCAACGGCCAGCGGAGCACCCCGGCTGTTAGAGTGCACGTCTCTGCGGATAGGGCTCCACAGTGCATTAGATCGGGGTTCTGTGCAGAAAACAAGCTGCACACCCGCCAGATCTGCACATCGTTTTTCTGGAAGAATCTTGGCGAGCAGCGAACGCATAACCTCGCTGACTCGCCCTACCAAAGCTGGGAGAAGAAAGGGAACCTATTACATCAACAATTACATCAACACCACATGTACATCAACAATTACATCAACACCACATGTACATCAACACGTACATCAACACGTACATCAACACGTACATAAACAAGTACATCAACACATACATCAACACATACATCAACACCTACACATTTATAAATCTACATACATCTCACATATATATCTACAAACTATAACAAGAAAAGTGCAACTATAAAACAATTATAATTTATACTAAAATGCAACATATGTTAAAAAAAAAAATACAAACGCTACAGTCAGGAGCTGACTGTATAAGGCCATGGATTACACAATCCCACAAAAAAAAAGTTTGTCATGATCTGGGTATGCGGCATATGCAGTTATATGTATTTTGGGTCGCTGAATCCGAATCCGGGGTCAGAAATTCTATATCATGACCCGATCATGACCCCCATTATTTTTTGGGCCTTCAAAAATTTTTCGAGTTTTTTGGGGTTAGGTCGAAACTCAGACGTGCTATGTAAATTTGGACTTCGGATTCGGACTCAGAAGGACAAAATACATGTTAAAACATATATCGCAAACCCAGATCACGATTATATATCTTTTGGGGATATCCAAAGGTTTTTCAGTTTTTTGAGGTTAGGTCGAAATCCAGACGTGATGGAGAATTTCTGACCCCAGATTCGGATTCAGCGACCCAAAATACATATAACTGCATATGCCGCATACCCAGATCATGACAAACTTTTTTTTTTTGTGGGGTTGTGTAATCATAGTGTATATAGTTGTTATAGTTATTACTCATTTTCAGTGGCGGGAAGGGGCGTGTCCAAATTTCAAAAAAACTTTGAGACACTGCAATATATACGTATGTTGTCACAAAATTTCATGACTCTAGCTCTTATAGTTTCCGAGATCCAGGTGTTCATACGGACGGACAGACGGACAGACGGTCAGACGGACAGACGGACAGACAGACATGGCTCAATCGACTCGGCTACTGATACTGATTCATAATATATATAGTTTATGGGGTCGGAGATGCCTCCTTTTGCCTGTTACGCACATTTCAGTTCCGACAAACACAATAGTCCATGAATTTTTTTAAAATCCATGGCCTAAAAAGTGATGTGAATTACACATGTACAAAATTACACATGTACAAAATTACACATATACAAAAATTACACATACACAAAATTGCCAATACACACACATTCATACAGTTACACATTATAAAAATTACAATTTAACATAAATTAAAAATCATACAAAAAAAATGAAAACAAAGAACAAAACAAAGAATTAGTTTAACTGGCTTTAATTTTAATTTTCAAACTTATGATTTTCCTTTCAATTCATTTATTTTTCTTTATTATTTTCTTGTTCTTTTATTATTTTTATGTTTAATTTCTTTCATTTCTAAATTGTTATTTTTGGCAACTGCCAATCATTATTTTTATTAATTATTGTATTATTTTGTGTATAATATGTGTTCGCGGCAGATCACTGCTTTATCTAAGCTCAAGGTTGCCACACGAATAGAATCAGCTGTTCAAATCTATTTTTCTATGCAATTATGTTAATGTTATGTTTCTATGCAGTTATGTTAACTACCTGTTAAATCTCATGTTAGCAGCTGTTAAGTCTAACTAAAAACACTTGTAAAACAGTCTCTTCTCGAATAACATATAAAAAATGCAGCGGCACAATAAATATTAATATTAAACCCTTGCTTTTAATTCAATATAGAAGTAAGGCGGTTGCACAAATCAGTGTGCCCGTAAACATTGGTGACGTGATTTATTATTATTCGTAATTTATTCGCGCAATCGCTACCGTCGCATTTTTATATCTCGGTTTCGCACGCGTACATATGTACCTACAAACATTTTCGATCTCGCTTTCGCACGCGTACATATGTACATACGTCGTTCTGCAACTTTTTAGTTCGCGCCATACATTTGTTACTCCGCAGAATATTGTCGATTAATATTCTCATTTCTAATCTGTTTTAATAGAAATATTATTACACACTCTCGCAAGCAAATTTGGCCCTCAATAAGTGAACTTTTGATCTTGCTTTCGTTCGCGTACATATGTACGTACATACACACAAACATTTTTCGTCCGCGTATATACGTACATATACACAAACATTTTTCTTTATCGCGTACATACATACATAAGTGCATACGTTTTTTTTGCAACTTTTGAGTTCGCGCCATACATTTGTTATTCCGCAGAATATTGTCGATTAATATTCTCATCTCTAAGCTGTCTTAATAGAAATATTATTACACACTTTCGCAAACAAATTTGGCCCTCAACAAGTAAACTTTGCGCACACATACATCGCCCTATCACCTACATACATGCATAAGTGGCTATACATAGTGCAAGTGCATTTAACCGTTTCAACTGTTCTTATATACAAAGAACATTAGCTGTTCTCATCTCCTTCGTTTTCTTACGGTTTCGTGGTGACAAAAATACATTTTTTCGCGCGCGTTTGGTTTTGGTTACAGTGAACACCAACTACAATGGCTGAACCAAATCTTAGTGACTTTTATCGCGAAAAATGCTCCCAAATAAAACGTCAACTGACCTCTATGCTCGAGTTCTTCAACTCTGACGAGCAAATTGAGAGTTTTGATGAGAGCGATTTGTCCGTGAGAATCGATGCCGTAAACGGGATGCAGGCCGAATTCGTGGATGCTCAGACCGCGCTTGAGAAGCTTGACTTGTTGGAGATGGCGTCGAATACGCGCGTTGAATTCACCAAAATGTATTTCAAGGTCAAAGCAAGGCTCACCCGACAATTGGACGCACTCATGGCTCGTCACACTGCTCTCAATTCAACGACTATTCCCAGGCTCAACGACACTGTAAATCAAACTTGCAGTCGCCGGTCTCGACTACCGGAGATGCAACTGCCAACGTTTAATGGAAAATATGAAGATTGGCCCGAGTTCTATGCGATGTTCAACACAGTTGTTGGTAGCAATGAGGATCTGAGCAAGATTGAAAAGCTTCAGCACCTGCGTTCTTGTCTGGAAGGTGCTGCTATTGACACCATCAAGTCATTGGAGCCCTCTGAACCAAATTACGATAAGGCAATAGAACTACTTATAAGACGCTTTGATAACAAGTTGCTTCAATTTCAGGGGCACATACGCTCGATCTTTGGGTTGCCAGGTGTTGAAAAAGGATCTGCACAGAGCCTACGTGCGCTCAGCGATAACGTAAACGCTCACCTTCGAGCTCTCGGCACAATAGCAACAAGTGAGCAGATCGCAGATGGCCTACTTATTAACATAATAAGTCGCAAGCTAGACGCAAACTCACAGGAGAAATGGGAAGAGGCTCTGGAATCTGAGAAGATCCCGAAGTGGTCAAATATGGCGTCTTTTATCGAGCGCAGATGTCGAAAATTGGAAAACATGGAAGGCGTTATACTGCAATCAGCCAGCCTACAGGATGCGCACAAGAAGAATGGTCGAAATTCACTTGTAGCCTCTAGCAGCATCGCAAACGCGTGCCTTTTATGCGACTCAAAGGATCACTACCTACCTAAATGTCCTCGTTTTGCCAACCTATCTCCCTCTCTCCGCTTTAATGAAGCTAAGCGTATGCATCTATGCTTCAACTGCCTTCGTAAAGGTCATGCCTTACAGCAATGTCGAGCTGGACATTGCAGACACTGCCAGCAGAAGCATCACACCCTGCTGCATACAGGCCAAATCCCCTCGGCTTCAAATGCTTCCAATGCACAGCATGGAACAACTCAGCAGCAGCAAACGCTAATCACAACTGGCTCGAACTTCGCACCTGAGCCCACGGAAAGGCAGTCAGCTGATTACGTATTGTTGCCCACAGCCATCATATACATCAAAAACAGAGTGGGTACTTTTATACCATGTCGTGCCTTGCTCGACTCAGCATCACAACTGAATTTCGTCACCAGTCGGCTGGCCAACCAATTGCAACTGGTCACACGAAAATCAACAGTTTCAATTTCCGGGATAGGTGAAGCTTCTCTGTCGTCAAACGCAGCAGACGATCTTGCTGCTCAATCGCTTGATCAGAAATACAGCGCAGCATTTTCGGCTGTTGTCACACGGACGATCACGGACTACCATCCTCATATCGGAATCGACATAACCAGCTGGAATATCCCGAAGAACATAGCACTCGCCGATCCATCGTTCTACAAATCGCAGCGAGTCGATGTATTACTTGGCGCCGGCCTGTTCTTCGAATTGCTTTGCGTTGGGCAGACCCACATAGCCAGACACTTGCCAATTTTCCAAAAGACAAGGCTTGGATGGATCGTTTCCGGAGCTTTTTCTCAGCCCATCAAGCATCATGCGTTGGCAGCCGTACGCAGGGAGTCTCCAGAGGATGACAACCTTACCGATATAGTCAAACGATTCTGGGAAATTGACAGTTGCTATGATTCCGCATCAACAGTCACAGAGGAAGACATGATTTGTGAAAACTTATTCTTGAAAGGCTACAGGCGCCTGGACCCTGGACAATACTCAGTGCGTTTACCAGCAAAGGAGGATCTGGATGTCCTTGGAGACTCATTCCATCGGGCTTTGAGGCGCTTCAAGTCTCTTGAGTCTAGACTCCAAAGGAATCAACAGCTGAAAAAGCAGTATTCAGCATTTCTTCAGGAATACATCGACCTAGGACACATGTCATTAGCCTCCAGCCATCATGACGGACCGCGTTTTTATTTGCCTCACCACTGTGTAGAAAAACCGGACAGCACATCCACAAAGTTGCGCGTAGTTTTTGACGGATCAGCAAAAACAACAACTGGCGCATCTCTTAATGATCTTTTATATGCTGGCCCATCCATTCAATCCAAGCTTTTTAACATACTGATCAGATTTCGTTTCTTCAAGGTTGCTATGTGTGGAGATATTTCCAAGATGTATCGTTGCGTGCGTATTTCGCCACCAGATGAACACCTGCAATGCATTCTGTGGCGCAACAATCCCGACGAACCAATAAACGTGTACACCCTGAATACAGTTACGTACGGAACAAAGCCTGCAGCCTTTCTCGCAATTCGCGCCATGCATCAGCTGACCTACGATGAGGAACCATCATTTCCGCTTGCCGCAAGGATCGTCCGAAAAGATTTCTACGTGGACGACTTGATCTCAGGTGGTGACTCCATCAAGGAAGCGACGGAAATTCGACAGCAAGTCAAGCAACTGCTCGCCAGAGGACTATTTCCAATAAGGAAGTGGTGCTCGAATGAGTCTGCCGCTCTTGAGGGTGAAGCCGAAACTGATTGCGAAAAGCTTATGCAGTTTCACGACGGCACGAGTATTGCCAAGGCGCTCGGCTTAGCCTGGGACCCCGCATCGGACTTCCTGCTTTTCAATTTCACCGACATTATCCCTAACGGACCAACTACAAAGCGCAGCGTATTATCTACACTGGCAAAATTCTACGACCCATTGGGACTCATCTCTCCTATCATTACAAGAATGAAAGTGTTCATGCAAGCACTCTGGAAGGAAAACATCGATTGGGATGAGAGCCTTCCGCAGCATCTTCATTCAGCGTGGACGGAAATAACATCGCAGTTATCCTTTGTTCACAGCCTTAAGTTTCCACGCTTCATCATGGCACCTGCAGGGAAATATGAGATCCACGGTTTCTGCGACGCCAGTATAGCAGCGTATGGAGCATGCATTTACGTGAGATCTGAAGTTGATGGAGACTACTCAACGCATTTGCTGTGCTCAAAGTCGAGAGTAGCTCCGTTAAAAACATTAACAATACCTAAACTTGAACTCTCTTCTGCACTAATCCTATCGGAGCTCATATCAATCGTCGCAAAAGACATTTCATTCAAATGTGAATATCATTGCTGGACAGATTCAACAATAGCGTTAGCATGGTTGCGCGACTCGCCTTCCAACTACAACGTGTTTGTCGGGTAACGCAAATCCAGGACCTAACGAGAGGCATGACGTGGCATCATGTCACTTCGCAACTGAACCCAGCTGACGGCCTATCGCGAGGATGCACCCCACTTGAATTAATCAACTCGCAACTATGGCATTATGGACCTTCCTTTTTGCGCCTTCCAATGTCAAAATGGCCGGAAACGGTAGTGCCATCAGTGGAACTTCCAGAGCGACGAAGCAGAGTTCTCATTTCTACGTCATACAAAGACATCGCAACTGATTGTAAGTTTCACAACTCCTTTGCAAAGCTGGAGCGAATATTTGCGTATGTACATCGATTTGTGAACAGAGACTCTCCAAAACAAAGGGGCTCTATCACACTGCAGGAAATTAAATCGGGCACCCATCTCATGATTCGAAACATCCAGAAGATTCACTTTGTCGAGGACTACAAAGCACTCAGAGAGAGCAAGTTGCTGCCTGGAAGGAGTCCGCTAAAATCATTGCAACCATTCATGGACTCTATAGGTCTTATGCGAGTTGGAGGAAGGCTGCATAACTCATATTTGGAGTATGAGGCCAAGCATCCAATCTTATTGCCCAAACAGCATCCTGTGACGCGGTCAATAATCATGCACTACCACGTTAAATTTCTTCACGCTGGTCCGCAATGCCTACTGGCAAACATAAGGCAACGCTACTGGCCCATAGGAGGGCTAAAAGCCGTCTCTAGTGTTGTCAACAAATGCATTCGTTGTTTTCACGCTCGACCTACCACACTGCAGCAAGTAATGGCTCCACTACCAGCAGCCCGCGTAACACCCAGCCCTACGTTTTATGTAACCGGCATAGATTTTTGTGGGCCCTTCTTCTTCAAATCAGAAGTGAGAAATCGTGCGCCTACAAAATGCTATATAGCAATATTCATTTGCTTCTCAACAAAAGCATGCCATCTAGAGCTCGTGGAAGACCTGTCGACACCTTCTTTCATCGCTGCTCTAAAACGTTTCGTCAGTCTTCGAGGGAAGCCACGCGATATTTGGACGGACAACGCAACAAATTTTGTCGGCGCTCGAAACGAGCTAGCTGAGCTTTAAGATCTCTTCATCAGTGAACCTCAGCGCCAGCAAATTGTCAACGACGCCCTCGCCCTCGGAAGAAATTGGCACTTTATTCCACCACGATCTCCGCATTTTGGCGGGTTATGGGAAGCTGCTGTAAAGGCAGCGAAGCACCACTTTTACCGCATCGTTGGCAACTCAACCCTCACATTTCATGAGCTTCGTACGCTCATTTGTCAGATGTCAGCTATGTTGAACTCAAGGCCTCTATGTTCCATTTCAGAAAATCCAAGCGACCTAGACATCCTCACACCGGGTCACTTCCTTTGGGGCAAAGCGAATGCGAACATCGATGAGCCGAGCCTGACTCACCTCAGCATGGATCGCCTTAGTCGCTGGCAGCGTGTTTGCCACATGCAGCAAACTTTCTGGCAGAAATGGAGTATCTCGTACCTCTCTGCGCTACAGGAGCGCACCAAATGGCACTCTCGCAAGCCAAACATTCATCCTGGAGACATCGTGCTGTTGAAGGAAGAAAACGTGCCTCCGCTCAAGTGGCCTCTCGGCCGAATTGAAAGCACAATAGTTGGAGACGACGGCGCAGTCAGAGTAGCAGTCATACGCACAGCCACAGGATTGACAAAAAGAGCCATCGCCAAGTTAGCAGTGCTGCCAATCAAGACCAAATCGATTGAAAGTTGATCCTTCCAATGGGGGGAGTATATTCGCGGCAGATCACTGCTTTATCTAAGCTCAAGGTTGCCACACGAATAGAATCAGCTGTTAAAATCTATTTTCTATGCAATTATGTTAATGTTATGTTTCGATGCAGTTATGTTATCTACCTGTTAAATCTCATGTTAGCAGCTGTTAAGTCTAACTAAAAACACTTGTAAAACAGTCTCTTCTCGAATAACATATAAAAAATGCAGCGGCACAATAAATATTAATATTAAACCCTTGCTTTTAATTCAATATAGAAGTAAGGCGGTTGCACAAATCAGTGTACCCGTAAACAATATGTATATGTGCACAAGAGTGATTCTTTTCAGTTAATTTAATTAAAAATAATTTAATCCCAACAACAATTCCTCTGAGCTCATAGGATGGATTTGGGTAAGTGAACTTATTATTTTCCTATTATATACACTTACTTATGTGAACATATACCAACAAATACATACATATATAATACCCTATAAATTGCACCAGCCCTACATAAATGAAATGAACGAATTAAAAGCAACAAATTAAAAGAAAAGCAACAAATTGAAAGACCATAAAATTAAAGTTACATTAAATAAAAGTTTAGAAAAATTAAATTAGTGAAACAGAAATCAAATATAGAATTAAACGAAATTAAAATATACTATGAATTACAATACTATATGAATTATGAAAGAAAACAAGTTTATATTAAATTAATTAAATTAAAATTAGGAACTGAAGCAGGAAATTTAAACGAAATATATCATGCCCTTATATACTATCTTTCATCTTGCAATTAAATGAATAAAATTCTTATAATGTTTTGGTAAATAACTAAAGTTTTCCTTATGTGAAAAGGCGAAGGGTAGATTGAAAGGGTAACATTTAAAATAGGGATTTACCATATAATGCCAAAGGTAAATCATGGAGGGTGGGTACAGAGGCGGGCTACTATACCATCATTGTAGCCTAATATCCATTAGATATACTGCCATAGCTGCAGCATTCACGCATGAGCTCTCCGAATGTTGTTCTCTCTTTTAAATTGTATTATGCATTCATTAAACATCTTATTCATCTACGTAATAGGCACGGGACTATAAATTTAATTCAACGTGGCTCTTTGATCGAGTGAAGGCTTTATTATTTGGCCAACGAATCCCCCAATACGATTGTTAGTTAGCCGTAACAAGGGTCCCAATCGGCCAGTAATTAAGCGAAGATCGCACCACTCAATCAACTATAGATGCCACAATACAACCCCTGTCAATGGAAGAAATAATGGAGTTTTCCGATGTCTCAATTTTACACAATAAAACAACACTTTTGTATATTGTTAAGATTCCAAATTTAGAAGAAATACAATACCAACACGTTATCATAAAGCCCATAGTAAAAAACAATTCAATTATACACATAAACTTTCAAGAAATCTTTGTCTTTAAAAATCTCACCTATGGCATTCCACAAACTTGTAAAACATTAGGTTAGGTTAGGTTATATCGGCAGGCCCCCAGGTGGGGGTCTCACATAGATCAGTATGATCCTTAGTGTTGCCGGATAAGTGATGGAGGCTGTTAATTTCTCGATTTAATTATCCCAGTCTAGTACGCTGGTTAGTTTGGCAAAAGCCAGGAGTTTTTGGGGTGCCAGGCCCGCGGCTTCATTCAGTGATGCAAGCAGGGGGCTTCCAAGGCATTTCGCTCTCGAGGTCATGAGTGCGGGGTAGTCGCAGATGAGGTGTTCCAGAGTTTCTTTTACTCCTGGTACCTTGCATTTCCTGCATTTTTCATTGTCGGTTATGCCCAACTTCTTAGCGTGCGTTGCGGTCAGGCAGTGACCTGTGAGTATACCCGTCATTATTCTACAATCTCTTCTCGGGAGCTGAATGACGTATTGGGTCAGTTTCGCATTCGCATGATTACACATAGTGCGTGTTATCTTGCAGTTTGTTGTGCTGTGCCACCTTCTTCCTGCTGTTGCTGCAGCGCTTTCTTCTAAGCTGTGGCTTATTGATCGTAGCGGTATCCTCAGGTCTTCAACTGTCTGTTGTCTAGATTCGGCACCTTCCTTCGCTAGCCTGTCTGCCATCTCGT
This sequence comes from Zaprionus capensis, assembly GCA_018903675.1. NCBI lineage: Eukaryota > Metazoa > Arthropoda > Insecta > Diptera > Drosophilidae > Zaprionus > Zaprionus capensis. The sequence goes on along the minus strand of JAEIFN010000854.1, from coordinate 296,208 downwards.
TTCCGTCGATGCCATGGTGGCTGGGAACCCAAAAGATGCGCACCTTCGAGCGGCTGCTTAATGCTTCCCTGCTCGCCAGTACACATCCGGAGTTGATGACATAGGATGGCATGGATTTGATAGCCGCCTGACTGTCGACAAAAATGTTAACCCGATTCTTGTTAAGCGTTGTCGCAAGTTCTGCAGCCTTCCTTATAGCGAAGACCTCCGCTTGGAAGATGCTGCAGTAGTCTGGCAACTTATACGACGCTTGGATGAGAGGATCTGCATAGTAAACCGCGGCGCCTACGCCGGTTTCCATTTTAGATCCGTCCGTAAATAGCTTTGTTGCGTTTTCGACCATGCGGATTTTCCAATCTTCATGCGTTCTGGAGAAGTTGTTTATTGGGGTCACATAGTCCGTGCTGTTGAGTGACTTATTGGTCTGTAGTCTTTCGGTTGCATGTGACTGCATTTTCCCGCTTTTGGAAGGAACACAACAGGTGTGTCCTCCAGGGTACAGGTACATATGCCAGTCTTAGACATGCTTTGAATATTGTTTCCAGCCATGGAGTGACTTTTTCTTTGGTCTTCTGCAGCATGGCTGGTATTATGCCATCTAGGCCAGGGGATTTATAGCTCTCGAAGGATTCTATGGCCCACTGGATTTTGTTTTGTGAGATTATGTTCCCAGGTATATCGTACTCTGGGTTCGTGTGCACCGATTGTTGTGTATCTAGCACATCTGTGCATCCGGGGAAGTGCTCGCTTAGAAGGGCATTAGTCGCTTCCCCGCTGTTATTCGTCCATTGGCCATCGCTAGTTCTCAGTTGGCTCTGAATTGCCGGTTGGCTTGACAGAAGCTTCCTAAGTCTGGCGGTTTCCGTGATCTTCTCAATACCAGAGCAGAAGGATCTCCATGAGTTCCACTTTGCTGTCTGGACCTTTTTCTTGAAGTCACGGAGCCTTGTCCTATATTCGTCCCATACAATATCTTCGTTTGCTTGTTTGGCTAGTTTGAAGATTTCTTGTAGGTCGGTGCGTTGTGCCCTCAATTGTGGGTTCCACCAGGGTGGTCTTTGTTTCCTTCTTGTTATTGATGTCTTGCACGTGGCGTTAAAGGCCGAGGTTAGGTGGTTACAGAGAGTCTTCACGGACTTCTCAATATCCACCGTTGTTGAGATTGGTGTTGGGGATGGGAGTGTCCTTGTCACTTTGGTCTTGAATAAATCCCAGTTGGTGTTCCTGGGATTTTTGTACCGACTTTTTGTCACTGTGCACTCAAGTTTGACTTCGAACTGGATATACCTATGGTCAGAGAAGGAGGGTTTGCTGAGGACCCTCCATTCTGTGACTTCGGTATTTGTACCAGACGCTTGCGATCTGCCAGGCAGAGCTGTCTACGCCCATCTCAGGCAGATGTTCTCCAGGGACGGAGACGAGCGTGTGCGTCCCTTCGACTGGCCCACCTGGTGTGTGCCAGGAGAAGAGGACCGCGCAGACGCGCTCCAGAGCCCCTTCACCCAAGAAGAGGTGCTCGCACGCCTGAGAAGGACACACAGCTCTGCGCCGGGTCCCGATGGTGTCACCTATGGGAATTTGAAGAAAATAGACCCGAAGGCATCCATGCTCACGGCAGTCTTCAACGCCTGCCTGAGGACAGGTCATGTCCCCGATCTGTGGAAAAAGTCCAGAACGGTCTTAATCCACAAGAAAGGGGACAGAACTGACCTGTCAAACTGGAGGCCTCTTTCCATGGGTGACACCATCCCCAAACTGTTCGCGGCCGTCATGGCGGACAGGCTGACGGCGTTCCTCACTAACGGAGGAAGGCTCAGCGAAGAACAAAAAGGCTTCCTCCAGCATGAAGGCTGCCATGAGCATAATTTTGTTATTGGCCAAGTGCTGGAGGAAAGCAGAAGACGGGGCAAGGACCTCGTCATGGGCTGGCTGGACCTGTCCAACGCGTTCGGGTCGATTCCGCATGCCACCATCATGGACGCGGTCGCCGGTATGGGGATCCCTTCAAGGATCCGGACCATAATACACCAGTTGGCCACCGGCGCCGCGACCACCGCTAAAACCATTGATGGCATGTCGGAAGAGATTCCGATCGAAGCGGGGGTCAGACAGGGCTGCCCAGCCAGCCCAATCCTCTTCAATATGGCAATAGACCGGGTACTTCGCAAAATTAAAACCGTCAATGCGGGGTACCTGCTCTACGGGAGCCGCATTAGCACACTGGCGTACGCCGATGATCTAGTGCTAATTGCGAGCTCCCCAGAGGAGATGAGGTCCTTGCTGCGTGCTGCGGACGACGCCGCAATAGAAGCCGGTCTGCACTTCAATCCCGGGAAGTGCGCAGACCGGCTTCCTCGTCCGTGGCACACCAATACCGGCTATGATAGAGGGGGATGCCTACGAATATCTCGGCATCCCCGTGGGTCTCGACGTGGACCAAACACCCAGGGCAGCAATGGAAGCGATGGTCAGGGACGTCGCCAAGATAGATGACTCGCTGCTCGCCCCGTGGCAAAAGATTGACGCGGCCCGCACCTTTGTGGCACCGAAGCTTGACTTCGTGCTACGAAGTGGTGCCACATTGCGGGCCCCGCTGCGTCATCTGGATACAGCCATAAAAAGATACGTTAAAAAGTGGCTGTATCTGCCGCAGAGGGCGAGCTCGGAGGTAGTATTCACCCCGTTGAGAAAAGGTGGAGCGGGGATACTACCTTCATCTATCTTGGCCGATATCCTAACCATCGCCCAGGCTCATCGCATGATATCCTGCCCTGGGGAGGTCGTCTCACAGATTGCAAGAGAGGGCCTGAGAGAATTGGTAAAACGAAAGATAAACCGGGAGCCATCCGGTGACGAGATGGCCCACTTTCTCTCAGGCTCTTCGCTATCTGGTGAGACAGCCAGCTTTGGCGACGCCGGATTCTGGTCGAGGGTGAGGATGGCCACCAAAAGGCAGGCTGTGCATCTGGCAGTGCGTTGGGCCTGGAGAGGAGTTGAGCTACTGGTTGAGTGCAGAGGCCAAAAAAACCGACCAGTAGCCATCGACTCGAGCACCAGGACCCAACTCATCCAGCGGTTAAGATGCGCAGCTCAGGATGAGTTCCTGACCATCCTCTTAAATAAACCCGACCAGGGGAAGGTGGCGAAGCTCTCCACGCTAACCCCAGTCAGCAACGTTTTCATACGCAATGGTAGTTTTACCAGGTTTGCTGACTGGCGGTTCATCCACAGAGCCCGTTTGGGAGTACTGCCGATGCGGCAGCGGCGACAAGCGCTGCCGGGTCTGTGGATATGAGCTGGAGAGCATTCCACACGTGTTGTGCCACTGCATGCACCACTCAAACGCAATGCAACAGAGGCACAACGCGGTGATGGAACGCCTCGCCAAGGCTGGTTCACGGCTGGGGACCCCCAGGGTGAACTGCCGCGTGGAAGGGGTCGCCGAGGACATGGCGGCCCTCAGGCCGGACCTGGTATGGCGCGACGAACGGAGCAGGAAAATCGTCATTGTTGACGTGACTGTTCCGTTCGAGAACGGGGCTGAAGCGTTTGACAACGCGAGGGGCGAGAAGGAAGGAAAATACCGCCCCCTATCTGAAGCCCTGCGCGCCTTGGGATACCAAGTAAAACTGGAGGCATTCATTGTCGGAGCCTTGGGCTCGTGGGACCCTAGGAACGAAAGGGTCCTCAAGTCTGTGGGTGTCTCCAAGTTTTATGCTGGCCTGATGCGCAAACTGATGGTGGCAGACACCATCAGGTGGTCCCGGGACATTTATGTGGAGCATGTATCCGGGACTAGGCAGTTCACCCTGCCACAGGGAGCTCCCTCGAATTTATTATAAAAACTGAAAAATAAAACAATAATGTATATAAAAATATAAATAAAAAATAACAAAAATATAAAACAAATAAAAACAAAATAAAAACATAATAATTAGATAAAAATAATGAGATAAATAAATAATAACAAAAAACAATAATCTCCTAGTCTGCAGCCAATGCAGGCAAACATTCACTGGCCCTGTAAGGGCTCTCTGTTTTAAAATCTATAATGCTAGAAGAGGTGGGACCTACGTAAGTGGGTTCCTCTCCTCTATTAGCGATCTCAATATTATACTTTAGGATGAAGTCTAAAAGTGACTCACCTCTGTTGTTAACGTCCTTGCATCCCCATAGGGTGTGAAGGGCGTTGGCGTCGGCGCCAATCACTAGGGGCTGCCTCTTCTGGCTCACCTCCTGGATCAGACGCTCCGTCTCTTCTGTCGGCGATTCCCTGTCGTGCGCTAGATAGCAGGACGCCATCAAGAGTGGCTCGTCCCTGCATCCCTCTTTCTTACCAGAATTGCAGTTCTAGCTCTACTTACGGTAGTCGAATAGAAGATGGAGTAGTTGGTCGACCCTAGCCCGGCGATCTTGTTGCCCGAAGCGATCCAGGGCTCCTGGACTAGGGCCACGTCGACGGACTCCTCCTCCAGGGTCAGGAGGAGCTCCGATTGGAGATTCAGCTGAAGGATCCTTAGCTTCATGGCTATTTTCGGACTCCTTCAGCTTGGATGGTTGGCTATAATGGTCAGGTCACCATCCTCCTCCGCTTCGTCCTCTATATCGAGGCTATTTGCCGCGTTTGTCAGTGCCTCGAGGTCTTTTTCGACCTCGCCGGCCTTTAACGTATTAGCGTTTTTGTCGTTCGGGTGGCGCTTTTTAAGTCATAGGTAGACGTTACCTACTCCCCACGCTATCTTCCCGAACCTCGGGTACAGCAGATCCTCGGCCTCCTTGTTGATCTGGAGGACCACTTGTTGGCCGTTGCCTTCCGGCTTGCCAACTTGTAGTACCGTCCAGTCAGCGGTAGGCTCGTCCGGATTCTGCCATCGGAGTAGTTTGAGCGCCTGTTCCTTAGGTACGACCCTCGGGAAGAGTACCTTCGCTTTTGGTATTGACGGAATACATGTTCTGTCAACTACCTCTAACATGGCACCGTCCCAGAGGGTGTCCATCTTGGCCACGGTGTCGGTGACCCACTTCAGGGTGAGGTCATCCTTGCAGCTCAGTATTTTGACTTCGTTAAGCCAGCCCGCTCCATCGAAGGTGGAAGGCTGAGACCCCGGCTCCTCCATTCGTCTGAATAGGGCGTCCAGCAGCTTCAGCTCTACCATCTTCCATTTTTCTGGCGTTATTTTGCCTTGGGGGTTGCTGCGGTCAATGAGCGCGACGACTAGGTGCCGACGCGCCACATCGCTCGCCGTCTCCCTTTTCGGCAGTGGCTTTTTGGGGGTCTTATCTGTTCTCTGGCGCGGCCGCTTGCTCACGGGCACATCCGCCTTATCGTGGTCTTCGGACCTCTGCCTTTTTATGAGCAGCAGCTCCTCGACCTTATTGGCGTATTGGCTAGAAGTTGCCTTCATCGCCATTTTGCCCTCAAAGTGTTTACGACCCTCTTCGATCCTCTCTTCGGCCCACTCCAGCTTTTTCCTCTCCTCAGGGGTGAGGTCCTTGCTGCCAGCGAGCCGGGATTTGATCTTGAGTGCCGCTTTGTACTGGGCTTTAGCTCTCAGGCCCTCCTTCGTCTTTTTGGGCCCTTCCCTACTGGGGGAGTTGGAACCCTTGACTGGGGAGCGCAAGAGGCTTTCTTCCGCCTCAGCACTTATTTCATTGCCTTGAGGGTCGCTGTCCGAGTCTGCGTGGACTCTGGTACCGCGCCACATCTTGGCGTTTTTCGACGTTGTGGCAGTAGTAGTACAACTGTCCTGGCCTGTTCCCACCAGTTCAGAGGTGTGACCGCTGGCGACACGTAGAGGGGTGTTCATCCCCCCGTGCCCGCCGGTGGTAGCAGTCACGTCTTCCACCGACGTTTGGGCTGACATCCCAGCCCGAGTTGCATCCTTCGAAGACTCCATCTAGCTTCATTGTTGGTTTATTTTATTCTTGGGAACCACCCCATAGCATTTTAGGCCTATCTGCCAGGCACCTCTGACCATGGCTTCGGACACAGCAGCACCAGCCTTTTATAGTCCGCATGTTGCTGCGTCCTCGCCTTAGCTGGGCCGTGCATTGGCCCGAGCAACAGGACAGTGTCTGAATCTGTAGTTTGAGTCAATACACAGCCCATTGCCCAGCCGGCACCCTCGTGGAGGGTTCAGTCAGAGGATTTGCGCCAGCCAAAAACATTAGAATATATTAAAACATTCTAATATTAAAATATGCGATAAGAAAAAAATTGTAAACATAAGTAATTCAAATTGTATTCCAAAGTTAGTTCAGGGAAAGAAAGCGCTGTGTAGTTTTAGCAATGCCGACCACGTATCTAAAATAGAAGAAGTTGACGATGGAATCATCCTTCTAAACCGCTACGATGGAAACGTAACCTGGAAGAACACACGGCTTCACCTAAAGGGAACCTACCTTGTTCAACTATCAAACGACTCGATGACTATCGACAACAAGCGGTTCAGCAACTTGGAGTACGGCTGAGGAAAAAGAAAGACTTAAGGTACTATCACTTGAAGCACTGGAAGCATTGCACATAAATAACACTGGACAGCTGATGCGTATAAAAACCCATTCAACGGTCAACAGCATAACTCTGCTGACACTCTTTGGCATTGCTCTAATTCTCATTCTGGGCTTACACACCTATAGTCAAAGACAAAAGAGCATAACATGGCAATTAGGACCCACGCGTCGAATGGACACAAAAGTCACAGCGATCATCGCACCATCAACTTGCGATCAATCGTCGACCGAGGGACAATATCAGCTACCTCAGTTCAACAACATTCCCTACTTCTAGAGACCGCTTGAGGACAAGCATAAATTAGAGGGGGAAGAGTTAACAACTAAAATACTGCAATCTAGAATAATGAACTCCAGTACGCAAGTTCCAATCTGCAAGCTCAGCGTCTGCATAATTTCCTGCACGCGCCGAGCTGTCAAGCTGAATTCTAAGAATCTGTTTGGCAACTGTTTCCGCTCCCACCAATGCATGTGATTCCAAGAAAACTGTAACAATTCGACCAACAAGACATCAGCCGATATCGTGGCCTATTGGAAGCAGCGAAGTCGACGTCGACCCTCTGCCACCAAGGGCAGCGCAGCTCACAGCCAAGACTAACAGCTTATTAGGGACAGCTTAGGGTGATCAGTTGTAAATTGGATTTTAAGTAATAAAGTCATTGTTCTTAATTGAACATTAAAATCTTCTATTTTTTACTTTGCAAACTTGCAAGTAATTAACTTATATAAATAGAGATAAGTGAATTAGATTCTAAGATCAGTTCTAAATAAACTCGCAAAGTGAAGAGACATACAATCTTCTACATAGGCAGTTGAAATAATCTCATGAAAGTGTTTAGAAGTGTACTTTCTTTACATTAAGCACGATCTAAGCTGAATTAGTGTGACCAAATACCGATACAGTAAAAATGACATACAATAAAATACTAGATACGACATTCAAACAAATTAACATTAACTATCGATAACCAGCTGATCCGTTCCGCGTCATCCCCTCCCCCGTGAAGCGACAGCATCCACCACATCTAAAACTGCTAACTTCGAAGTGGGACGCATTATCAGCTTTGTTTGATCGCTAGTCCTCACTGCCGCGCGTCGTGGCACTCCATCCTCTCCAGTGAACACTTCCTCAATGACACCTCTTTTCCACTCCCTGCGTGGTATGGCCAGATCACAGATGAACACCAGATCTCCAATGCGCATCGGTTCGGCGCGCCCATCGCTTCCAGAATCTGTCCCGCATCATCCTCGCAAGGCGCCACTGTTTCCGTGTGGTGTATCTCGCATAAGTCGTCCCATCGTGTCCGGGAAGATTCGGAATGTCAGATGTTCCCTTTAACAAATCGTTTGGCGTCAGCGGAGCCTCGAGAGTTCACTATGTTCTCCGCCTCGATTAACAAATTCTCGAGCACATGCTCTCTGGGCGCGAGCTCCTTCATTGTGCGCGCCATCACCTTCTTCACGCATTGGACCATTCTTTCCCATACGCCGCCCTCGGCTGGGTTCGCCGGACAGTTAAATATCCACTCTATTCCTTTGGACGACAGCTCGCTCTGAATCCTCGCTGGCTCGAACACTTCGCCGAACCTCTTAGCTTCTCGATCTGCTCCCACGAAGTTCTTTCCATTCTCGCTCCTTATTCTAACCACCGGTCCACGGCGGCACATGAAGTTCCTTATTGCGATGATGCATGAATCCGTCGATAAGTCATGGGCCATCTCCAAGTGGATGGCTCTCGTTGTTAAGCAGGTGAATAGTGCCACCCACCTCTTCTCTGTATGACGGCCTTCCGTAGCAGCCTTCTCATATTTGTGATCCAGAACTTTCGGCGGATCTCGCCAATGGTGGCCTCCAAGTTTTGATGACACATCCTTTCGTGATGTTGATGAACGATCATCTCCGCCAGTGCGTTTTTATGGGATAGTATGATTGGACGGTGAGCACCGTATGGCACGCATGTCGCAGCGTCAATCCTCCCACTTGCACGCATAATCCCGTCTGCGTCGAAGTACGGCGAAAGTCCCGACAATTGGCTGCTCTTGTTGATACTCCTTCCATGAACCTCCTCGGCGAACGCTTCACTTTGCGCTTGCCGTATCAATGCGCGCTCTGCGGCGGCACATTCAACAGATGTGAGTCAGTGCTCCTCTTGTTCATGGCGTCGCCCGCGACACCGTCGAATAAACCTTAGGACCCACGCTGTTGTCCTGACCAACCGGTTGAAACTCGAGAACCGTTCTAGAGAGATGAACGGCGTGTTCGTCATGACCAATGCAAATTCGCATGGCATCTCTTCTTCCTCGGCGGCCTGTGCAGCGCATACGTTACTCGAAGACGGTTTTGGCCAATTTTCCCCAGGTTCCCGAAGAAATGGCGGTCCGCTTAACCACCGCGAACCTTGACTTATGTCCACGCGGCGTTGCGACCTAGTTGCGTCATCTGCCACGTTTTCGGCAGATGGTAGCCATCTCCATTGGGAAGCCTCCGTGGACTCTAAGATTTCGGCCACTCGGTTTCCAACAAATTGCTTATATCTCCTGTGGCTGCTGCTGATCCAATGCAGCAGATTCTTAGAGTCAGTCCAAAGTACGCAGCTGCTGAAGTTCCAGTCGTGGGGGGCACATTTCGTTTTGAAACATACAAAATGTGCCTGCACATCCTCGTTTGCGTATGTGGCCCGCCAATAAGCCGCCGCAGCGAACGCCGATTGGCTGGAATGCACGAAGACGTGCAGCTGCAGTGTCCGCACACGTCCAGTTCCGAAGTAGTAGCGAGGACAACGGAATCCTTCCGCCGTATAGCGGCTCATCCCACTTGACTCCTCTCTGCCAAATTTCTCTCATTTACAGTTTGGCGGTCACCATGTAGCAGCTCAAGAATCCGATCGGGTCAAATGTGGATATGACGAGGCTTAGAAATTCCCTCTTAGTAGGAACGCGTTAGCCATTCATCACGCTGCTGGGCACTCGATGGTACTTGATGCTGAACTTGAAGTCATCTGTAGCCGGCTGCCAGTACATGCCCAGTACCTTCTCCTCAGATTCGGTCCATTTAACGTTCATGTTGGATCCTTGTGGGTTCAAAGCCTTGACTACATCTGCCGAACTGGAGGAGAACCGACACAAAACAAACCCAGCATTCGCGTGTATTTCTCTCACTCGTGAAGAGACTGCGATGGCTTCGTCCTCGCTCATGAAGCTGTCAACGTAGTCATCCACGTAGTGGTAATCGTTGATCGCTTGAACCGCTCGCGGATCTGTGCTCTTGTACTGCGAAGCGTTGACGATCTTCACGTAATCCGCCGCACAAGGAGAACACGCTGCTCCGAACGTCATCACCTGCATCTCGTATGTGTCCGGGTCCCGTCGATCATCTCCATTTCTCCACAGGAACCTCTGGGCGCATCTATCCTCTGGCTGCATCAATACTTGATGAAACATCTCCTTGATGTCAGCGCAGACGCCCACTGCCCCTTCTCGGAAATGGAAGAGCATGGCCGGTAAAGGCTTATAGCGAGGGCCTTTCATGAGTGCTGAGTTTAGTGACACGTCGTTCACCTTGGCTGCTGCATCGAAGATCAATCGGATTTTCCCAGGCTTGTTTGGGTTCTCCACTCCGAAATGCGGCAAGTACCATACCTTACCGCTGCTGTTTCGGGTGACATCCTGCGGCTCCAGTCGTCGTGCATATCCTTTTCTGATGTAGTCATCCATAATTCCGTTGTAGGCCTGCGCGAAAACCACGTCGCGCTTCATTTTCCTTTCTATGTTGACGAGTCTCTTGAGTGCCATGTTATAGCTGTCTGGCAATTTCACCTCGTCGTCTTTCCATAGCAGCCCAGTCTGGTAACGGTGGCCGACTCGCTTAGTCGTGCCCTCCAGGATCCTTAAGGCTCGTGCATCATCACCAGCTGCGACTGGCGGTGCTGATTTTACTCCGAAATTCTCGATTTTGAAGTAATCACTGACCATCTTCTCGAGCGAATTATCCTGCGTTACTGTCAAATGGCACGATGTCCGAATCGATACGTTGCCATTTCCATTTACTGGTCCGTACACCACCCATCCAAGTTTGGTGGCGGCTGCATATGGTCCTCCTGCACTGGAGCTTCTCGTCTTTAGTGGTATACCTAGGTGCACGTGATCCACACCGATCAAAATCCTAGTCACTGCATTCCAGTACGGCTTCATTGGTAGGCGCGCGTTTGCCTTCGATGCCTTGATGTCCTCTCGTCGCAAGCTTTGCATCGGAAGGTTTAGATTTGATACACCGTACACATTCCGTAGCCCGTGGCGGTTTGATTTGCCCGTTCCGCTGATCTGCAGGCTGACCACCGTTGCGTGCTCTCTGGCGGATTTGCCGCCAAACCACTGCACGTTAAGCTGTCGATGTTCGCCTTTCAGCGTAGGTCTCAACTTGTTTGTTGTTGCTGTACAGTGTCACGGGTAATATCCGGAAAAGCAGATGACACCCTTCCGAGGCGACGCAGCTCAGATTCCGGTGCGGCGATCCTTTGCCGACCTCCTTGCGTCCTGCATCTTGCCTGCCTGGCGCCGACGTAAAAGGATTACGGCGTTGCTGACTGCTGTCCCTTTGCAGCTCCCGATCGTTACTGCTGCTACTCCGTTCCTCCCTCACGTGGCCACTGTTCAACTGTGGTGACCTGGGATTCCCATCTCCGTCGTGCAGCAGATAGTGGTGTCTCCTTTGGCATCCATAGACACTGCATTTGCTGCCCTTCCTGCAGAACCGGGCCATGTGTCCAGCCTCCAGGCACGAGAAGCAAATCCTCAGCTTCCTTAACAACTCGATTCGCGCTGCCGGCGACACATGGAGAAACTCCTCGTATTCCTTGATAGCATGCTGCCCCTGACATACTGGGCAGCCTTTGGGACAGTCTGTGCGCTGTTCATTCTGATGACTGGTACTTGCGTGCAGTAATCGTCGCTTTTGCTCCTTGTTCCCAACGTCTGTGATGGTGCACACCAGCTTAGCGCGCTCGTTCAACCATTCGCTAAGATGCACCACTGTCGGGTATGGCTCGATCGTTGCTGCATGCTTTGCCCAGTCCAACTTCTTGCTCATAGGCAGCTTGCTGATCAGCTCCTCCATTAGGGTGGGGTTCCCTAGGTGTTGTCTGCCGTTTGCAGTTGATTAAATAAACACAGCAAGATTGTTCACTTTTGTAGCGAACGGCACGATCTTGGCGATGTTCTGTTCCGATATGGTCGGCACATCGCGCACGCTCTCTATTTGGCTTCGGATCAGTTGCTCGGGGCGTCCATAGCGGAAACGCAGCTGCTCCATAACGGCTTGTACGTTGTTCGGATGTATGAGCAGCGCCCTTACTACCTCTCGAGCCTGTAGTCTGCCAAAGTTGATCAGCAGCCGTTGAAACTCCTCTGCACACTTTCTGTTAAGAATTAACAGAGGGCGAATTCAAAACAGCTGTTATGCAAAACGGCGCTCACAATTCCTCTCGCGGAAGAATGGTGCCAAAAGAGAATCAAGAATATCACACCATTAAACAGTTAGCTAATGCAGTTAGAGTTGCTTCGAGAATTTTCGACAGCGCCACCTTTCGTCTATAAATAGATGCTGAACGCGCATTTCTGCACAATAATTGGCGCCGAAGCTAAGCATCACGCAGCGAAAATATATATGTATATGTATATTTTATATTTATCGAAAATAAAATACGAGTGGCAAAATAATTTGTAAGTCCACATATTCTGGTTAAATTACCTATACTCACGACGGCAAATAATAATCTCGGAATCGGGACCATATACAAATAATAGCCAGTGTAGAAAGTGCATAAAAAAAAGGTGATATTTGTGTCAAATCACGTGCAAATTGTAAACTAATTGTTGTGATTTTTACAGCGACAACGATTCCTTGCGGTCAATACCACTCATTGTCAGATACCCGTAAGATTGGTCAACTTGTTGTCCAATAAGCGTGGGTCTGCAACGTAGTGGACGCAAACACATTTTTCGGAGTATCGCTACATTTGCTCATGTATGAGTGCGCTGCAACTCTTCACACAGTGAGACTACGTGGAATTCTTATCTTGCACCACGGCGTTAGACTTTTCGCACCGCGTGGCTGCACCTAACCTTTTTGCGTATGGTGTTGATGTGCCCAACGCAGATTTCGATCGACGTGCAACGCACGCCCAGGTGACATGGCACTGCCATAAAATCCAGCATCTTTCGTCTAAATGAAATATCTCTAAATATTACAGTTTGACAATAGTATTAATTAATTTGTATTTACTATAATTAGCATAAACATTGTAAAAATGTGCGCATGAGGAATTATCACAATCATCTATAATTTTCCATACACATCACACATGAATCTACCATAATCATTTTAAGTATTTTTGGCAACAGCGACAGCTCAACAGCTCCTGCATCGAAGGGCCCTATGACAGCATGAAGCGGATTTTGTGAGTGAGTAAGATATCTAAAAACCCCGTATGTATAAACAAAAATGATTATGGACAGTCAATTACGTCCACGTACCGTCATGTGATAGAGAGTACAGTTTACGACTATATGTCTAAAAATAATGATCTGAATTAGTTCCCCGTGCGCATAGAAATATTCTGAATATCTTAAATTTCTAAATACTTGGTGAAACCCAAGTCATGTCTTATCTTGAAATCAAAATTAAAATTTGTAATAAATGAAGTTTGTAAGCATCATGTATAACAAAACTCCCGTTTAATCGTCTCTTTATGGTTCGTCGCCGGAACAATAGGTATGCGATAGTTCAGCAGTCACAGTAAATAATATGTAGATTATACAAGGGGTGACCCAAACCATACAATGGCGTCACCAAGGCAGGGTGGGTAAAGAAGGGAGCACGTGTGACATCTAGTGCATCCCAATAACCCTATTTCGAAATCAGTCATCCATAAACCAGTCCATTGATCAAACCGACTTACATAGAACCTCCTTTTATTTTATCATCTAGTTAGAGAAGTAAAAGTGCACTTAATTTTTATTCTTATGAGGCCGTAGGACCAGATTAGGAAAGAACCCCGCCCCATCCGGCGAGCAGACAGCCCGGAGCAAGAAGTGCACGAAGCCTAGTCAGTCATACACAAGTTGAATTTCCTTTCGATGAGAAGAAGTTTCAACGCGCATACTACATAAAGATAAATGGCGCCCAACGTTATGGCCCGAACGAGATGTTACCACCATCAAAGATAATCTCTTTTCTCAATTATGAGAATAATTGGCATCTAACCCAAAGGCTAGATGACACAACATCTTCATTGTCAATTATACGAATAATTGTTGCCTAGAAGAAGAGATATTGGTGTAAACATCGTTGCAAAGGCTCCAATACAAATTGCGAGTATATCATCGGCACCCAGAACAAAAAGCCATGAAAAGCAATTAGTATCAAATATTTAAAAAGAAGCAAACGACACCATAAGCAATAATAAAACCTTATTGCAATAAAGCTTCACATTCGCATCTATATATTAATCCATCCACTATAAATTACATTTTTGAAACAACAAACCAAAACGAGTGTTAAAGCTTATAGATCAGATGTATCCATAGTATGGAAGAGCGATCACAATTCTGCTAAAAGGATTGATCGACCTGCATGGACTGCATGATCACGAGTAGCTTTAATCTTTAATTCTCGATTTTGTAAAACGGATGCTGCAATTTACCAATATATGAGAGTGCGAATGGAACTTTGATTTTTGGAATAGCGAATAGTAGCTGGTAATTAACTAGCGTTCGACCAAATCAAACCCATTTTTAGCAGTCATATCTTTTTGATTAATTTAACGATCCGCAAAATAAACACTGTCAATTGATTTCCCTAGAATCGGAAAAGGAATCGCGAGCAACTATAGTATATTCATTGGAAGCTCGACCTTTACAATTCAAAGAAATCAATTTCAGTACCATAATATTCTTTTAAGCGAACAACTAGTGACTTTTTTGACGAATAGGATTATTTACTGGCCTGAACGAAAACATCCTTTTGGGAAAGCGACGAACCAAAAATTTAATGTAATTATAATAAACCATTTTAAAATTATAATCTTAGCAAAATGTCTGTTAGGCACAGCCACGAAGATTTAAGTGACGCCTTGCAGCAGCAAGACCCATTTTGCGGAAGTTGTCACGAACCTATGAATTCTAAAGAATTAACGGCAGTCTCACCATGCAAGCATAAATTTCACAATCAATGTATATTACGATCTCTCCAAAACAATAGAAGCTGTCCGGTTTGTAAGAATCCGTTCCGTGCACGGTTAGACAATTGTCGCTATCGAATAACAATTTGGCAGCTGAATTAGATGCAGCTGAACAAGCACGTGAATTAATAACGCTTGGCCTAAATGATAACCAAGGCAACGTTAATACTTCTATAGGAAACCGATCAGTAGGTAGAAACCGTAGAGGAGGTACTCCTCGACGCGGAATGTCAACCAGGTCCACTAATAGAAATAATCAGAACCAACACTGCACTATCAATAACAACAGTAACGGTCAAAACCTTTGAATGCAGTACCCCACCAGACTACAAGTACGGTCCATTTTGATTCCTTATTACAAAACGCTTTGCGAAATCAACAACAGCAGATTATGCAAAATGTCACAGCGTTAATACAAAATCAATTAGCGAATATCCATATACATAAGGAGCAGCACATCTCACCATTGCGCGCGTTGATCTCCCTCGTAGCGTTAACATGAATCAGAGTCAAAATGATAGTAGTAATCGATCCTTGAATAACAGTACCTTAATACCGCCAGAAAAAGTGTCGAACATTATCCAGAACTGGCATATAAAGTTCGATGGTTCCAAAAGTGGCTTGGCTACGGAAGATTTTCTATATAGAGTACGCTCTATGACAAACCAGAACTTATACGGTAATCACAGCCTATTGTGTGATCATTTGCATCTACTTTTGGTAGGCAAGGCTAACGAATGGTTCTGGAAATTCCACAAAACATATCACCATTTTACTTGGAATACAATTTGTGTAGAGTTTAGGAAGAAAATTTGAGGACATTGAAACAGATATGGATATTTGGGAATCCATAAACTCTAGGCGACAAGGTGAAAAAGAATCCTTTGAAGAATTTTGAAGTCGAGAAACTTGTTACTCGGTTAAGAAATCCCATACAAGAAGAATCTCTAGTGCGACTCTTAATTCGGCATTCTAAACCGTCTCTTCGCTACGAGCTAATGCACTTGAACATACTTACATTAGCTAGGCTACGAGAAGAAATTCGTACACATGAGCAATTCTGTAAACAGAACAGAACACAACCATCTAGATTCAATAGACCTTTTGTTTCCGAGCTAGATGACACTTCAGAAGTAGCAGCTATGCAGCACAAAACCATCAAATGTTGGAACTGTGGCAAATCTGGGCATCGTTATGACGTTTGTTTTGAGCCACGTTCTATTTTTTGTTACGGCTGTGGTAAGAAGGACACTTACAAGCCAAACTGCCTATCATGCAATCTTCGGAAAACCCTCCGTCGGATGCGCGGAAGATTCCGGCGCATCCGACCCATTAAAACTTAATAACGCAATTCAGACTGCAATTCCATCGCAAAGTCTGACCAGTCAGAAATATTCTGATAATAAAGACCAAACCTCATCGTATAGACGTCTACCTTTTCATGCTCGATACGCAAACTATCTGTCAGCACGACAGCGTATATTTGGTAAAATTGACAGTTTAGACAGGAAACCTAAAAGCAGTCGTTCCACACTACGCATGCGAAGATTTTGGAAGAAAGTTCGCTCGTGTCGTAAAAAGTTAGTAGAGTCTATATTTACCAATTCAGACAACCGTTTGTACACCGAAATAAATATAGAAGATAAGGAATACATAGCTCTTCTTGATTCAGGTGCAACCCTTTGCTGTCTCGGAGGCAAAGCCGCCACTCAACTGTTAATGCACCCAAAAACAAAAAGATGCTCCGGTCGTATTAGAACAGCCAATAACGCAGAATGTCCAGTTCTAGGCATGCTAACAACTAATGTCAAATATCAAGGCATAAGTAAGACAATTGAATTTTACATTATCCCTGATCTAAAACAAGATGTTTATCTTGGAATTGATTTTTGGCGCGACTTTGGTCTTCTTAAGAATATCATGAGAACTTCTAACAGCATATCTGAACTAGATGTTGGAAAAGACAACAACTTAGACGATCCACCAAAAATGCATATTCTTTCCGAACAACAGCAGCGAGAATTAGACTTAGTCATTCAAAAACTTCCCTCCTACGAGAAAGAAGGACTAGGTCGAACACAGGTTATCGAACACAGTATCGATGTCGGGGAATCCAAGCCCATAAAACAACGACACTGGCCCGTTTCACCAGCTAGGGAGAAACTCATGTTCGCAGAGATAGATAATATGTTGGCCATGGATGTTATCGAGCTATCGAATAGTCCATGGAGCAGCAATTGTGTTTTAGTACAAAAAGGTAGCAAGACTCGATTGTATCTCGATTCACGCGAGGTAAACAAACACACACGGAAAGATGCATATCCACTTCCCCATGTGGATGGTATCTTGAGTCGTCTTCCTCCAGCCCGCTATATTACTGGGTTGGACATGAAGCACGCTTTTTGGCAGATACCACTAGAAAGAAAGTCACGGCAGTATACGGCATTTACTGTACCGAATCGTCCACTTTACCAATACAAGGTTATGCCTTTCGGACTTTGTAATGCAGCACAGACTCTCTGCCGATTAATGGATCAAGTCATACCAGCACATCTTCGTACTAGAGTATTTGTATACCTAGATGACTTGTTAATCTTGTCAGATGATTTTAGTTCGCATATGTCACTTTTAAGCGAAATAGCAACTTACCTTCGACACGCAAATCTTACGATAAATATCGCTAAATCGAAATTCTGTATGAAAGAAATTAAGTATTTAGGTTTCATAATAGGAAATGGGCAAAAATTAAACTGACCCAGGCAAGGTAATTGCAATCAAACAGTTTCCGATACCATCTACAGTTAAACAACTGCGGAGATTTTTGGGACAGTGCGGTTGGTATCGCCGATTCGTCGACGGATACGCCACACTCTCAATGCCTCTTACAGATTTGTTAAGAAAGAACAGAAAATACTGTTGGAGCAATGAAGCTGATAACGCGTTTTCAAAACTCAAAGAAAAGCTAACTACCACACCTATATTAAGTACACCTGATTTTTCTAGACCATTTTTATTATTTTGCGACGCAAGTCAATATGGACTTGGTTGTGTCCTTGCACAAGCCAATAGTGATGGAACGGAAATGCCGATAGCATACATGTCCAGCAAACTCACTATAGCTCAGCGCAACTACTCCGTCACAGAATTAGAATGCTTAGCAGTTATCCAAGGTATTTACAAATTTCGTTCTTATATTGAAGGTAATAACAAGACCACTCCACGCTGAAATGGTTGATGAATCAGAAAGATTTGTTAGGTCGATTGGCGCGCTGGTCACTTAAACTGCAAGGATTTAATTTCTCAATTCATCATCGTCGAGGTTCACAAAATGTGGTAGCCGATACATTATCTCGTCGTGATGAAGATGAAGTTAGTGAATTCTCGAGTTTTGGCCCAATCGTTGATTTGTCTTCGAAAGAATTCACTTCTACAGAATATGAAGAACTGAAGAAACGAATATCAGAAAATATTGCGAGACTTCCAGATTTAAAAATTGTAGATAACCTTATTTATAAACGTACCGAGTATTCAACAGGAGAATTAATTCAAGACTCCGAATCATGGAAACTCTGGATACCGAAGGGACTACAAGCAGAAGTGTTGAGTCGAGCACACGACCCGCCAGACGCTGCACATTGTGGTACCAGCAAGATGATAGAAAAATTAAAAAGATATATATTTTGGCCTGGCATGGTAACTGCGATTCGAAATTACGTTGCACAGTGTTCATCCTGCCGAATGACCAAAAGCCCCAATACAATTTTAAGACCGCCAATGGGAAAACCCATGACGTCGGATAGACCGTTCCAAAAATTGTATATTGACTTATTAGGCCCATACCCGAGGTCCAAGAAAGGAAACATAGGATTACTTATAATAGTTGACCACTTTAGTAAATTTCATTTCTTACAACCTTTGAAGAAATTTACGGCCGTCAAGATATGTGAATTCTTGGAAACTTCAGTCTTCCATACATTTGGAGTTCCAGAAATAATTCTATCTGACAACGGTTCCCAATTCAAATCAGGAGAATTTAAATCATTTCTAACACGTTTTGGCATTACGCAAATTTGCACTGCAATCTATTCTCCGCAGGCAAATGCCAGCGAGCGTCTTAATCGCTCAGTACTAGCAGCAATTCGAGCATATATAGGAAAAGATCATGCCCAATGGGATATGAATTTGAATGAAATAAGTGGTTCATTTAGATCTACTATTCATCGCAGTACAGGATACTCTACCTATTATCTTTGTTTCGGTCAAAACATGATAAGAAATGGTAAAGACTATGACTTGTTACGCAAACTGAACGCATTGGCTGACGATGAGCATTTGACACGGGCCGATGTATTGCAGTTGGCACGCGCCAAAGCAAAAGAAAAAGTAGCAGATACCCATGATGATAACGCGCGAAGATATAATCTACGCAGCAGATCAGTTCAACTTAAACCTGGTGATTCTGTTTACGCCAGAAATTTTGCACAGATTAACGCTGAAAAGAAATTTAATCATAAGTTAGCACCTGTCTTTTTGCAAGCCAAAGTTTTGCGAAAGCATAGCAACATATATTATGAGCTACAGAACGATCAAGGAAAATCAATCGGAGTATATCATTTAAAAGATATAAAACTCTGAAAGTCAACTTCAAGTCTCACTTTTTTCTGTTAATGAATTCTTGTGTAAGACGCTCGAATCATTAACAGCTGGATGTAGTGTGCCAAAGTTAATCAGCAGCCGTTGAAACTCCTCTGCACACTTTCTGTTAAGAATTAACAGAGGGCGAATTCAAAACAGCTGTTATGCAAAACGGCGCTCTCAATTCCTCTCGCGGAAGAATGGTGCCAAAAGAGAATCAAGAATATCACACCATTAAACAGTTAGCTAATGCAGTTAGAGTTGCTTCGAGAATTTTCGACAGCGCCACCTTTCGTCTATAAATAGATGCTGAACGCGCATTTCTGCACAATAATTGGCGCCGAAGCTAAGCATCACGCAGCGAAAATATATATGTATATGTATATATTTATCGAAAATAAAATACGAGTGGCAAAATAAATTGTAAGTCCACATATTCTGGTTAAATTACCTATACTCACGACGGCAAATAATAATCTCGGAATCGGGACCATATACAAATAATAGCCAGTGTAGAAAGTGCATAAAAAAAAAGGTGATATTTGTGTCAAATCACGTGCAAATTGTAAACTAATTGTTGTGAGTTTTACAGCGACAACGATTCCTTGCGGTCAATACCACTCATTGTCAGATACCCGTAAGATTGGTCAACTTGTTGTCCAATAAGCGTGGGTCTGCAACGTAGTGGACGCAAACACATTTTTCGGAGTATCGCTACATTTGCTCATGTATGAGTGCGCTGCAAATCTCCACACAGTGAGACTACGTGGAATTCTTATCTTGCACCACGGCGTTAGACTTTTCGCACCGCGTGGCTGCACCTAACCTTTTTGCGTATGGTGTTGATGTGCCCAACGCAGATTTCGATCGACGTGCAACGCACGCCATAAAATCCAGCATCTTTCGTCTAAATGAAATATCTCTAAATATTACAGTTTGACAATAGTATTAATTAATTTGTATTTACTATAATTAGCATAAACATTGTAAAAATGTGCGCATGAGGAATTATCACAATCATCTATAATTTTCCATACACATCACACATGAATCTACCATAATCATTTTAAGTATTTTTGGCAACAGCGACAGCTCAACAGCTCCTGCATCGAAGGGCCCTATGACAGCATGAAGCGGATTTTGTGAGTGAGTAAGATATCTAAAAACCCCGTATGTATAAACAAAAATGATTATGGACAGTCAATTACGTCCACGTACCGTCATGTGATAGAGAGTACAGTTTACGACTATATGTCTAAAAATAATGATCTGAATTAGTTCCCCGTGCGCATAGAAATATTCTGAATATCTTAAATTTCTAAATACTTGGTGAAACCCAAGTCATGTCTTACCTTGAAATCGAAATTAAAATTTGTAATAAATGAAGTTTGTAAGCATCATGTATAACAAAACTCCCGTTTAATCGTCTCTTTATGGTTCGTCGCAGGAACAATAGGTATGCGATAGTTCAGCACCCACAGTAAATAATATGTAGATTATACAAGGGGTGACCCAAACCATACAATGGCGTCACCAAGGCAGGGTGGGTAAAGAAGGGAGCACGTGTGACATCTAGTGCATCCCAATAACCCTATTTCGAAATCAGTCATCCATAAACCAGTCCATTGATCAAACCGACTTACATAGAACCTCCTTTTATTTTATCATCTAGTTAGAGAAGTAAAAGTGCACTTAATTTTTATTCTTATGAGGCCGTAGGACCAGATTAGGAAAGAACCCCGCCCCATCCGGCGAGCAGACAGCCCGGAGCAAGAAGTGCACGAAGCCTAGTCAGTCATACACAAGTTGAATTTCCTTTCGATGAGAAGACGTTTCAACGCGCATACTACAAGCCTCTCCTTTCAAGGCCTTCACTAGCCTTTGATTGTTTTAAAGTGCTGTGCACTGGTATGCCGCTGTTGTCTCCATGTAGGTGCACTGGAATAAGGGCCATTCCTCTGGCTGACCATCAAAATCCGGAAGATCAGGCAGTCTGCGTGGTGTCCATCCATTTGGTAGACTCGCCGATGCTGTTCCATAATATCCAGCAGCAGGCGCAGTTACCATAAAGCTGCGTTGTGGCTCCCGAAGTGCATGAGCATATCCTGGCTCTGGCTGCACTGTGGCCGAAACGCAGTACGATGGTGATGGACTTGCAGTTGTACAGTAGCTGGTGACATTTTGCCCAATTGCAAAATGGCTGCTTTGCGTTGGCGCCAAGTTGTGGCGGCAAGTTTCCACTCAAGTATGGCGGCAAGTTTCCACTCAACTGTGGCGGCAAATTTCCATGTAAAGATGGCGTCACTTCTAATTCCCATTGCATATTTGCACTCAATGTTTCCGTTGCTGCGCGCGTGTATTCGCCGTACCGCTCACTCTGTTGCCGCTTAATCCGATTTCTATAGGATTCCTTCCGGCTTCTGCTTGCCCTCCGATTGCCCAGGCCTTGGTCAACTCCTTTTCCAAGGTGGCGATCCTTTCTAGTAGAGTCGCTACCTTCACAGTCAAGGAACTGGAATCCTGCCCTGTCCTTGCAGGCTGCGGAGTACCATTCGGATTCCTACCGACAGTTCCGTTTTCCTTTGAAGTTTGTGGCCGCTGCTGGAGTGCCCGTTGGCGTGATCGTCGATGCGGTAGAAACACTCGATTGCAGCAATCGAGGGCTGCGCCGGGGCGAATGGGACGTTGGCATCTCGCAGAGGGCGTACAAAGATGCGAATAAAAGATGTCGTGGAGCCGCTGCGAATATCCGGGGAATGTCTTTTAACAAGCTCTAGCCGTCTTTGCCTGGCACAGAGTAAGCTTTATCGTGCGGCGCACAGTTATCGACGAGTGTTGAGCATTGAGCTTTGGCGTTGGCCTTGAGCTTTTTTATTATTCTTTAGGAAAGTACAATTAATTAGTTTAAGTCTAAACATATTCTCTTAACATATCGCAGTTTCTTTCCCCTCTCTCTGGATATCGCAGACGCACTAATATCTCGCTCCATTATTAAGCACGATCTAAGCTGAATTAGTGTGACCGAATACCGATACAGTAAAATTACTAAAAAAATACTAGATACGACATTCAAACAAATTATCATTAACTATCGATAACCAGCTGATCCGTTCCGCGACAGATGTCATTTATACTGAATTCAGTAAGGCATTTGACTCAGTCAACCATTCTCTTCTTGCACATAAACCGAATCTCCTTTGTTTCTCACCAAAACTTCTTAGTTGGATTGTGAGTTATTTGGGTGACAGAACCCAATGAGTCCTCTTTAAGAATAACACAACCCCACAAAAAAAAGTTTGTCATGATCTGGGTATGCGTTTTTTGAGGTTAAGTCGAAACTCAGACGTGCTATGTAAATTTTGACTTCGGATTCGGACTTAGAAGGACAAAATACATGTTAAAACATATATTGCATGCCCAGATCACGATTCTATATCTTTTGGGAGATATCCAAAGGTTTTTCAGTTTTTTAAGGTTAGGTCGAAATCCAGACGTGATGGGGAATTTCTGACCCCGGATTCGGATTCAGCGACCCAAAATACATATAACTGCATATGCCGCATACCCAGATTATGACAAACTTTTTTTTTTGTGGGGTTGTGTAATCTTTCTTACCCCGTTCATGCCACATTTGGTGTTCCCCAGGGAAGCCATTTAGGTCCCCTGCTTTTTACACTTTTCATCAATGACCTCCCAACGGTCATACTTAACTCCCGTACTCTCATGAATGCTGATGATGTTTTCAATTTAAAGACGACTCCTGTCATTCTTGCCTTCAATCTGACTTAGACTGTTTCTATTCTTGGTGTCGTGAAAATCTTCTTAACCTGAACAGCTCCAAATGAAAGCTGATGACATTCTCACGAGCCTGTCGAAAGTACGTATCTTACTCTCTTTGTGGTTGTACCTTGGAAAGAATTTCCCTGGTTGATAATCTAGGTGTCCGTTTGGACCGCAAACTCAAGTTTTACGAACATATATCATCAATGGTTACTAAAGCTATGGGTGTGCTCGGGTTTATTAAGAGATGGTCTAAGGAATTTGACAATCCTTACATAACTAAGACTCTTTTCACCTCACTTGTTCGTCCAATTCTCGAGTACGGATCATGTGTCTGGAGTCCTCAGTACACAGTTCACAAGGATCGCATTGAACCCGTACAGAAAAACTTTTTAATATTTGCCTTGCGAGGCCTTAACTGGAATGTAAATTCAAGACTTCCTTCCTATCTAGTAGACTTTTGTTACTAAATCTGCCTTCTCTAGCCAATTGTAGAACTATTCTTGGTGTTGTATTTATTAATAACCTTATACAAGGGGACATAGATAGTAACGACTTGCTTAGTCGACTACAATTCTCTGTCCGTGGTAGAATCACCCGTAATTATCTTCCTCTATAACTTTCCTATCGTAGCTCGAATTATGCCCTGCATGAGCCTTTTAGGATATTATGTTCGGACTATAATAAACTATATTACATTGTAGCTAACAACAAAAATAATTCTGTATCTTGCTTAAAATCACAAATCCTCACCCACCTTTCTACTTAGTAACTAGTTAAATACATACTTTTCTTCTTCCTAGTAACAGAAGTACTTTTTAACTAACTGCATGTTTAGAACATTCTAATCGCTATTTGATTAGGCTTTGCTTACTAACACTAACTCTCCTGATCTGATTGGTTTTTTCTGGGTTTTCCCCAATCCTCTGCAACAAATGTTGGATCGGCTCTTTCATTTTTTTATCCCAGAGTCAAATTCAATTCAATTAATTTCTTTTTTCTTTCTTTTCTCACAGTTATGATTTTACTTTAAATTTAAAATTATTAATTATAACTATTAATTGTTTTTTTCTTAGTTTTAAACAGTCGACTGACCTTAGTCCGACTATAAACTAATTAAATAAAATAAATAAAAATAAAATACATATGTGTACATACATATATAAAAATACATAAAGTTTATAAGAGTCTCAATTATTGGTGTCAGTGAATCTTTAAACAAACAAATATACATATGTGCATACTTGCATGTCGAAATGCGCAAATTAACTA
The DNA here is from genome assembly GCA_018903675.1 of Zaprionus capensis. Classification (NCBI taxonomy): domain Eukaryota; kingdom Metazoa; phylum Arthropoda; class Insecta; order Diptera; family Drosophilidae; genus Zaprionus; species Zaprionus capensis. The sequence goes on along the minus strand of JAEIFN010000854.1, from coordinate 271,772 downwards.
AAGCCTTTGAACTAAAACAAATAAAATAAACCAACTTCTCATTCGTTACATATTGATATTCAATTTTCGGAATTTGCTGATTACATTTGTTGTATTGCAGTTATTGTAAAACAATTTAGAGTTTTTGCTGCAATTGTTGTACACAAATTTCAAAGTCGCTTACTCGGTCATTGAACTTTCGCTATTTGCCTATTCCGCTTTAGTGTTAGCGGCTGAGATTACAGCTATATTTTCTGTCACTTAGCAAAGAAGTCGACTGATCTTGGTGTATTGAGTGTTCCGTTATTTCGTGGAGCCGATTGTTCCGTCAATTGTTTGCCTTCTCAGCTGAGCACTTACATCTTACGTAACTTACACCCTGTACACATAGGTAAGAAGATTCCAAGCCAGTGTAGAATAGTAGCTTACAAATTGGATTTTGTATTTGATTAAACGGGAAAAGAACTTCTATTCCTTTCCAAGCGACTTTATTGAACTTTAGCTTATTAAATATACTTTACTTTAGCTTAGCCGCGTAACTGCGCTGTCAGAAACGCCGGTAGCGGAGCGGCTATCTTGTGTATAGCTTATATGTTTATATGCTCAGCGCCGTTGGCAGCGAGAGCGCGAGAGAGTGTATGTATGTATATATGTAGAAGGGACGGTCGCGCATGCCACACATGCGGAGTCGGCAGTTCTACTGCCCATTGCATATTGGTGCGATCAAATTACTCTGTACTTGAAATATGCTTACGTCTTTGAGTTTATGTAAACATTGCACCAAAGTGCTACAATGTGTTTTGTATGAAAAGGCACTGGGTACAGTGTATGCCCGATATAATGAATACTACATCTCCTTCGTTTTAAAAAATTACGTAATATTAGTCATTGGAAAAAGTGAAGGATTCCATTAGTATATAAATCTGTTAGCGATTTATATACTAATGGAATCCTTCACTTTTTCCAATGACTAATATTACGTAATATATCATATATCATATATATCATATCTTTCAACAATTTTCTTACCATGTTTAAAGAAACATAGCATATATTTTATATGCAAGGTCTCTACTTTACATACTTCGTCATTTTTTCTATAGATTGCTTATGAAATTCTATTTCTTTATCTCCTGAGCAGGATTTTTGTCTACTGTTCGCGCCCGTTAATTGATTGTAGTACTTAAACTAGATTTATTTGACATCATTAGCATTAAATTCACAGAGTAGTTAACATGAATTATCGATGTATGAGAAATGTAATCAACGTAACAGAAATGAATACTAGCTGTTCTAACTTAACGAAGAAGGAGATGTAAAACAGATGTATGATGAAATGAAGAAATAATGAAATTAGAAAATTTATTATTATTTTGCGACGCAAGTCAATATGGACTTGGTTGTGTCCTTGCACAAGCCAATAGTGATGGAACGGAAATGCCGATAGCATACATGTCCAGCAAACTCACTATAGCTCAGCGCAACTACTCCGTCACAGAATTAGAATGCTTAGCAGTTATCCAAGGTATTTACAAATTTCGTTCTTATATTGAAGGATAAGAATTCACGGTAATAACAAGACCACTCCACGCTGAAATGGTTGATGAATCAGAAAGATTTGTTAGGTCGATTGGCGAGCTGGTCACTTAAACTGCAAGGATTTAATTTCTCAATTCAGCATCGTCGAGGTTCACAAAATGTGGTAGCCGATACATTATCTCGTCGTGATGAAGATGAAGTTAGTGAATTCTCGAGTTTTGGCCCAATCGTTGATTTGTCTTCGAAAGAATTCACCTCTACAGAATATGAAGAACTGAAGAAACGAATATCAGAAAATATTGCGAGACTTCCAGATTTAAAAATTGTAGATAACCTTATTTATAAACGTACCGAGTATTCAACAGGAGAATTAATTCAAGACTCCGAATCATGGAAACTCTGGATACCGAAGGGACTACAAGCAGAAGTGTTGAGTCGAGCACACGACCCGCCAGACGCTGCACATTGTGGTACCAGCAAGATGATAGAAAAATTAAAAAGATATATATTTTGGCCTGGCATGGTAACTGCGATTCGAAATTACGTTGCACAGTGTTCATCCTGCCGAATGACCAAAAGCCCCAATACAATTTTAAGACCGCCAATGGGAAAACCTATGACGTCGGATAGACCGTTCCAAAAATTGTATATTGACTTATTAGGCCCATACCCGAGGTCCAAGAAAGGAAACATAGGATTACTTATAATACTTGACCACTTTAGTAAATTTCATTTCTTACAACCTTTGAAGAAATTTACGGCCGTCAAGATATGTGAATTCTTGGAAACTTCAGTCTTCCATACATTTGGAGTTCCAGAAATAATTCTGTTTGACAACGGTTCCCAATTCAAATCAGGAGAATTTAAATCATTTCTAACACGTTTCGGCATTACGCAAATTTGCACTGCAATCTATTCTCCGCAGGCAAATGCCAGCGAGCGTCTCAATCGCTCAGTACTAGCAGCAATTCGAGCATATATAGGAAAAGATCATGCCCAATGGGATATGAATTTGAATGAAATAAGTGGTTCATTTAGATCTACTATTCATCGCAGTACAGGATACTCTCTCTATTATCTCTGTTTCGGTCAAAACATGATAAGAAATGGTAAAGACTATGACTTGTTACGCAAACTGAACGCATTGGCTGACGATGTGCATTTGACACGGGCCGATGTATTGCAGTTGGCACGCACCAAAGCAAAAGAAAAAGTTGCAGATACACATGATGATAACGCGCGAAGATATAATCTACGCAGCAGATCAGTTCAACTTAAACCTGGTGATTCTGTTTACGCCAGAAATTTTGCACAGAGTAACGCTGAAAAGAAATTTAATCATAAGTTAGCACCTGTCTTTTTGCAAGCCAAAGTTTTGCGAAAGCATAGCAACATATATTATGAGCTACAGAACGATCAAGGAAAATCAATCGGAGTATATCATTTAAAAGATATAAAACTCTGAAAGTCAACTTCAAGTCTCACTTTTTTCTGTTAATGAATTCTTGTGTAAGACGCTCGAATCATTAACAGATGGATGTAGTGTGCCAAAGTTGATCAGCAGCCGTTGAAACTCCTCTGCACACTTTCTCTTAAGAATTAACAGAGGGCGAATTCAAAACAGCTGTTATGCAAAACGGCGCTCTCAATTCCTCTCGCGGAAGAATGGTGCCAAAAGAGAATCAAGAATATCACACCATTAAACAGTTAGCTAATGCAGTTAGAGTTGCTTCGAGAATTTTCGACAGCGCCACCTTTCGTCTATAAATAGATGCTGAACGCGCATTTCTGCACAATAATTGGCGCCGAAGCTAAGCATCACGCAGCGAAAATATATATGTATATGTATATATTTATCGAAAATAAAATACGAGTGGCAAAATAAATTGTAAGTCCACATATTCTGGTTAAATTACCTATACTCACGACGGCAAAGTAATAATATATGCCAAAGGCGTCTCGGAATCGGAATCATATTCATATAATAATAGCCAGTGTAGAAAGTTTAATAAAAAGGTGATATTTGTGTCAAATCACGTGCAAATTGTAAACTAATTGTTGTGATTTTAACAGCGACAACGATTTCTTGCGGTCAATACCACTCATTGTCAGATACCCGTAAGATTGGTCAACTTGGTGTCCAATAAGCGTGGGTCTGCAACGTAGTGGACGCAAACACATTTTTCGGAGTATCGCTACATTTGCTCATGTATGATTGCGCTGCAAATCTCCACACAGTGAGACTACGTGGAATTCTTATCTTGCACCACGGCGTTAGACTTTTCGCACCGCGTGGCTGCACCTAACCTTTTTGCGTATGGTGTTGAAGTGCCCAACGCAGATTTCGATCGACGTTCAACGCACGCCCAGGTGACATGGCACTGCCATAAAATCTAGATCTTTCGTCTAAATGAAATATCTCTAAATATCATAGTTTGACAATAGTATTAATTAATTTGTATTTCCTATAACTAGCGGAAAGGCTCGTAGACCTGCACATTCGGTGCTCTCTGCAGAAAAATCATCCTCTGTATTCCACGCAGTTTGCGTATATAGCCGGAAGATCGACTGAGGTCGCTCTCCACAAGCTAGTGGGTAAAATCGAAGGAGCCTTCGTATCCAAGAATATTGCTCTGTGCTCTGAGATCTGCTCTAGGTCAGATTCTATGACCAAGGAACTCTTGTTTGGTGCACAGTTCAAAACTCTCATCCCGGACCGGAGGTACTGGGATGCTGGCAACCCCATCAGTGACCCTCATGGCATACACTGGTATACCGACGGGTTTAGGACTGATCTGGGGGTTGGAGCTGGGATATATGATCCCAACTCCAAAACCTCAATTGCTATGGGCAAATGGCCCACAGCTTTTCAATCCGAGGTTCATGCCATCGAGTTCTGCTGTCGTCTTATCCTTGAGATCAGAAGAGCTAATATTTACATCTTCTCGGATAGCCAAGCGGCCATACTAGCCCTCTCCTCAAAAAGAGTAGGTTCGCGTTTGGTGGCGGACTGTTGGAACTGCCTCCAGAGGCTTTCCAATAGAAACAAAGTTACCCTCCTATTGGAACCTGGACACTCTGGTTTCCAGGGCAACGAGCTAGGGTTTTAACTAGCGAGGGCGGGGTCATCAGCCCCTCTGCATGGCCACGAACCCTTCTGCAGCGTGGGGTGGTCAACCATCTCATCCCTTGTGAAAGCATGGGCGGTTAGGTTGACCGAACGCTATTGGTTCTTCCAACCAGGGATGAGGCAGGTTAGAGAGCTTACGAATCCCTCGGTTAAACAAAGAGCAAACTTACTCTCTAGGAGAGATCTCTATCTCCTAATTGCCTACCTTAGTGGCCACCACTTGGTGAACTATCACCTCTCAAAAATGCGTCTGTCCTCAGATGCAGAATGCAGGCTCTGCAGAGAGGACGACGAAACCACCAAACACATCCTGTGTGATTGTTCAGCTTTGGTATGGATTAGAAGGAAATATCTGCACGTGAATATCGCAGTTCCCGAGCACATTGTCCGTTCCTCGACGAAAGACCTGTTATGCATCATCAGGGAAGCGGAACAGCTTTTGTCAAGATAGGGAGAGCATTATAGGTATAAAAGATCATTCTGGTCGCAGTGCCTCGCCCATCCTCTGCTGGGAGACTCCCTTTTTCAAAATAAATAAAATAAGTAATGGGAGAAGGGTTTTTTAATATGTATACCCTTCGACCATTGAAAATGGTCAAAAAAGGTTATACTAACTTTGCGCAAATGTATATAACAGGCAGAAGGAGGGGTGGGACACCCCATAAAGTATATATATTCATGCTCATGATCACAAGCCGAGTCGATTGAGCCATGTCTGTCTGTCTGTCTGTCTGTCTGTGTGAACGCACAGATCTCAGCTATTATAAAAGCTAGAGTTACCAAATTTGGCAGAAAGTGTCCTGTGTACTATAAGCTGATCAAGTTTATTTCAAATGTTAGGTGCCACGCCCACCGCCCCCGTAAATCAATAATTTAATTTTTGAATTCCATTTGTAACACTGTATAAAAGCTATAACTTTCTGACGAAAATAAAATTAGTATGAAAAGTAACTCTCACTTGACTACTCATTTTACTCCGCAGCCCAATTTGTTTTTGTACTTATTGTGGCGACCTCTGCCACATGGTTATGCACCTGAGGCAAGCAAAATTAATGTAAATTATTAGAAATATAGTTGACATTACTCCGAAGTTGAGTGATATCAATTCAAATCTAACATTTAGTGACACCGACGTGATTCGAGGCAGATCTAAAACTTTGGTGACCCCCGACTACAACCACGAGAAGTTGTCAAGCAGGCGACAAAGGCTTGGTGACCCCGGACTCTGGAATTATAGAAATTGTCAACTAGGCGACAAGGACTTAAGAATCACGACGCTGGACCAACGAAGTTATCAACGAACGAACCTAAATTTAGATTAGTTTATCTAAAAGAACTATTGTTAACCGAAAACTGTGGTGGCTGTAATTTTGGCCGAAAAACGAAATATGCGTGCGTTCGATTTCAAGTATATTTTTCAAGTGCTTCATTGCTTAGCCTATCTTAACTACGGCGGCGAAACGGGGCGAATTTAAAACAATGAAGAGAGAACTTTAATGCGCTCCCGCTCCGCCCTAAACTAATTTACACTATCCTACATGTTTTTTCTTTTTATTAACTAACTTAATTTAACACCGTCCCCGTTGAAGACCTATAACGCTTCAAGCAATCGGTAACGGAGCCAGTTTGTGAACGGCCCGTCTGAACACTCGGCCTTCGGTGGTCCTAAGGTCGACGACCCTGACCATACCGTCCTGCCCTGTGTGAGTTGCCACGATCCTACCGAGGAGCCACTGTTGCGGAGGAAGATTGTCTTCTGCGACGACGACGAGAGTGCCCTCTTTGATATTGTGCTGCTGCTGCCACTTGCCCCGAATTTGAAGGCCCAGCACATATTCGCAGGACCATCGCTGACAGAACTGTTGCCTGACTGACGAGACAAGTCGCCATCGCCGCAAGCAATTGAGACCCGTCTGATCCGGGGTCCGGAGTGCTGGTGGGGCGAGTAGCGACCCGCCTGTCAGCAGGTGCCCTGGTGTTAGGGCCTCTCCGTCGCTGGGTTCCTAGCTAATTGTTCCTAGTGGCCGCGAGTTCACCACCATGTGTGGAGGCGGTGTGAACACAAAATCGCATGCGCTTTTTGATGCGAATTCGCGAATTGCGTCCGCTTGCTCTTCGATCTTCCGTCGCAGATCGTCAAAGTGGCGACTTGCTCCGACGAAGTTCGTCGCGTTGTCGCACTGCACGATCTGCGGACATCCTCGGCGACCAACAAACCTTTGAAAACATAAAAAAAAGTCAGCGGAAAGATCGGAACCAACTTCTAAATGAACTGCCTTGGACGCAAAACATACGAACAGCGCTATGTAGGATTTCGTGTACACTGGACCACAAAAGTCAACGCCACAAATGTCAAAGGGGCGGAGAGCACGGAGTCGGTCTACGGGTAAATTCTCCATTATTTGAGTCAGAAGTCGCGGTTTGCATTTGAAACATCTAATGCATGAACGAACTGTCTGACTGCAGACCTCCTGAGCGTTAAGAATCCAAATGCGCTCCCGAAGGATACTCACAAGTGCTCGTGGGCCAATATGAAATTGGTTTGATGCAAATGTCGGACATAGCTCTGTACGAATTTAGAACGCTTAGTCAACAACAATGGAAACTTGGCATCATACGATATAGGAGCATTTGCTAGTCGCCCCCCAACTCTCAACAATGAAAACATACACCAAGTTCCTTTGTCTTCGTGAATAAATGGATTAAATCGTTGAAGACAAGGGCCAAGCTTGGATCCCTTGCGAATTCTTTTAATGTCATCAGAAAATTCGTGACATTGAACAACTTCGATCATTTTCAAAAAGGCTTCTTTGTATTCCGTTGGTGACGGAATCTTTTCAAATTGAGCATTCCTATTTTTACATTTAGCTATGAAGCGGAACATATAAACAAATACCCTTAGCAGTTTGAGGTGAGACGAGAATCCCTCGATGACGTCCACTAGATCCGATTTAACTACGGCAGCGGCCAGTCCAACCGCTGTTTTTCTCTTTTCCAGCTCCATCATCTCCCTTGACAGCTCTAGGTGCGGATTAACGGGCCAATCTTCCTCTTCGTTCTTTAAAAACGAAGGTCCACCAAACCAGATTGAGTCCTTCAAGTCATCAATGTCACAACCTCTTGAAACTACATCTGCTGGGTTTTGTTTTCTCGGTACATGTCGCCATGTAGCTTCTTTGGACCACTCCTGAATCTCAGCCACTCTGTTCGAAACGAACGTCGCTAACGACGAAGGATGAGATCGGATCCAATGAATTGTAACTTCTGAATTCGACCAGTAGACGATTCGTTCGATGTTTATTTTCAATAATGGCTTGATTCTGTGGCAAAGATCTAATAGAAGGTGAGCGGCACATAACTCAAGTCTAGGAAGTGTTTTCGTCTTGAGCGGCGCTACTTTTGATTTTGAAGTCAACAACGAAACCTTCAACAGTTTTGCTACAAATATAAACGCAAGCACCGTAAGCTCTCATAGATGCGTCGGCGAAACCATGTACTTGTATTGGTGACATCGGATTGGTGAACACATATCGAGGTATGGAGATTTCTTCCACTCTCGACAATGTTTCCTTCAATTTATTCCATGCTGTTTCCATCTGCTGTGGAATAGACTCATCCCAGTCCAACTTATTAAGCCATAACTCCTGCAATAGGATCTTGCCTTGAACGATAATATGTTCCTTTTTGTCGCTCGGAGAACCATGACTGAGGTGTCTATTTTGAACTTTAAGGCATCTTCGCTAGGAGTCCATGATATACCTAGAGCCTTAGTAAAATCTGAATCCGAGATAGTTATCGGTTTAACTGTGCTCTCAGATGCAGTGACCTCAGGTGAGTTTGAAAACCACTTGCTCAATTCAAAACCTGCTGTTTGAAGAACCTGAGTCACTTCAGACTTAATTGTCTTAAGTTCATCTATGCATGCAGCACCAGTTATCATATCATCAACATAAAAGTCAGACCGAATAACTTCAGAAGCTCTAGGGAGAGAGCCTCTTATGGCTTCACTCAACCTCTTTAAACACCTGATGGCCAGAAAAGGGGCTGGACCAATACCATAAGTCACGGTGTTGAGCTTATATAATCTCAAGGATTCAGATGGATCTCGTCTCCACACTATTAATTGGAATGGCCTATCAGCTTCATTCACCATTACTTGGCAGTACATCTTCTTGACATCAGCTGTCAAAGCGAAACGATGTAACCTGAAGCGAAGAAGAGTTGAGTACAAGTCTTCTTGAATTTTAGGCCCCACCATCAGAATTTCGTTAAGAGACACGTGTGTGGACGTCTTACAGGATGCGTCAAACACCACACGGAGTTTTGTTGAAGTACTCTCAGGTCTCAGAACGCACTGATGGGGAATAACGTAGTGCGGAGTAGACGTAACATCTATGTCCGATGGTGACATATGACCTAAGGCGAGATACTGAAAAAGCATAATGTAGTGTTGATTAACATAATGAAGACAATTGTTCACTTGCTCATAAAATGTAAAGAAGAAAGGAAGTGCACGCAGCACAGGCTCATTAAGTTAAATGAAATATAATATTATTATAAATAAACAAATCCAGTGTATTATCAACATGGTAGCAGAGCAAGGTTAATGAAACCAATCCAAGGTTAATGAAACCAATCCAAGGTTAATGAAACCAATCCAAGGTTAATCAAATAAATCCAAAGTCAATACTAAATCCAAGATTGACAAAAAATGTGAAGAAACGTGAAATGTAAAGCTCAATAAAGAAAAAGTGTGAAAGACATAGAAAAGATAAAAACAATATTAAAAGTGCGAAATATTAAAAAATACTAATACGATAACAAAACTTTTGATAAATATTAAATCATTAAAGTGAAAAAAATGAAAAACATAAGCTAAAAAGGGTCGATGGCAACAGATTAAAATTTAAAAAAAAGTTCACGTGCACGAGTTACCACTACACATTCCCCACTCCCCTGAAACCGTCCAGATTCTGCTGAATGAATACGGCATCAAGGGCCACAACAACAACAGCTCAGTAGTCCACATACACGAATAACCATATATTATAAAATAAGCTCATACACATGTTACACACACACTTTGAGCGTACATGGTCTCGAAAATTCTAGAAAGACATTTCACAATAACGACAATGTTGCATCAGCCTCTAATTGTGCGCTGATTGGTCAGATTACATTTGTAGCATTGAAAGGATCGTTATAGCGAGGCGTTGTAGCCGATGCCTAGCGCAGTTTCGGCGTGAGGCAAAAGAAGTTTTTGCGACGCATGGCCACTTGCATTTTGATTGTACGAAGAGACACACTAAACACCGGAACATTAACTCTACACATTAAATGTAATTTTCAAATACAACGAGAACAACAGTCGCGCAAAGCGCGACAGTGGAATACCCTTCGACCTATGTTCCCGTGTAGTTTAATTTGTTAAATTCATACACATATGCATATGCACATGCTTTGAAATTAACCCCGACAGATGGCGCTCGAGCTTCGCGCTCGCCCGCCTCCCTTGTTAGCTGACAGAAGCACTTGGTTTTAGGCTCATAGTTTCTTAAATAACTTCTGTGATTATTGTCCGATCGGATTGCAATTTGGAGACTACGTAAAGATGTAACGTCATGATCCAAAAGGCCTCTTCGAGAAACATAGGTAGACTTGGTGCGCTATCTGGACATTCATCTGTATGATTTGAATATCAAATTAGTGGTAAAGATTATGTTTTAAATTAATTTTAAGAAAGAGGAAGAAATACTTGAGCAGGACATATCAACATGAATTGCTAAATTTATACACGAGGACGCGTTAAAGTCAGGATTGGCCGTGTCGGAGCATTGGTAGCATTATTTGAATTTAGTATAGCAACATGAATATTGTATGTGTCAAAATTGTAATAAAGAAGAATACAGAAAACAGAACAACTGTCATTGCTGTCTTGTGTTCTTTATATCACCGAGAGTCGGTGAGAGGACTAACGGTAAATTCTCTCATTGAGTGTGACCCGTGTAATATTATAAGTAAGATTAATGTTAATAATAATAACACTAATGTAAATATAAATAATAAGTATCGTTAAATCCTAATGACATCGCTATGTTATATAAGAGCAACTCTGATATCGATATGTTTAGATATAAGAGCAACCCTAAATTGTTTATCTTAAGCTATCGATAAGCTTTTCGATCATCTTTTATATTCAGCTGAAAAAAAGAAAACGTGCTTAAAAGCTAAAATAAAAGAACGTGATTTTTAATAAGCATCAAGCTTATTACAACCCGTGCCTAGGTGTTTGGTGTGTTGCCTCTTCCGTTGATTCGTTCTGTGTACATCACACGAAGGAGTGTGTGAGCGAGACTGGACTGGCTATTTGCCGTGTGTGCGAATGAGCAGGATGGCAAGTGTGGCATGAGCAAGCTGCGCAATAGATTTTGGCGACGAGCGAGCCTGCATGAAATGAGAGAGGGCAGTCTTCGTAGAACTTTCGAGGTCCACAGACAATTTTGATTCGAGAAACGACCACAAGTAGAACGATGACACCAACGAAGGGAACGGGGCCCGCTGCTCAAGGTGCAAATAACTCTGAAGTGTAGTAGGCAATATATAGTACTTTTATTATTTACAGTAGGCAATATATATTAATCTTTATTATTTTCTTTCGTTTTGTCGTACCGACGCTTCGAGATCAAACTTATTAGTCGATAGCTTTTATTTATCGTACATCGCATTGGATATATATCGCCTTGATACGGGTTTCGAGCTAATTGAAAACCATCGACGTCCTTAAATATATATCTATCATTCTTTAACACTTCAAATATTTCATACGGACCTTTCGTTTTAGGTATTAATTTTCTTGCTACCCCTGCTGTGCTATCGAAATTTTTTACCATCACATAATCCCCAACACTATATTTGATCGCTACCTTTTTTTTCATTAAATGCCTTTTCATTATTTGCCTGTGCTAATATTTGATTTTTTTCACCTATTTCTCTAATATACTCTAAATTCCGTTCACTAATATTTTTTAACTGATTCATCGTTTCTAACTTTGCTTCCAACTCATCACTAACCTTCCCTTTCTGAGCTAATCCAAACAGCATTTCACTTGGTAATTTCTTCGTACTACAATGTTGCGTATTGTTCAACGTATACTCTACTTCCTCAATCACAGAGTCCCAATATTTTCCATTCTCAGGTTCCCTTAATTTAGAAATCATAGGTCCTAAGCTTCTATTAATTCTCTCTACCTGCCCATTTGCCTGCGGAGAACCCGTAGCAATTTTAATGTGTTTTACATTCAAATCATTTAAAAAATCTTCGAAATCCGCTGACGTAAAACAACTACCACGATCAGATATAATACACGTTGGTTTACTATATGCCCTAAAATAATCTTTTAATGCGCTTATAACCTCCTTAGTGTTTGTAGTCTTAGTTGTATATAATCTTACAAATTTTGTAAACCCATCTACTACTATCAAAATATGTTTTTTCAATCTGATATTATCAACTGGACCATAATGATCTATATGAATTATCTCAAACGGTTTATTTCCTTTAGGTATACTGTGCAACAATCCTTCCCCTTTACCATATTTTGTTGAAAAAGCAATACACTTTAAACAATTCTCAATGTGCTCCATAACTTTACTCTTCATATTCGAAAACCAATAACTTTTCCCTATCGCACTTAACATTTTGTCTCTACAAATATGTCCTAACTGATCATGATACTTGTATAACACATGATCCTCCATCTTCTGTGGCACACAAAACAATAGTCTACCATCATTGGTTTTCCTAAACACAATGCCATTCCTCATTTCGTAAAGCTTATGCTCATTTTCCTCCAACAATTTTTTAATATTCTGTAACTTTTCATCTTTGGCCTGAGCAATTATCAAATTGGTTTCAAAACTATTTGTCTCAGTGATCATAATCGTATCATTACATCTGCTAAGTGCATCTACATGTTGCATTTGTTTACCCGCTCTATGTTTCAATTCATAATCGAATTCTTGTAATTCCAAAGCCCACCTGGCAATTCTCTGATTAAGCTCAATCTTATTTAACGTTAACGTTAAAGAATTACAATCTGTCACTATTCTATAGTGTCTGCCTTGCAAATATATTCTAAATCTCCGTAAAGCATATATAATTGCTAAAGTTTTTAATTCAAAGCTGTGGTATTTGGCCTCTGTTTCTGTTGTCCATTTCGAAAAATAAAATACCGGATGCCATTTTCCATCATGCTCTTTTTGCATCAATACCGCCCCAAATCCTAATGCACTGGCATCACAATGAAGCTCAGTTTCCTTCTTATGATCAAACATAGCCAAAACCGGCGCCTCAACTAATTTATCCTTTAACTGTTGAAAGCAATCTAATTCTTTTTCATCAAATTTAAACTTTTTATCCTTTCTTAATATTCATATAACGGTTTCGCTATCGTCGAAAAGTTTTTTATAAATCTTCTAAAATAAGAACACAACCCCAGGAAACTATGAACAGACTGCGTTTTCACTGGTATGGGAAAATTTCTAACTGCTTCCAATCCCTTTCCTTCTGCTCTAATGCCATCTTTACTTATCTCAAATCCCAAATACTTAACCTTATCCTGTAAAAATTCACACTTGTCTATCCTTAATTCTAGTTGATTTTCCACTAAACGCTTAAACTTCTTCAAAATTAGTAAATGTTCCTTCATACCCGCACTCGCAATCATAATATCATTCATATATATTATAACCCTATTTTCCTTTATCATGTCCCTAAATATATTATTAACAAATCTTTGAAAAACTTGTGGAGCTGTTTTCATCCCCATTCGTATTGGCCTAAAGGAGTGACAAACGAAGTGTATTTTATCGATTCCTTATCCATAAATACATGGAAATACCCATTTTTTAAATCCAGCTTCGTAAATATTGTTTTATTCACTAACCTATCAAGCAAATCATCTATTAACGGTAAAGGATAGTTGTCTTTTATCACTACCCTATTTAGTCTCCTAAAGTCAATACACATTCTTAGCTCACCTGATTTCTTTTTAACTAATACTATTGGCGATGCATACTCTGAACTGCTCTCTCTTATTATACCATCCCGCATATACTCATCTAACATCACCTGTAATTTCTCTCTCTCTACATATGATAGTCTCCTTGGCGAACAACTAAAAGGTTTTGCATTCTCTACCGTAATATTCATTTCGCATTTAACCTTTGGCATAATAGGCTTTTCCGCATTCACATACATCGTTCTTAAAATTGTCTCTAATTCACATCGCACTTGCCAGTCTACCTTTTCCCCAATATTGTATGAATGTTCCTTTACTTCATTGTCTAAAATGCATATCTGTAATAAAGCTTCTTCAAAATTATCGTTTACCTGTGCATGCCCTTTTGTATTATCTTCTAATTCTCGTAATCTCTCACTAACTAATTCAGTGTCTAATAACTTACTCTTACTTTTCATTTCTAACAATTCCTCATCTAACAATTTCTCATCTAACAATATTTCTCTTCTAACTTTCTGCTATCTAACAATTTAACTAATTTTATTTCCTGCATTGGCAGGTCAAAAATACACTAATTTCTTCCTTCGTGTTTTGGTCTTGATTTTCAATACGCTCTAACGTAATAATTTTTAATGCCGTTAAATCAATTTTCAGATCAAATTTTCTCATAAAGTCTCTACCCAGAACTACTTCACACTTCATAGATTCGTCGGAAACAATTATTAAATCAAAATATATTTTAACTTCTTGTTTCATTACATAACATTGTGTTTTTCCAAACGTAATTAACTGGCTTTCATTTAGCCCAAAATATGTGTTATAACTCTCCTGCAGATCCACTCCATCAGGGACTAAACTTATCTTAATAAATGGTACTGAACTTCCCGAATCTATGAGGGCTTCTGTAATAATTGACTTATTAATACCCTTACTAAAATAAATTTCAACTGATCTTACGTAATTATTTTCACCCTCCGATTTCCTCTTGGGGCATTGAGCTACCAGATGCTCTGCAGATCCACATCCATAGCATGTTCCCTTCTCTCGAATTGGTAGCTTGCAGTCTTTTTTCCAGTGTCCTTTTATGTTGCAATTATAGCAACGCAACTCCTTCACTGCACTGCTCCGCGCTGCCTCCGATTTATCAACACGTTTAGCATCATTCCATTGTTGTATAGGTAGCACCATCCCAGCAAACACCCGCAACACTTTTTCAGCACTCTCAAAACTCTGCATTTTTGCTTGCATGCGAAGATTGTCGACTGGAATCCCTTCGATAATTCCATCCACCAACTCCTCTTCATCCATGTTAACGTCTCGCGCCAATCCAACCTTACTGTCGTAGTAAGTTACAAAAATCTCTCCAAACTTCCAGTTACGTCGTTCAAAATTGCGTCGTAATTCTGCTTTAGTTACTTTACCATCGAATGCCAGTTTTAATTGCCAGTTTTAATAATGCGTGCTGGGTCAGCATGAAGCCATTGAAGTGCAACACCTTTAAGTTTTGCCATGCACAGCAAGCGGCATTGCATTTTGCTCAAAATATATGCACTAGCCACATTTTGCAACTGCATTATCCAATTACGCACTGATGTTTGACCAGTAAATTCCAACAGTACTTCCTTTGCAAGTAGAAACATGCTTGAAGACCCCGCAGCGTTGTTGTCAGAGTCTGCACCAATTTGAATTTCATCACAATTTGAAATACCAGCGTCATCTTGTCGGGCGTCTAAATTATTTTCCCGCGCTGCTTCTTCTTGCTGCTCATTCGCATTAACACTATTGCGCATTTGTATTTTCGTAAGCATGTCGGTTGCTGCTCCTATGTCCGCCTGCAGATTCCTGAGAATTTCTTGATTCTTCGAAATCTCTTTTCTTTGCGCCACCAACATTGCATCATGCACTTCAGCTTCGTCCTCTATTTCTTCTTGATCCATCACCAGAACACTGCCACGCTCCTCAGTCGGTACTGCATTGAACCGCGCCATTAATTCTGCTTTGCCGCCTTTTGTTGGCAAGCCCAAAATTGCTAACCATCTTTTTAATTGTGCCACTGACACTGCCGAAATATCAATATCCATCACGTGAATATTCGGACCACTTCTGATATTGTAGTAGGCAATATATAGTACTTTTATTATTTACAGTAGGCAATATATATTAATCTTTATTATTTTCTTTTGTTTTGTCGTACCGACACTTCGAGATCAATCTTATTAGTCGATAGCTTTTATTTATCGTACATCGCATTAGATATATATCGATATTATACATCGTTACTTAATTTAATTTACAATAGATCGATATCAAACCGCTGCTATTCTATAGGATATTTATGTTAATACAATATGTGTTTATGTTTATGGGCTTGTATGTGTACCTTACATGCTATGTTATCTACATCTATTACAGAAGCAACTGACGCTTCGACATATACATACATACAGAAAGTAATGAGACTACAGTTAGAATGCAGCGTAGAAGCAGAGAACCGCAAAGAGCTGTGAGAGGGCTGCTAGGCTCGATGCGAACATTATGTTCGAACAAGTCAGTGGTACACGGTTGTTCACAGTGTCGACATGTAGTGGAGGGAGGTTCCTTCAAGTTGGACGCGAACAATTATGTTCGAACAGGTCACTGATACGCGACGGAACCACACAAACGTACATACGTAACATAAGCTCACAGTAACTTGTACAAAAACCACAACCTTTAAAGTTGCAACGTGTTGCAAGACAGTTGTCGATTTGTAGTGGGGAAGAGGTTCCGTCATGTTGGACACGAACAATTATGTTCGAACAGGTCACTGATACGCGATGGAACCACAGAAACATACATATTTCAGATCAGTCTATACAAACTGGTGTAAAACTACAACTTAGATATGATCAAACAAGAAGTAACCTTACATTGGTGATATACGAGACGACCATATCGGCCATTTGGTAGCTGTGTTGTAATCTCTCGACCGCTGTAGTGAGTCGATTGCCTTCACAGAGCCAAATACAATGAAATTTTCATTTGCGACGTATGAGTCTGTTAGTATGTCATGAATGTGGAAGATAACATATTGAGATATTAAAACGAATCAACACATTAATACAATGTAACCTTGCATCCATCTTATAATATCAAATAAAATATATTCCACACAATACATATATTAATCCAAGTATCATTGCAGGTATTGAACCTATAATAAAAGCATTCATCACACACCAAACCACACTGTAGATTAAGATAATTATAAGATAAGATTTAATGTCAACAAAATTTAAGCATAAGACTAAATCTACTGTTCCTAATCTAACTCGGACTACTAGACAGACAACCAACACCAGGGACCGTAAATAATAATTATGAGATTAAAAAAATCAAAGCTCTTAAAAGTCTCAGAAAAATGTGGGAAAAATCCTACCGTGCCAGTTTTTATCGGCAAACACAAAAACCGCGTAAACTTTTTTTTTCAATATTTAAATTAAAAATCGTTTTTCAATTTTTATATTTGATTTTTTAAAATAAAAATCAATTTATAACTTTTATATTTGAATTTTAAAATAAAAATCAAAAAGTAAGAGTTATGAATTGATTTTTATTATAAAAATCAGAAATAACCAGTAAGAAAAGCAGCAGTCGCGCAAAACGCGACAGTGGGATACCCTTCGACCTATGTTCCCGTGTAGTTTAATTTGTTAAATTCATACACATATGCATATGCACATGCTTTGAAATTAATCCCGACAGATGGCGCTCGCGCTTCGCGCTCGCCCGCCTCTCTTGTTAGCTGACAGAAGAACTTGGTGTTATGCTCATACTTTCTTAAATAACTTCTGTGATTATTGTCCGATCGGATTGTAATTTGGAGACTACGTAGATATTTCATTCAGCTTAGTATATGTTAGTTTATGTTATGTCAGAAAGTTGTATCTTTTATACAGCGCTTACAAATTGAGTTCAAAAATTAAATTATTGATTTGAGGGGGCGGTGGGCGTGGCACCTAACATTTGAAATAAACTTGATCTGCGCCGAGTACATAGGAACCTTCATTCCAAATTTGGTGTCTCTAGCATTTATAATAGCTGAGATCTGTGTGTTCATCTGGACATCCGGACATCCGGACATCCAGACAGACAGACATGGCTCAATCAACTCGGCTAGTGATCCTGAGCAAGAATATATATACTTTGTGGGGTCTGCCACGCCTCCTTCTGCCTGTTACATACATTTGCACAAAGTTAGTATACCCTTTTTTGACCATTTTCAATGGTCGAAGGGTATAAAACTCAAATTGAAATTGCTCATAAAACGAGCTAGATCATATATCGGCTTTTCGAAGCATGTCCTATTAATCTTGAAGTTTTTACAAGTAGATCGACTGCAAGTGTGTCTGATGAGGAGGTAATTATGTATTTTATATATTTTGCCCTTGAACTTAGGTCGCTAATAAGTCTTAATCATTATCTAAACAAGTGAATTCATATACATATATATATATATATATGTATATATATAGGTATTGCAGTGTAGATCATATATTTTTACCAATATATGTATGATATTGGACTCTCGGTTCATGGGCAATTTCAATTTGATTTTTATTTCTGATTTTTATAATAAAAATCAATTCATAACTTACTTTTTGATTTTTATTTAAAAAATCAAATATAAAAGTTATAAATTGATTTTTATTTTGAAAAAATCAAATATAATAATTAAAAATGATTTTTAAATTAAAAAATTAGCTTATAACTATTATTTTGCAATTTTTTTAATAAAAATTATAACCGTTACGGTCCCTGACCAAAACACCCACCCTTATAAGAAACATAACCGAAACTACCCCAACAGACATAACCACAAGCTCAAGAAAAAGTAACCCTCCTCAAAATACGTCGGGGTCCAGCATATATGAATTGCCTGCCGGGCTCCCAGACATTATTAAGTACCTTCCGACCTACGACGGTAACCCTTACGCACTTAAGAGATTCATAGAAAGCGTGGAAGAGATTTTATTGATGTTTAAAAATACAGAGCAAACTCCAAGAGGGAAAATGTATGTAAGAGCGATCAGGAATAAAATAGAGGGCAAAGCGAGTGAATTGTTAGATAGATTGGATACCCCATTAGATGAAATTAAGACGAATCTTAGTTACTAGATAACAGGGACGAACTGACTTTAATAGAGGAACTACATTAGGTTCCTTTTAGAAGGCTGCCAATAACAAAACTATTGAATTTAATATAATAAAATACGATTAAGTATTGTATATTATAAGCCAGCCCATCAACCAAATAGCGAAACACTTTTATTGTTGTTTGACACTTCAATAATTATTTTATTTAAGCAACCAATAGAACCAACCGCACTGTCTCGTGGTCTGCAACCGAATAGAACGATTACTCTATAACATGTGACTGCATGTGAATGCATGTGAATGGTAAACCATGCCATGTGAATAAAAAACAACGAAATGGTCCTCTTAATTCACAACTATGTATAATTGTGACTTTTGTATTTTCAACACGCCACCTCAAAAATTACACTGATACAAACTGATTAAAAATTAATGAAATGAAAAAATACTTTCAGACGAGTGCATGCGTTTTCTAATGGTTGTATTCTTATTCTTTTCTTTTTTCTCTGGGGCTACTTTTATTGAACCAGCATTTGCTGCAAAGAATTGGGGAAACCCAGTAAAACCCAATTAGTTCAATCAAATAAAAATTTAACAAGATTCACTTAAATAAACATAGTAATAGTTAGTCTAGTAATTGTTTTGGTTTGATTATGGTTATATACATATATATATATATATATATATATATGCTCATTTAGATTATTTTGATCATTCAAGATTCAGTAAGATAAACATAGTAATGACTAGACTAGTAATTGTTTGATTTGATTATAGTTATACATATATAAAATATTTAGACTTCATATAAAAATTCATTTTGCTCATTCAGATTATTTTGATCATTCAAGATTCAGTAAGATAAACATAGTAATGATTAGACTAGTAATTGTTTGATTTGATTATGGTTATACATATATAAAAGATTTAGACTTTATATAAAGATGAATTTTGCTCATTCAGATTATTTTGATCATTCAAGTTTCGGTTAGCCCCAGTTGGTCTCGCAGTACAATGAATCTGGCAGTTGGTAGTGGCTTTGTCAAAATATCAGCCAATTGTAAATCTGTGGAAAGATACTTAACACAAATTAGTTTGTTTTCAATTTGTTCTCTGGTAAAATGATATTTGATATCTATGTGCTTAGTTCTCTTGTGGCATTTGGGATTATTGGCTATACTTATACAACCTTGGTTATCCTCGAAAATAACTATTGGACCATTTAATTCTAATTTCATTTCATTTGTAAATGATTTTAGCCATAATGCTTCCCTTACTCCATCGAATAAGGCCATATATTCAGCTTCGGTAGATGAAGCAGCAACAGATTTTTGTTTCATAGTACTCCAGCAAATTGAACAATTTTCAAACATTTTAAATATATACCCTGTAGTACTTCTTCTGTCAGTCTCATTTCCGGCCCATTCAGAATCAACATACCCCATAAGAATTTTATTTACTTTCAAATTCCTTTTAAATGATAACTTTAAATTGACAGTTCCTTTTAGATATCTTAAAATTCGTTTAAGACATTGCCATAATTCTCTATTATTGTAGTTAGTATTTCGACTTAAGATACTTATCGATGTACTTAAATCCGGTCGTGTACATTACGTACATTATGAAAAATCTCTAAGCTTTTTTAGAGAACCGAAAATCAAACGAATTAAAGAAATCAAATTGAGACGCGGTGGTTTCGAATTTAAACACAATTTATTATTGCTGGTGGCTCAAATTATGTTGCTTTCCTTTCGATAGCGAAAATTATACTATATTAGAGCGGTGACCATGGTTTTGTCACGCACTCTCAAATTTTGCAATCGGCAATTGCCGATCGACGCACAGCAAGAGAGATTTACATTATTACACTTCTTGTGCTCTCTTAAATTCTATCTTAACTACTCTCTTAACTACTGCTCGAACACATTAAACAACCAATCAAATTCCTACATGGTGCTTCATATGACTCTTCTACTTGCAAAGCCTCATAATTTATTTTGCTTGGAAGAGGTGTCCCAACTGGGTTACAATCTTCCATATTGAATTTTCTTAAAACATTTTTAATATATGCAGATTGACTGAGACAAATTTGATCATTTTTTCTTTCAATTTTTATGCCAATAAAATATCGTATTTCATTTAGATCGGTCATTTGAAACTTATTCAAAAGATATGTTTTAAATTTAGACATTCTTTCGGAATCACTAGTAGAAATTATTATATCGTCAACATATAAGAGTACATATATATTTTTATGTATATCTCCTTCATCTAGAATATATATACATCTGTCCACTTCTAGACTCCGAAATCCAAAATTTTGTAATGCACTTTCAAACATCTCAAACCAGCATCTTGCAGCTTATTTTAGACCATAAATGGCTTTATTAAGTTTACATACTTTATTTCCATCATACTGGGTTAAACCTTTTGGAATTTTCATATAGATTTCATCTTTTAGTGCTCCATTTAAAAAAGCTGTTTTGACATCCATCTGATGGATCAATAAATCATATTGATTTGAAAAAGCTAAAAGATATCTAAAACTAGAAATTCGTGCAACTGGTGCAAAAGTCTCATCATAATCCATCATATATTCTTGGGTGAATCCCCTGGCTACCAATCTTGCCTTATATTTAAGTAAATTACCATTTTCATCTTGTTTTATACTAAAAACCCACTTGCAATCTACTATGTTTCTATCCTTAGGCATTTGCACTAAGCACCATGTATTACACAGGCCCACAAAAAAAAAAAAAGTTTCATGATCTGGGTAAGCGGCATATGCAATTATATGTATTTTGGGTCGTTGAATGCAAATCCGAGGTCAGAATTTCGCCATCACGTCTGGACTTCGACATAACCTCACAAAACTGAAAAACCTTAAAATATCCCTCAAAGATATAGAATCCTGATCTGAGCATGCGATATATGTTTTATCATGTGTTTTGTCCTTCTAAGTCCGAATCTGAAGTCAAAATTTACGTAGCACGTGTGAGTTTCGACTTAACCTCACAAAACTCGAAAAAATTTGAAACCCCAAAAAATAGTGGGGGTCATGATCGGGTCATGCGATATATGTTTTTATATGTTTTTAGACCTTCCGAATCCGAATCCAATGTAAAAATCAGTCAATCACGTCTGAAATTCAACCTAACCTAAACAATTTTTGAAAAATTTCCAAAATTTTAAATTTTTTGGTAATTTATTACTGCATTTGTGCTAATATGTGGAATTACGTATTTAGTTAATGTTTTTTATAAGTTAAAATACAGTTTTGAAGTAATAAATCAGTATTCATATGAAGCTATTCCGAATACTGATAAAATAATGCTCAAAAGGGGGTATATTTAAAAAAAAAGCTAATTTTATATTAAATTTGAATACACCATAATCCAATATTAAAAAAAATCAAAAATTTTGGAAGTTTTTAAAAAAATTTTTAGGTTAGGTTAAAATTCTGACGTGATAGGCTAGTTTTTTTCACGGATTCGGAAGGTCTAAAAACATATAGAAACATATATTGCATGACCCGATCATGACCCCCCATTATTTTTTGGGGCTTCAAAAATTGTTCGAGTTTTTTGAGGTTAAGTCGAAACTCAGACGTGCTATGTTAATTTTGACTTCGGATTCGGACTAAGAAGGACAAAATACATGTTAAAACATATATCGCATGCCTAGATCACGATTCAATATCTTATGGGGGATATTTTAAGGTTTTTCAGTTTTGTGAGGTTATGTCGAAGTCCAAACGTGATGGCGAAATTCTGACCTCGGATTCGGATTCAGCGACCCAAAATACATATAATTGCATATGCCGCTTACACAGATCATGAAACTTTTTTTTTTTGTGGGCCTGTGTTATTTACAAAATGAGAATTCAGTTCGTCTTTAATGGCATTCTCCCACAAGGTTCTGTCATCACGAGTTTTAATCTCTTCATATGTATTGGGAATATCATTTAAACACATTTGGGTATTCATCAGACACTTTTCTAAAAATCTATATGATAACTTTGGTTTATCTTTAATTCTCTCACTGCGTCTAATTTGTTCTTGATTTTTATTTTCTTTTATTTTATCAGCAGTTTAAGCCACTGGATCGGTATTCTCGAGACAAGTGGAATTTTCATTTAGATTTTCATCAGACTTCGAATCCGTAGATTCACAATTTTCCTGCAATGGAAAATTCGACTCTTCATTCTCTTCAATTAGAGAATCACTGTATTGGTCAAAAACGTCATGTTTTTCCACAGAGTCATTTTCATTTGAAGTCACCGATTTCATATTTATTTCATCCACCAGTCCATCTCTAGCTGCCATAAATTTTCTCAAGTTCTCATTCCACAGCTTATAGCCATTTGGCTCATATCCGACAAGTATAGTTTTGATCGATTTCTCGTCAAATTTTCTCTTTCGCACTTTATTTTATGCCACATCTCAAATGGTGTTTTTCTTATATTTTTTAAAGCTCTACTTGGGGACCTGTTAATTAAATATGTTGCTGTCAAAACAGCTTCACTCCTAAATCTTTTATTTAGTTAAGTACAGTTAATCATAGAGCGAGCTTTTTCAGTGATTGTTCTAATCATCCGCTCTGCAACACCATTTAGCTGTGGGGTATGAGGAACCGTTAAATGATAGCTGATACCTTTTTGACACAATATTCACGCATTTCATTAGAGAGATATTCTCTTTCATTATCAATATATAGATTAACCATTTTTAAATTGAAATGAGCCTCACATTTTGCTACAAAATCTTTAAATACAAAGAACACGTCCGATTTATAAGTTATTAAATACGTCACACAATAATGTGTATATTGATCAATAAATACTACAATACATAGTAGTTTTTATTATCAATAGTTGAGGGCGTAATCGTACCGCATACATCCGAATGAATTACAAATAGTGGGCGTTCAATATATTCTTTATTTTTGTGTTTTTCAAATTTTAGTCTTGATTGCTTTCCGTTAATACACGCCTCACATAATTTACTACTATTTACTTGTACGCTTTTTATAAGTTCACTATCTTCAAACAAGCCATCTCGTTTAATTTCTAAGAATTTTCCAACACTTATATGTCCCAATCTTTCATGCCACAGCGATACTCTGCATCATTTGATATTGGAGATGTATATACTTTACTATTTAACGTAAATTTAACAGTCGGTACATTATACTCACATAGTCCTTCAAATACCAAGTTACCGTTCTTCATTACTTTAATGCCATCCTTATTAAACTCGACGGACATTCCAGCATCTATCATCTTCTTTACGGATAGCAAATTGTGCGGGATTTCCTTACAATACAGCACGTTGTGTAATGTAATGTTGTTTCCAGAATTGTTAAGTTTAACTTGTCCTTTTGCAGTAGCATAAACAAATTCTCCACGCTTTGCAATCTCAATAGCCACGTTTAAATTTAAATTCTCATACTCAGAAAATAAATTAATATCATTCACTAGGTGATCTGATGCCCCCGAATCTAATATAAAATTTACTTCGTCTGGCTTTTCAGTGTAATTTGCTAATTTCACCATAAATGCAAATGCGCATTTTTGCTGCGTTTCTACCTTCTTCTCTCTTCACTCTCTAACTTCTGCATTCATCAGAAATGCAAACGCACGTTCTGGCTGTGTTTCTGTCGCCATCTGAGCCTGTCTCTCTCTAACATTATTTCCATCGGGAACATTCTGGTTTCCTGCCTGCCTTTTTAATTGAAAGCAATCTTTCTTTATATGACCCAATTTCTTGCAATAAAAACATTTTAGTAGCCGTGTCTTAACAAAGTCTAATGTCAAATTGCTCTCAGTGAGAGTTTCTATAGCTGTTATTACTCCTTCATAGTTAGTCGAAAGTGTATTAAGTAGGTGAGCAATTTTGTCCATTTCGTCCAACTTGGCTCCAGCCGCAACTAACTCAGTCATCAAATCATCAAATAAATGAAAATGGTTTACTAGAAGAGTATCACCATTTAGTTTTAAAGAGAATAACTGCTTGCGTAGTGACAGTTGAGATGCCAAGCTTTTACGCTCATAAATAGTATCCAATTTTTCAAAAATCTGCTTTGCCGAATTTTCATTGTTGACAAAACTTAAAAAAGAGTCACTCAGATATTCTATTATGATCCCCTTTGCACTTCTTTCTGCCCGTTTTACTTCCTCGCTTACTTCTGTTTGTTCTTTCTCAATTACATTTAACAAATCATTCTCCTCTAACAGTGCCCTTACTCGGAACTTCCAAATTGAATATTTTTCCCCGTTAAACGGTTATATATTCCTCTTTCCTTTATCCATGTTTTTTTTTTTCTTTTGATTTTTGACCACGCGTCGTCGCGATGATAAAACTAACTGTTCTTTTTTGTCTTTGTTTCTCCGTTTGCCTTGCGCCTCTTAGAATCACTTTTCGTTTTCACTTACTAAACGTTTTTGTGTATCGTTATGCATACATATGTATGTATTTCGCAAAGCTCTCTATGTATTTGTGTTCAATATGTTGATAATAAACTGGATTTGTTTATTTATAATATATTATTTATTGAACTTAATGAGCTTGTGCTGCGTGCACTTCCTTTCCTTTTTACATTCTTTGAGCAAGTGAACAATTGATTTCATTATGTTAATCAACACTGCATTATGCTTTTTAAGAACAGCTGATTTACTCTTATGCTAATTAACATTACAGATCAAGACATACACATTTATTCCAACACGCCTCTTAAATTTGTTGTCTTGATTTTATCTTTCATTACTTTAACTTAACAGCATCTCTATTCCTTATAAATTTTTGTTTGTCTAACGCTTTGGTTAACATGTCTGCTATATTAAATCTTGATTCTATCTTTACAATGTTTATACTACCCTTTTCGTAATTTACATTAACATAATGATACTGCACTTCAATGTGCTTCGAATTCTTCGTAAAGTTACCAAATTTAGCTATCGCTACTGCGCCTGAATTATCTTCATATATCTTTATCGCTTTTTCGTTATTAATATTAAATATCTCACATAACATGTTTTATACAAATAATATTTCGGTTACTGCTTCTGACATGGCAATATACTCTGCAAAGGTTGAACATTTTGTTACAGCGTGTTGTTTGTGTGTTTTCCAATAAATTATATTTCCATACATTCTTATTATAAATCCCGTTGTGGATTTTCTATCAATATTATCTACTGCATAATCTGAGTCTACCATACAATCTAGTATTTCATTATTTTCATTCTCTTCAAATGTTAAATTCAGATCTCTTGTTTTATATAAATATTTCAAAACTCTTATCGCGTATTTATAGTGTGTTGAATTATAACAACTTTGATATCTGCTTAAGTAATTTACGGAATATGATATATCTGGTCTTGTACCTGCACTAATATATAATAGTTCACCTATCAGGTTTCTGTATTTAATTTTCTCATCACATTCAGTTGCTTGATCTAATTTTAAGTTTGTTTCCATTGGAGTTTCGTATAGCTTAGCATTTTCAAGATTATACTTAATTGCTAGTGATTCAATATATCTTTTTTGATTTAAAGTCATTTTCTTATTCTCAGTACTATAATTAATATCTATTCCAATATAGCTGCCGATTTTTCCTAAATCTTTCATTGTAAATTTGTTCATTAAACTGTCTTTAATTTCGCTTATTTTTGTTTTGTTCTTACTGCATATCAAAATGTCATCTACAAATACTAAAATATATATTTTGCAGAAATCGAACCGATATTGACCTTGGCAGCGAAGTGGCAGCAACACACCACTGTGCACCAGTTCGGAATGGCCACACAATTAGGTTGACGAGCAGCCCCTATCCAACGACAGCTAAATGGCAACAGGGTGGCAGCCAACTTTGCAATGGCAAAATGGCGGGCAGCGCACCACTGTGCATCAATTGGTGTAGCCTCGCAGTCAAAGTGGCGGGCGGCACCACTCGTGCGCAACACCAGCAGCACCCACAGCAACGCAGCAACAACAGCAACTCAGCAACAACAGCAACTCAGCAAACAGCAGCAACTCAGCAAACAACAGGGCCTGACGAGAAGACGATGGCGCGAGCGCTAGCGCTCCGATGGCCACACGAGGGTTACTGTAGGGCCAAAAGGATGATGAGAAAACGCTCATATGATATGAGGCACTACTCACTCTTGAAATGGTTCGGAAAGGCAAGATGAAATGTCCGGGTTGTATTGCCTGTTCCAAATAAGCAGCTCAATCATATATTTTTTATTTTTCACTTAGTATAAATTTTGTTATGCACGCTTGCTGACGAAAATTTTTGCGGAAGTGTGGCTGACAGCTGTCTCGATTTTGACAGGTGGTATCGATCACCAAAGCAACCCTGGCGAACTCGATATATCGGTACGCCATTTATCAACCCTGATCGATCGAATGGTATAGAGATGCTACCTCGATGAAAGTATCGAGTTCGATTAACCGCCAAAATTTCAAATTCAAATTTAAATTCGATTAACCGCCAAAGAAAATTCAAATTTAAATTTGAATTTAAAAGGGGAATTTCTACACGGGCCCCACAAGCCACGATGGTCCGTTCCACCACAATGGAAACTTGATAAGTTCTGCAGTCATCATGCCTCTGGAACCACAGTCTGCTGGATTGGATTTTGAGTCAACATGTCGCCACTCATGCCTTGGAATGATGTCCAGAATTTGAGAAGTTCGGTTTCCAACGAAGGTTTTTAATTGAGCTGGGACGTATGATAGCCAGGAAAGTACGATTGTAGAGTCGCACCATGCATTCACTGTCATATCCGTGTTTCGAAGTGCGGCCTTGATTGAGCGTATAAGCTGGCTCAAAAGCAGAGCTGCACAGAGCTCTAGGCGCGGCACTGATTGCTGCTTCAGGGGAGCCACCCTTGTCTTTGATGTCATCAACGATACTGAAATGGAACCATCTTTGTGAATAACTCTGCTGTACACCACAGCAGCGTATGCCTTGGTAGATGCATCGGAGAATGCGTGCAGTTGAATGTTGTCTGCGTCGTTGACAACCAGCCGTGATAGTTTAAAATCCTTCAATGTATCCAGATCAGCACGCCATTTGAGCCAATTGCTGGCTAACTTATTGGGAAGTGGTGAGTCCCTATCCAAATTAAGAAGCCAAAGATTTTGGAACAATATTTTGAATTGAACGATGATAGGAGCCAAAAGTCCAAGAGGGTCGAATATCCGTGCGATATCTGACAGGACTTGCCTCTTTGTGCAATCGGGATTCGCACAAAGTCCAACATTATATGATAATGTATCTTCCCCAGCATGCCAGTAGAGGCCGAGTACCTTAACCGGTGACGATTGAGCTGGCTGTGAAGAATCGTTATCTTCTGCTTGCGTACGGCTTGTATTTGACACCCATTTTCCAAGTTCGAGATCAGCGCAGGCCATCAGTTGAATAAGTTCCTTTTTGTTCCGTAGTAATTCCTCCTCGCTGTTTGATCCAGTAAGTACGTCATCGACATAAAAATCCTCCAGCAACAGTTTTGCTGCATTTGGAAATTCATGAATATGATCTTGAACCAGCTGTTCCAATACACGCACCGCCAGAAATGGTGCGCATGAAGTTCCGTAAGTTACGGTGCAGAGTTTGAAGTGTTTGATTGGACCGGATGGATCCTCTCTCCAAACGATTTTTTGAAAATCCTGATGTTTGTCTGCTACCCAGATTTGGCGAAACATCTTGACAATATCCGCTGAGAATACATATTTGTACATTCGAAAGCGAAGGCATACAGCGAATAAGTCGCGCTGTATACTTGGTCAAGTGAATAATGTGTCGTTTAGAAATTTGCCATTTTCATCGCGAAATGACCCGTCGAAAACCACTCGTAGCTTCCGACCTAGTACCGGGTGGTGTGGTAGATAGAACTGCTGCCTTCCATTGTTGTCGTCTTCTGGCACTTCGCGCATGTGCCCCAAGTTTTTGTATTCGCACATCAAGTTTACATACTGTTTGCGTAGATTCTGATCCCTTTGTAAGCGTCGTTCCACAGATTTGAAACGGCTTAGCGCTCCTTGAAGTGTATCCCCAAATACAGGATCCGTTGTATTGAATGGAAGTTCCACGATATACTTCCCATTCCCATCTCGTGTGTGTGTAGTGAGAAAGTGATTTTCCACCTGTTCATCGTCAGGTTCCCTTTTTGTGATGTTACTGACGTTTTCCAGCTCCCAGAACCTCTGAAGCGTTGCATTGATATCCGTTGTTGTAGTGAGCAAAATAGCCTGATTGCTTTGGTTAAACACTAGCGATGTAATAACCCATCCAAAAACTGATGAAATGGCAATGAGATTGCCCCTGTTGTCGTATATCCTTTTCCCTGTGAGTGTACTCCATACGTGTTCGCTACCAAGTAGTATATCGATTGGTGCAGATGTATTGAAAACCGTGTCTGCCAGTTGAAGATCCTTGAACTTATCAAGTACCGAAGTGTCTAGGTTTTGCCTTTCCATTGATGAAGTAATTTTGCCAAGCACGTGAGCCGTGACAACCAATTCGTAATCCGAGATCCGAGACCTGATTTGAAGTGTGCTGCAACCCCTTGTGGTGTCAGCAGCAACCGAAGAAATTCCCGAGACCAAGATGTGTGATGGTGAACGTGCCAATCCGAGAGCGTGTATGCAGCGTTCCGATATGTATGATAATTCGGACCCGGTGTCCAATAAGAGTCGGCATGTAACGTAATCTCCTCTTGCGCTCTTTACATAGGCCACGGCGGTAGGTAATACGCTTCTGTGTCCTCCGTTTGGTTGAGTAGATGATCCACTCCCTTGCGCACATACTGTTGCACCTGCGTTCTGTATATGTGCCATATGATTAAAGGTCGTTGCTGTGTCCTGTGAAATTTGCTGTTGATTCCAATCGACTTGAAGCTGAGTACCCTGTGGTTGATTACTCTGAACATGGATAAGTTTATGGTGGTGTCCTTTAGATTGTCTGCACTTGTATGTTGACTTGCACTTGCTGACCCCATGGCCAGGCTTTAAGCAATTATAGCAAAGTGATTTTTCCTTCACGAACGATCTTCGTTGCTCAACTGCCATATCCAGAAATTGTTGACAGCCATATAAAGTGTGTTGTGTCGACCGACATTTAGTGCACTCGGTGGTTTCCAACGCAACCATTGATTGTGTAATTCGTTTCTGTTTTTCCGCTTGCGCTGCCGATTTGCCTCCAGCAGCTGCAATCACGTCCCGTTTGATTTATGGCATCCAGTCCTCCTACAATTTCGTTTGCACCGTCTGATACCTTCCGTAGTATTGACGCATCGATCTTTGTTGTTATTGGCAAACTTATAAATTGCTCCAAAAACGCATTCACAATATGCCGTGGACGATTGTACCTTTCCTTAAGGCGTTCCCAAGCTGTGTTATAACCTGAATCCGTAATACCCAAATGTCGTATCAAGTTTGCAGCCTCATCGCTCAATAGTGTTTTTAAATGATGAAATTTCTGAGTATTCGACAAATGCTGCTTGCTATGATTCGTGCTTTCATATATGTCTTGAAAAGCTGGCTACTCTGTATAGCTACCAGCAAACCGTTTAATTTGAATTTTCGGTAATTCGCTTTGCAACCCTGATGTAGCGTCTGATGCACGTCCCGCCGAAGAATTTGATGTTGCTTGCGCCGCGTTGTCGCCCGTCGCGACGGCGCCAAAATCCGTTGCATTTCTTGCTGTTTGATTTACAGCTAGCCGTTCGAAAAGTTGATGTTGTTGTTGCAACAAATTGATTATTGCGTCGTTTTGATGAAGCCTTGTGCTATCATCCCCATTGCTTATTGTAGATGTAGTTGGATGTGGAGATCCAATCCTTTCCAAAAGCATTGCATATGTCTGCAAATACCTTTCCTCGTAGACTGCATTGTCCTTCTCGGGATCCACATACCTTTCGACCTCGTCGAGAAGAGCTATGGAATTGCCGAGTTCTGCGAATTGCTTCCAAAGAGCTTGTAGTTGCTCCTTCCTTGCTGTAACCTCTGCTGATGTTGTTGTTGTATCTGCTCCACGAGCCCATGTCCATATCCGCGTGATGCTTGCCTTAAGCGGACCACGAGATCTCATCAGCGCCTTGAGTTGTTGTTCCATAGTTGATTTTCCGTGAGTATAAAACGCAATCAATCCCAATACAAGATATCCCTGGCTCGAATGACCAAACTTATGGTTTGGAATAAAACGTCGCCTTCGTAATTTAAGTGGACTGTATTCAAATTGATCTTGCACAATTGAAAGCTCTCTTTATACTAAATTTGTAACATAGGTTTTGTGTGAATGACCGTCGCAGCGGTATCGATACATTTAAAGATGTTATGTTTTAAGTTTACATGTGAATGATTAAAATTGGTAAATAACAGAGTTGCCACCGTTCCTCAACAACCCAAAGATAAAAAGGCTGTTTGTGGCGGCGGCAAAAGGGATCTTCTTCCTTCTTGGGGGGATCGTATGTTGGGGGTGAAAGTGTTGCTGTGAAATTGAAACACCGACGCGAAAACAAGTCAAATATAAGGATACAATGCGGGGTGCGTGGCGTTCACTTCACTGTGTATTTTTCAACTGATCTTGTACATAATATATGTAGTTTTACTTAAGCCTAACTTAACATATTTATGTAGGATAAAAGAGCACGAGAGCCCTTGGTGACTCTCGCACTGTTTACGCCAATATGCTGCCTACTTTTCGGCGGCGAGTTTCGGCGTAAACATTCCGCCCCCCTTGCAATACTATTGCACATAGATGGGGCCGGGATCTTTTTGGAGGCCGCTGGAGGGGCTTGAGGGCCGCTGGCGGACTATGTCTTGAAGACACCGGAAAGTACCCAGCCAAAGAAAGTGTTTTGGGCCAACGGTAAACCACCGTGGGATGGAACCAGCCCTGGAAGGAGTACGTCTCCATAGACGTCGGCCCCCAGAACGATGGATACTCTGCTTGGCACATGGCGTCGAGTGTCCGCCAGCGTAATGCCCGGGTAGCTAGTTTGCAGATCCTTATTAACCTTTTGTGCCGGAGTCCTGATTTGCACATCTTCCATCTTCAGAGTCACTATAATGGAAAACTCTGGCGATGCCCTTGACCTGAACAAGGCGCGACAAAACCCATTTTCGGCGGAAAGGCCAAAGGCCTGTGCCAATGGGGTGGGCATACGGCTATGTGGGCTGCACGCGTCCAACAGCACGTGCACCTCAAAGATTTTGCCGTCCATGTCCAGGTCAACTATGGCGGTCGGCATCATGCTGATCGCCACAGAAGGGGATGTCGCCAGGGACTCCGAAGGTGGAAGAGGCGGCACGGATGGCGAATTGGTCTGCTTCTCGGGTTGTGGGGTGGTTGGTGGAGAAGCGTGTGGTGGCCCTCGCCGCAAGTGCGACAGGTGCCGCCACTGCGACATGAACCCTTTGAGTGTTCATGAGCAAGGCAGTTCGGGCAGTATTTGTTGATCAACACTGCCCGAAGACGCTTCTCCGCAGCCAGACGCAGGAATCGCTGGCACTTCTTCAAGGCGTGGACTCCTCTGCAGACGCGGCATCTAAAGGAGTTCGTTCCTTTTGGCTTCGATGGTGTGTGTGCTTGGGGTGGTGCCATCTGAAAGGTGGATATAAAATATATATAAAATATTATATGTGTATTTGTATATGAATATAATATATATAAATTGGATATATATATTTAACTTATTTATATATATAGCTTCGGAGTGGGCAAAAAGGAACTCGTCCGTAATCGCTTGCCAGCGTATACCTAGAGTCTTTGCTTTGAAGCTCTTCCCATTGGAGGACGGATTGGAGGCGTTGAAAACAACGCGAACTTTCGTAGTGGTGCTCTCAGGTTTGAAAACAGCATGATGAGGGAGATAAAAATTGTTGCAGTCGTTACTCGGAGAGACAGGCCTCATATGGCTTAAATCTAAATAATCCTGAATAGCGGAGTCGTACTGCTCCTTTAAAGGAAAGTTCCTCTTTAAACGATATTCGTTTCTGAGAAACTGAGCGAGTGCGATGGACCTTGAATGTCCTAAAGTTTCAGGATTTTTAAATGGGAGAGTAACGACATATCTGCCCTCTTTGGAAGTGGTGCAAAGATGGTTGTTTTCACACTCTGATTTAGAAACTTTTACCAGCTTGGCTGGTAGATCTTCCACAACCGGAAACTTGGTGTTCAGATCATCAAGCCTTTGTTCTGTGCTGATCTTGATCCTCGTTGAAAAGGAGGAAATGGTCGTAAGATTTGACTTGGCGACTGGTCCAGTGAGGACCCAGCCGAATATGGTCTCTTGACCAAGCAGGGTTCCACAAATTTTGGATACAGAGCCACTCTTCATGATAGATGGGAGAATATCGGCTCCTAGGAGCACGTCTATCTGAGAGCTCTGGTGGAAGTGCGGATCAGCGAGTTGGAGGTTTGGCAGGTCCTTCAGAAGTTCTTGTGAAATTGTGTAGGATGGAAGGTTACCTACCAATTGGGGGAGAACAAAGGCTTCAGTTTTTAGCTGTAACCTGGGAACGAGCGGGGAGCCAATCTGGAAGTGGCACAACTTTTGTGGATTGGCTGAGATGGCTTGATTTAAGCCAGCTACTTGGACTTGCACGGCTTGGTAGGAGGGCTGTATGATGTTAAACATCCGTTCGGAAATGAACGTAGCCTCTGATCCAGGATCGATCAGTGCACGTGCCTTATAAGTTAAGCCCAAATGGCAAATATTTATAAGAGCAGTGCCGAGAAGAACACCTTGTGTGTTCGCCGTGAAGTAATTCTGAATATTAGTCATTGGAGAAGTGGACTGTATATTAGAATTGGGAGAAGGTGTAGAATCTTCTGAAGAGGGCGCGGTAGGAGGGGTGCCAGGATGCAGGAGTGTATTGTGGCGACCCTTGCACGCAAAACAATTATGTTGACTCGTGCAATCTTTAAGGATATGTCCTCTTGCGAAGCAGTTCAGACACAACTTCTGCTGTTTGATGAAATTGGACCTTTCATCAACAGCCATTTGGAGAAAGCGCGGACACAGTCGTATTGGATGGTTCTCCTTTGAGCAAAGTCTGCAGGTTTGTGGTTTGCCTACAACCTTGGTCTCAAAGGAGTTGACCTTCCTTGGTGGAGGCTCTTTTCGAGCAGGTTTGGAACTAGTCTGTGCGCTTGTACTGGGTTGTACGTCCTCTATCGCTTCTAATGTGCGATATCGCTCTGAAAGGAAATCTGACATTTCCTTCCACGACGGAAGGAATTCGTGAGAGGGGACTTGGACATGATTGCCTTCGCTTCTCCAGTGGTCTTAGCATTGAGATGGAATAGTTTCTCGATCTGATTTAAGCCGGTATCGGAAATGTAGACCGCTGTGAAGAGATCACGGAAAGTTGGCCATTTAAGGTAGTCACCGCTGAAAACTTCAGCATCGAATGGTGGTGACCGGTATTTTCGTGGGTGGAAGGCTACTTGTGGTGCTGTAGGTGCTGGAGTGGGAGCCGTTGCGGTCTCTATACTCTCATTTAACTGAGAGGCAAGTTCCTCGTATATAGAGTAGCAGTGGTCATACCGGGCTTGCTTGGCGATCTTGTCCTCAACATTCGTCTCCGTTTGAGACAATGTATTGGAACAGAGTTCATATTTGAGGTCTACGGCAGTCCATATGGATCGAAGCTGCTCAAGACGCACTCTGTGAGTGTGAAGAATTTTGAATCCTAGCTTCGAACTGCGTGAGCTTATCGGAAGCGTTAATGAACTCTTGGAGTGCCATTTTTGTTGCCAGTGAAATCTGATGACCAACTGCACGAGTGATTGGAGGAGTGTGCACCGAAATTTTTGGCACCTGACTAATCTTAGATGTGGCCGGAGTTACAACTTTCCGTAATGTGGCGGGAGAAGGTGTTCTACCAAGAAGGGAACTTGGAAGAGAGCTGGAGCGTCTATGCTTAGTCGTGGGTACAACAAGGTGTTTCTTGGTGTCTTTACTATCAATTGGCATAACAGTCTTTCAAAAAAAGCGAGAAAAATTGCAATTGATGCTGGTGACGGAACCAGAAACGTGAAAAAGAAGAGCTTAGAAAATTGGACGAACAGAAATTCTTGTTTAAACAATAAACAAGAATATTATACAAATGATCGGAAATTTTTTCGAATCTATTGAGCGAGGACTAAGTTGATAAGTTACAAGGCAATACTTTTGAAAAAACATTGCAAAAAAAATAATATAAATATTATATTATAAATATCGATATATTTTATTGAGAAATAATAATTATCGAAACAATTATTATACTCAGCATGAAATTCTGAGAAAAAATAATAAATAATAATATAATTTATTTTCAAATAATAAATTATATTGTGAAAAAAATAAATAAATAATTATTTATTAGTAGGATATATTTTCTCAGATATATTTTCTCAGATGAAATTCTGAGAAAAAATAATAAATAATAATATAATTTATTTTCAAATAATAAATTATATTGTGAAAAAATAAATAAATAATTATTTATTAGTAGGATATATTTTCTCAGATGGAGGTAAATATATTCGATAATTTCTTTGCAATTTTGCAGCGCTTGTAATACCACAACACAGTGCACAATAAGACGATAAATAAAAATAAGTGACTTTAAAAGTCACGATTGCCCACCAAGTAATATTTTTAAAATTTGAGCTAGTGCAGCCCTGGAACGATAACACTGAGTGAATGGGAAAAAGTGGTGGTCGGTCGATTGTGGTCGAACTGCGATCACTAAGGCAAACTGCGATCACTAAGCCAAAGGTAAACAAAAAATAATAAAATATTTCTTTGTATTAGATTAAGTGTTTAAGTTAAGTGTTTTAAAAAATAATGCAACAATCTAATAAAACGATGTAATATAATGTGTTTATGTGTTTTAGTTAGATATTTAATTGTAAGAATATATGTATGTGTGTAGTGCCGGTGCAGCCGAAATATTGCTGCCGGCAAAGTGTATTACATACACTGACGAGCAAAGCTGTAACACGAGTTGCATATTCTAACTTCAACGGTCAGTATCTTCTCTCCTATTTTATGTACGATAATAATCTTAGTCTTGTTTTGTTGCTACTATATTTGACTATCGCTTGTGAAAATATGAAGCGATTTGACCATTTGGAATAAATATGCCGGAGCAAAATGTAAAAAAAGTCAAATGTTACAGTTATGCACTCTGAATGCCGAAGCTTTTTATTTTAGTTCTGAAGCTTTTTTTACCGTTAAAGTTAATTTGTTTTCGTTTAACTTGATGAGCTTTGATCATTTGAAGTGAAATTGTCAATGCAATAATTATGAAGAGCGACATTAAAGAAAAAATAATTGAATTGCTTATAGATGGCGAATCGGTTCGAAAAGTGGCTAATAAATGTGGTGTTAGTCATATGACTGTGCAGAGATTAAAAAAAACCATTCCAGGAAGCATTCCAGTAAACCTTGGAGGTCGGCCAAGAATTTTAAGCGACCGCGACACACGCCACGTGGTCAACTTTGTGACGAGCAATCGGTACATCTCACCAAAAAAAGCTTCGGCACAGCTTAATTTGAATGCCAGTGAATGGACAGTCCGGCGCAGTCTCGGCAGATTAGGCCTGAAAGCCAAAGAGATGGAACAAAAACCATTGCTAACCAAACGGCATATAAATTTACGTCGAAACTTTGCTGCAACTCACGAAAATTGGACGGTTGCTGATTGGAATGCTGTAGGTCATAAATAATAAGTTAAAACATTTACAAAAATTTGGTTTTTCAGGTTATATGGTCAGATGAAACAAAAATTAAAAATTAAGTCCAGGCACCAAGTAACGTGAAGCAAACCGTGAAGCACGGTGGCGGATCAATAATGGTTTGGGGCTGTATATATAAAAACAGAGTTGTTCCCTTTGTCTTAATTGAAGGAATAATACGGAAGGAACAGTAGTTAAACATTTTGCAACAAAATCTTCCAAAAGTAATACAAAATATGGGTATTGCTCCTAAAAAATGCATATTTCAGCAAGACATAAAATAGGAGAGAAGATACTGACCGTTGAAGTTAGAATATGCAACTCGTGTTACAGTTTTGCTCGTCAGTGTATGTTGTGTGTATTTTAGTATCAATATATAAATAAATGTAAAAGGAATACAGTGTTATCTTTTATTTGGAGTTAAATCTTGGAGGTACAATTGCCGCTTGAGGTTTGGACCTTGGCAATGTATTTTAATGGGCAACGTAAGTATGTAGTAGTATGTATATATATATTACACATATAGTACCAAGCAATTTTGAGTTAGAATGGAGAGTCTATGTACCTTTATTCGTTAGAAATTGGTAGGAGAAGGTACATACATATATGTGGCAGAGGTTTGGAAATAGAATCGGATGGATAAACTGTGTGTATTTTGTGATTCGTGTTTCCGTACATATATGTATATAGTGACATATGCACATACATAATGACATATGCACATCATACATATATAGTAACAGACTCACACGACACTATACAAACTCCACTCAAATTATGTACAACGCCTTATGCAAAAGAATTGTCGTAAACATCTTACTCAGCAAAAGTATCCGCGCGCATGCAGTCGCTTAGCGATTATACATGATTATACACACAAACATAAAACATACATACTCTATTTAATAAACATATCTACAGTTTATAGAGGTAAATATGAATGTCATATTTGCAATCTGTCTAAATCAGAGCACCGTAACACTGATATGCCGATGAAAATTACACCCAAACCAGAACATTGTTGCGACAAATTCGTCATAGACATTTATTCCTCTGAAGGTAATCATTATTTGAGTTGCATAGACATTTATTCAAAATTTGCTACACTTGAACGTATACAAACAAAAGATTGGATAGAATGTAATAATGCCCTTATGCGCATATTTAATCAATTAGGGAAACCTAGAGTATTGAAAGCAGACAAAGACGGCGCATTTACCAGTTTAGCCCTAAAACGATGGCTCGAAAGTGAGAACATCGAATTACAACTAAACACAGCAAAAACAGGAATAGCAGACGTGGAGAGGCTCCACAAAACAATAAATGAAAAAATTCGAATAATTAAAAATTCCGACGATAACGAAGCTAAGCTGAGTAAAATAGAAATTATACTTGACATTTACAACCACAAAACCAAACATGATACTACTGGACAGACCCCAGCCCATATATTTCTCTATGCAGGACAACCATGCTTAGATACCCAACTTAACAAAGAAAATAAAATTAACGAAATTAATAACAACAGAAAAGAATATGAAATTGATACAAAATATAGAAAAGAGCCGCTACAGAGAGGTAAACTAGAGAATCCCTTCAAATTAAATAAAAATGTAGAACAAACGGACCCTGACCATTACAAAATTACCAATAGAAATAGGGAAACTCACTATTATAAGACCCAGTTCAAAAAACAAAAGAAAATTAACCAAATTACCATCCCACAGGCCCTGGCTCACAGTAATCCTACTCCTCATCTTTACCACAACATGTTACACCCAACAAATCCAAATAAATAACATCGATACCAACCATGGATATTTGCTTTTCTCGGATAAACCTATACAGATGCCATCTGCATACGAGCACCATTGCTTAAGAATTAACCTTACCGAAATTAATAGCATAACTGACCATTTTAGCGAAAGTATAGCTAACTACAATAATGTACCCCATATCCAGTTGTTATATAAAAAATTGCTTAGGGAACTAAACGGAATCAACTTACACCAAGGAAACAGACAGAAACGAGGACTGTTTAATATAATAGGTTCAGCATACAAATACCTTTTTGGCACCTCAGATGACAATGACCGAGTAAAAATTCAAAAACACTTAGAAGCACTAGGAACAAACTCAGTAAGATTACACGAACTAAATGACGTAATACAGTTAATAAATAAAGAGATGCAAAAAGTTGAAGAATTTGAAAACCATTGAACAAGCATCGATACATTAGTACACGAACTTCTACAGTTTACAGAATATATAGAAGACATAGAGATGGGTATGCAGCTCTCTCGACTCGGACTGTTTAATCCAAAGCTGTTGAACTATGACAGACTAGAAAACTTAAACGCAAATAACATATTATCCATTAAAACATCAACATGGATTAACTACAAAGACAATCTTCTCCTTATTATATCCCACATACCCACCAATCAAGAATTAATTAATACTGTGAAAATCATTCCCTATCCCGACCACAATGGTTATCAGCTAGATCACACTAACACACTATCCTATTTTGAAAAAGACGGAAAAGTATTTACTTCTGAAAACAAAGAAATTGACGATGAATGCATTACAAATATAATTAAACTTAATAAACCAATTTGTAATTACATAGCTGTTCAATCAAAAGAAATAATAAAATACATTGAACCAAATACAATTGTGACATGGAATCTAACTGAAACAAAACCGAAACAAAATTGTCAAAACTCAATTAGTAATCTAAAAATTAAAGGAAATAAAATTATGCAAATAAAACAATGTAAAGTTGAAATAGGAAACATAATTTTAAGCGAAAATTACCAGACACCAGAAATAAATTTGACTCCTTTATATTCACCTTTAGAACTAACAAAAATTAAAATTATAAGACACAATGACATTGTACAACTAATAACAGAAAATAATTACACTTTTTATTTTATTATCGCAATAATTATTCTGGTAATAATCTTATTATATATTTATCTTAAATTTGTAACATTTAATCCAATTACTTTATTGTATTCAAAACTAAGATCAATGAAAACAACATACATAGACATGTCACAAAATTCAAATATCAATCAAGAACCACTACCTAAATTGTATCCATCAGTCACTGAATAACCATTGACTTCTCTTTAAGTGGAGGGTAGTGACATATGCACATACATAATGACATATGCACATCATACATACATAGTAACAGACTCACACGACACTATACAAACTCCACTCAAATTATGTACAACGCCTTATGCAAAAGAATTGTCGTATAAGAAATTTCTTTTCACAAAGGAACAATTACACACAGTCCTCTGCCGCATAAGATAAGTATAAAATTTAGTACTTATCTGTGGGGGATCCTGACGAAATGCCGATGAACGTGGTTCGAGTGGAGCGAGCTGATGAAAATCCATCGACGTTTAGTGTCCAACAGTGCAAAAAGATCCGGCTCGAAGGACCAATGTTTGTGGCGGCGGCAAAAGGGATCTTCTTCCTTCTTGGGGGATCGTATGTGGGGGTGAAAGTGTTGCTGTGAAATTGAAACACCGACGCGAAAACAAGTCGAATATAAGGAAACAATGCGGGGCGCGTGGCGTTCACTTCACTGTGTATTTTTCAACTATATTGGTGTACAAAATATAGTTTTCTTAAGCCTAACTTAACATACTATCGGATAAAACAGCGCGAGAGCCCTTGGGGACTCTTGCACTGTTTATGCCGATATGCTGTCTACTTTTCGGCGGCGTGTTTCGGCGTAAACACAGCTAAACAACAACAACAGTTAAACAGCTAAACAACAACAGCTAAACATGTAAGCAACAACAACAGCTAAACAGGTAAAAAACAACAACAGCTAAACAGGTAAACAACAA
Organism: Zaprionus capensis; assembly: GCA_018903675.1. Taxonomy (NCBI): domain Eukaryota; kingdom Metazoa; phylum Arthropoda; class Insecta; order Diptera; family Drosophilidae; genus Zaprionus; species Zaprionus capensis. The sequence goes on along the minus strand of JAEIFN010000854.1, from coordinate 231,351 downwards.
CAACAGCTAAACAACAACAGCTAAACAGGTAAGCAACAACAACAGCTAAACAGGTAAGCAACAACAACAACAGCTAAACAACAACAACAGCCAAACAGCTAAACAACAACAGCTAAACAGGTAAGCAACAACAACAGCTAAACAGGTAAACAACAACAACAGCTAACCACCAGCTAAACAGCAACAACAGCTAAACAGTTAAAGAGCAACAACAGTTAAAGAGTTTAACTAATATTTTTTATTTTATGAATCTTAAGCTTAGTTTATTATAATGATTCATAATTTTTTCAGCCTCGTTTTTCCGAAATTTTTCTGTGCTGCATGCACAGGTATCTGGTCCTTCTATTGCCTCGTTGAAAGACCTTGGACATGTTCATGTTGCTGCTGTTGCTAGATTTCTTCGTTGCTTTGTAGGGTTTATGATCTTCTGCTTCCTTCCTTGAAGTCGTGTTTCTGAAGAGAAGTTTTAATATCATTTGTACAAATGCATACAATAAACATATTCTCGGAATGCAAAGGGCCAATATTGATATTCAATTCATTTTAGACCCTTATGCTTGCTGCAGCTATATAATTAATTATATAAACAAGTCACAAAGGGGTATTTCGAAACAGAGGAGTAATGCAGTGGACGAGATCCACAATAGAAATTTCACAGTCATACAAAAGTTGCAATATATTGGTAATAAATTTATTTCTGGCACTGAGATTTCTGCTCAGGAAGCCGCCTATTGATGTTTAGGCATCCGACTGTCTGAGGCTAGCAACGGAGAACCCTATATAAATACTTCATTGCCACAGCATAGGGTCAAAATGCTCAAACCAAGAGAGCAACTTCTAAATATGGCCCCGATTCAACGGACATATTTGTAGTCGGATTGATTGAACATTACATTCAACGTCCTACACGGCATATGCTTAGCGGATTTTGCAGCAAATTATACATTTTCTAAGTCGACCAGAGCAACTCGTCAGGATTCTGACAATGAAGATGATCATGTCAATAAAGTCATAGATGGTGTTGGAGCTCGTCAATAGTAAAATAAGTAGATAAGATAGAATTTAAGAGAGCACATGAAGTGTCGTCAAGTTAAGACGATCGGCAAATGCCGACGGCTATTTCGGGGAGTGTGGTCGGACTGTGACCCACTCTCACTTACATTAGAGACTAGTTTCGGTTGTGCACTGAAGCCAACTACTTATACATTAAAAACATTGAAGTCGAACTCCGCGTCCTTTTATTTATAATATCGTTTCATATATTTCGATTTCTCTAAAAACGCTTAGAGAATTTTCATTGGCGCCAGAGCAGGGACTCGAGATTCGGCGGTTTTTTATTAATATTGTATTATTGTCGGCAGTAGTTGGCTTCGCGCGTCGTGTGTGAAAAGTAAACAACAAAAAGTGAATTGGATTGACGTTTTCGGCAAAGGAGGTCATCAACGTTGGAAACTTAAATGGAAGCTAGTCCTCGCTCTATGTCTATCGATTCTCTAGACAGCCTACAGGTATTCAGTATCAAAAATTGAGCAAGTCTTGTTGCTTGAAACGACGAAATTGTCGAAATAAATATAGGAGTACATAATCGCATGTACTAAGAGCTCAAATTTTGATACTTAATCTTTGAATATTGCATGCAAGCTGTGTACCTGCATATGTATGTAGGTTCCACTTTTATTGGATGAACAAATAGTTTTTTATATTTATTTACTTGTCTTATAGTTAACAATGTTTTATTTTAATTAATGGCGTGTATTTTTTTAAACATGTTCACCGACCGAGATTCTGGCATCAAATGTCGACCTTATCGATAATTATTAGTGACTCGATAGTTGGTTAGCCGATATGTTTTATTATGAACTAGTCGCTGGCTCTTAATAGTGCTGACCACTCCGAGTCTCACGAACTAGTGTTTCCTCAGATCCAATTCCTACATTCGGCCCTCCTGACGCTATATTCGTCCCGAATACCTTCATATATTCTGCTACAGTTGAAGTTTTGAATGGGCCATCTCCATTACCTATCTTCTCAACATCATACCTGCCGTGTTTGTGAACTTTCACTACCTTATACGGTCCAAGATATTTCCCTTTTAACTTCAATCCTACCCCGTATTGTGTACGCTTAATAGCTACCAGATCGTTCACTTTATATATTTTTGCTGCCTTACGTTTTTGATTAAATGCTTTTTGATTTTCATTTTGTAGCTCTGTGATATTATTCCTAGCTAGTGTTCGTAGCTCCTGACGATCTTTGTCTAATTCTTCAAACAATGACTCCTGCACTAACTGTTTTATCTCAGGATCCTCAAAGTAACGCATATCAATACCTGTCAATAACTTGAATGGAGTGATTTTCGTACTACGTGGTTCAGTATTGTTAATCAGCTGTTGTACACGACCTACATATTTATACCATGAACCAGGGCTCTCCATACTCAATTTGGACAACATGGGCACCACAATCCTATGCATCCTCTCTACCTGTCCGTTTCCACGTGGAACACCTGTAGTTATCAACAAATGTTGTATGTTTTGTTTTTCACAATATACTTTGAAAGCATTTGCTGTAAAAGCTGTTCCCCTGTCCGACACAATTCTACATGGATTTCCGAAATTTACTGACTGCGTTTCCAAACAACTGATGACCTCTTCAACTCCTGTACTTCGAGTTGGATATTTATTTATTTATTTTTATTTATTTAATTTAATTTAAAGTCAACTAATGGCAGTCGACTGGGTAAAGACTTAACAATAAAATTTAAGAATTAAAATTGTAATGAAATGTAAAATTATTAATATTTTATTTAATTTAAATTAAAATTAAATTTAAAAATTAAAATTTAAAATTTAAAATTTAAACTGGGATAATAAAAAGAAACCGATCCAACATTTGTTGCAAAGGGATTGGGGAAAACCCAGTAAAACCCAATCAGATCGGTGGATTAGTGTTAATTGTTATTAAGTGTTAAGTAGTTAAGAATGGATAGTTTGATCAAATTAAGGGAGGACTCTGAATTGAAAACTCTAAACAGTCTATTGTAATCAGCACAGAGAACTCGAAAGGGATCATGCAAGCTATAATTATTATGACAAAAGTCCAAGGAAAGTGGCAAATAATTACGAGTTACTCTAGAAGGAATACAGAATTTAATTTGGTTAAGCAGAATAGGAGAATCAATGTCGTACTTGATTAGTTTGAAAAGAAACGTAACACCTAACATAATACGACGATTAGTAAGAGAAGGTAGGTTAATAAGAAGCAGTCTACTAGAATAAGATGGCAAGTCTACACCTGGTACCCAGTTGAAACTACGCAAAGCGAAAAGTAAAAATTGCTTTTGAACAGACTCAATTCTATCTTGGTGAATCTGATATTGCGGCGACCACACGCAAGAACCATATTCAAGAATTGGACGGACAAGAGAAGTGTAAAGAAATTTTGTCGTATAAGGATCTCTAAATTCTTTGGCCCATCTTTTTATGAAACCAAGTACTCGAAATGCCTTATTGACAATTTGCGCAATGTGACGATCAAATTTCAATCTATGATCAAAGAGAATACCTAGATCGTTTACCTCGGTTATTCTTGAAAGGGAGTTTAAATCAAATGCATAGTTGAAGACGTGATAGCTACCTCTGTAAAATGACATAACTTTGCACTTCAAACAGTTAAGATGCAGCAGATTATGCCTGCACCAAGCAAAGAGCAAATCAAGATCTGTTTGGAGGAAGTTAAGTGTAGGATCACTATACGTCAAACAGAGTTTCACGTCATCAGCATACATAAGGATATTAGAGTGAAGAAGTATTGAAGGAAGATCGTTGATAAAAAGGTTAAAAAGCAAAGGTCCAAGATGGCTGCCCTGAGGAACACCAGAAGTTACTATGATTGGCTTTGATAGACAGTATTTAAAAAGAACTCGTTGAGACCTGTTAGCTAAATAATCGGATATCCACAAAATAAGCTTTTGTGGAAAACCGATTAAATTTAACTTATGAATCAAGAGATTATGATTTACGGAATCAAATGCTTTACTGAAGTCAGTATAGACGACATCAGTTTGCATTTTCTTCCGAAATCCTAAAGTAATGCAGGAAGAAAATTCTAGAAGATTAGAAGCTGTTGATCTTGCCTTTACAAACCCATGTTGATGGGGCGAAATTATCGATTTACTCATAAAGGTTAATTGAGCCGTAAGATTTTTTCGAAAATCTTAGGTATTGCAGACAATTTGGATATACACCTATAGTTCTTCACATCATGGTTAGAACCACTTTTGTGAAGAGGAATGAAAAAAGAGTTTTTCCAAATAGGTGGAAAATAACTGTTAGACAGTGACAAGTCAAGCAGCTTAAAAATTGGGTTAAGAAGTGAGTCAGCACAAAATCTTAGAACACATCCTGGAACTCCATCAGGGCCAGGAGAGAAAACAGGTTTAAAAGATTTCAGATCACTAAGTAAAGAAGTTTTGTTAATAGTAGGACAAAAAAGAGTGTTAAAATTATTAATAGGGTAAGGGTAAGGATGTATGGAAGAACTATACGGAGAACCAAGGTGGCCTGTTTGACTTTACCGGGAAAGCAAGAGGAACACATTGGTCGAAAAATGAATTCATGGAGGAATAAAAAAATGAGATCCAAGTATTTAGGTCAGAACATGAATACAAAAATGACTAATCATGTTCTAAAATTAAATGATTAAGTTTGTCAACGAGGAACAGATGCAGTTTGCATTGGAGTAGGCAGAGCTAGAACAAGGTCAAACGTAGGATGGTAGGGATCTTCAGGATGTACTAAGGGATCAATTCTGGAGGTAGTGTTAAGAAGTATATCAGAAGAGAAAACTAAATCAAGCATTCTACCGCTACAATTAGGAATATTATTAATTTGAAATAAAGATAGTTCTGATAGGCCATTTAAAAAAGAATTATAGATAGAGGGCGCCAGAATACCGGATTGAGGTGACCAACAAACTTCTGGTAAGTTAAAATCACCAAAAGCTAGTAGATGATCTCTATCAGATAGTTTGGATGCAACAGTTTGAATAGCTGAAAGATGGTCCAAGTAGACGGAAATATCAGATGAGGGGGGAATGTAAGAACAGGTAATATAGATTGAAATTTGATACACTGTTACTTTTGCACATACGAATTCTAAAAGTTCACTATGGTCAATTGAAACTAATTCAGAAGAAAGGTCTGACTTTACAGCTATTAGAACACCACCTCCTGTTCGTGATAAACGATCACATCTAAAACAGGTGTACGTGTCTGGGAAAATCGAGCAACTTTCAACTTCTGGTTTCAACCAAGTTTCAGTAAATATTAGTAAGTGGTAATCAAAGGATACAGAATCAGCATACAGCTTAGAAAGCTTAGTGTTAAGGCCTCTAACGTTTTGGTAGGCAAGAAAAAGAGAAGTTATATTTTGATAAGAGAAAGAAAGACACGAACTTAATTTTTTGTCGTCGTCTTATTAGGCGCAGTGGTCTGGTTTGGCAAAGTAAGTCTAATCGGCTGCCGATTCTTTTTCTTCTTTGTCTCAAATTCCTTAACCATGATTTGAGCTGGCCAAAAATCAGCCGTGCATATGAGGTTAAAGCATTCATTAGGGACACAAAGTTTAAAAGATGATACGTCCCGTTCATAGGAGAACTTAAATTTTTCCACCTTTATCTCAGTGGCTTGTATTTTAGCTTGAATATAAGCCATGACATCATCAGATGTGAGATCAGGGGCAAGCCTGGAAACAAAGATTTGCTTCCTCGGGGAATCCCTACAAGAGGCTTGGGCACCACTGATAAAGAATCAGTGGTTGAAGCCCTGGGTAAATCAGACACAGGTATCGAGACAATGGTAGGTGATGACGTAGAGGGCATGTTTGGCGTCATAGGCTGCAGAGACTCGTTGTTGACAGATTCGGGAACCGAATTCTTCTGGGCCGCCGATCTCGTTACCACAGATGTGGTGATCGGTTTCAACGGCTGTGTCAACGGAGTACTATCCTGAGCGGAGGCGGTCGAAGGCAGAATAACAGCAGACTGGGTTTCTTCTTTGCGCGTAGATTTTTTTTGCGCTTCGGGGACTCACTCAACAGCTGAAGGCCATTAAATTCCGAGTCCAGCTTAGAGAACTGTTGAGATAGCGTACGAAAACCACTAAACAGTTCCCTAAAGCCTTTCCGTGTCTGCCGCATAAAAGATCTCATATCATTCTGCACCTCACGACACTCCACACAGCAATAGTGCAGTCCAATGCGCTTAGCTAAAGCGTCAGCAGTTGTACCATTGAAGTTGGCACATTTGGCATGTACGACATTATCACACAGCCAACATGAAATGCTAGGTTGAGCGCATGTAATCTCGCTTTGACAGGTTTTAAGAGCACAGATAAGTTTTCCTTCCATTATATTCACACACCACTGTAAAAGAGTAGCCAAATAAAACGTTCAAAAAAACTAAGAGCAAACTACGTAAGAAAAGAGAGCAAATGCTAAGTAGGCGAGAGCACTAGCTGTCGTTACAGTAACTGCAACAACAAATGCACAGCGCAAACGAAAGTAGGAGAGAGAGAGCGAACTGAAAAGAGTAAGCGCGCTCGCGACAGAATCTAAAAATAGACCAAGCAATACAACAACAAACCTACAAAGAGTTGATGTAAACTAAGAAACCAATAGCAAACCAAAGTCCAAATTACCAAACAAAAAAGTGTTTGACTAATTTAATAGAAAGCACTCGCGAGTGAACAGATTTAAATAGCAAAAGAATATGAGAAAATACTATAAGAAAGTATTAGTAAGCTTTTGTTACATGGAACACCGGTTATTCAAAGAATTCTAATGAAATTCGGGGAGCAAAAGAAAAACACGTCTGTTCACTTGAAGAGAGTTACGATAACCAAACGTACTTAGAAAATGCATCTACAATAACCAGAATGTGATTGTATCGCTTCTGAGTGATCTCCATTGGACCCACATGATCGATGTGATAAGTAACCAATGGTGTATCTCCCTTATCAATCGGATTAAGAAATCCTTCCAAACGACCTGTCTTTGCATTTACCAAAATACACTCAACGCAACTACTAACAACTCTAGCTACTTTCTCCTTAATCTTAGGAATATAATACGATTTTTCTAATAAATCCTGAGTTCTCTTTGCCGAGAAGTGGCCTTGCTTATGTGCGATTTGAATTATTTCTACTTCCATACCTGCTGGAACCACAAGTAATTCCCTGTTGGGGTCCTTAAACAAGACTTGGTTGAAAACATAAAAATCCTCATATCCTTTACTTTTAACTAGATTCTTAACCACTTTAATCCAATCGTCTGCCAATTGTGCTTCTTTTAACCTGTGAACCACACTCTCAGTCAACACATAGCAAAATACTCTGCTTAGCGCATCAACATGCCTCATTTTCACACCAGATCTATGTTCGAACTCATAGTCAAAATCCTGCAAGTACATCACCCACCTTGCTACTCTTAATGGCACTTCTTTCTTTTTCATTGTCATGGCAAACGCATTACAATCTGTAATTATCTTAAACTTCGTTCCCAAGACATAAACACGCCATTTAGTTAATGCTCCTATAACTGCTAATACTTCAAGCTCATATGAAGGGTATTTCTCCTCACAAGGTTTTGTTTTACGACTCATGTACATCACTGGGTGAAACAAATTATCATACTGGTTCCTCTGAAGCATTACCGCTCCAAACCCAAACTTAGATGCATCTGTGTGAATTTCTGTAGTCGCACCATGATCATATAACTGCAAAACAGGCTTACTAACCAATGAAGTTAAAGTGTCATCAGCAGAAATACATCGAAGATTAAATAGACGACAGAAGAAAAAATATGAGAGTTTGCATGAATTCTTGTACGCACTGATGGAAATAGCCAAGCCAGCAAAGCTTGAAGATGAGAGTATTATAGACTATTTCGTTAGTGGCATTCAGGATTCCCCTGCAAACAAAGTAGTGCTGTATCAAGCAAAAACATTAAAAGAGCTAAAAGCTAGTTTAGATGTTTACAAGAAAGTTTGTAGTTCAAGCAAGTCATCAAACAAGCCTGGATCATTCGTTGATAAACAGAGTTCTGAATCTAAGAAGATTAGCAATGACAACAAGAGACGTAAATGTTTCAAGTGCGGTGATGATACCCATTTGCTAAAAGATTGTAGGAAGAAAGATTTGGTTGTTTTAAGTGTAACCAACCAGGACATCGCGCATCAGAGTGCAAAATAGATGGAAAAGTAAAGCAAGATCAAAATAAAAACGTCGTACAAGATAGGAAGGAAGAGTTAAAGCCATTAAGCATTTTCACTCCTTCAGGTTTAGAATTAAAAAATGTGCAGTAAAAGTCAATGATGTTTCAAGGATTAGTTGATACAGGTGCTGACCTTTGTCTTATACGCAGAAGTGTTTATACTAAGTTGGGCAGAAATAAGTTGACAGGCTTAGCGAAGTGTTTGACTGGCATAGGTGAAAGCTAGGTGCTTACATTTGGTAGCTTTGTAATTGCGGTTGAGATAGATGGTATAGACATGCAAGTTGAATTTCACGTAGTTCCTGATGAGGATATGGGTTTTGATTCGATTTTAGGAAGAACAATCTTAAACAGCGTGGATATGAAAGTAACCAAAGGGGGCACAGAGTTTATAAGTCGAGTTGTAAACCAAAAAAAGGTTGAGAATCAGAGAATCCAGCCATTGAGCAAAGGATCATGTGCTGAGTTGTTTGTTGAATTCAAAAGTATGTGCATGTTGGGTGTGGAGCAGGCTGACATATTTGAAGAGGTTGATTTATCACATTTGAGTAGTGTGCAAAAAGAAAAAGCTTTAAGTCTAATTGGAGATTATAAGCCAATTCGAAATTGTTCGACACCAGTGAAGATGAAAATACTGTTAACCGATGATTTACCAGTATTCCAACAACAAAGACGTTTGGCAGAGTGTGAACAAAAGATTGTGGATGATCAAATTCAGGAATGGTTGCGTGACAAAATTATAAAGCCAAGTGTGTCGGAATACGCATCACCAGTGGTGCATGTTTCGAAAAAGAATGGGAAAAAACGATTGTGTTGTGACTATCGTAAGTTAAATGAAAAGATAATTCGTGATCACTTTCCAATGCCGCAGGTTGACGTTGTTATTGAAAAGCTGTAGAGTGCTTTGGTGTATACGACTTTAGATTTAACTAACGGTTTCTTTCATGTACCCGTTGAGTTAGAATCGCAGAAATATACCTCCTTTGTAACACAAAAGGGACAGTACGAATTTCTGTATGTGCCCTTCGGTATTACAAATTCACCTGCAGTTTTTACTCGATTCATAATGGCAGTCTTAAGGGAACTAATCAACAGTGGAGATGTAGTAGTATATATGGATGATGTGATTGTGACAAGTAATAATGTGTGTGAAGGATTGGTAAAGCTTGAGAAGGTGTTAAGTGTTGCCAGTAAAAATGGATTAAAAATAAATTGGTCGAAATTTCAGGTATTGCAGAAAAAAGTTAACTTTTTGGGGTATATAGTTGAGTGTGGTACTATTAAGCCTTCTGGAGAGAAGACAAGTGCTATCGTTAATTTTCCGTTGCCAAATGATAAAAAAGGTGTTCAAAGATTCTTAGGATTGACGTCGTATTTCCGCAGATTTGTCAAAGACTATGCAGTGACTGCAAAGCCATTGTCGGACCTGTTAAGGCAAAATACAAAGTTTGAATTTGACGTACTGCAGAAGATAGCGTTTGAACAGTTAAAAGTAGCATTAACTTCAAATCCCGTATTGAAATTATATAATCCTAAATTAGAAACGGAAATCCATACAGACGCTTCAAAATATGGTTTCGGTGGTGTATTGTTACAGAAAGACCCGGAAGATTGTTTCTTTCATCCGGTTCAATACATGAGTCGTAAAACTAACCAATGTGAAGAAAAGTATCATTCTTATGAGCTTGAAGTTCTTGCAGTTATCGGTGCATTAATGAAGTGGAGTGTGTATGTGTTAGGTTTGAAATTTAAGATTGTGACTGACTGCAACGCGTTCACTATGACGATGAAGAAGAAGGATGTTCCTTTGAGGGTAGCTAGGTGGGCATTATACCTTCAAGACTTTGATTATCAAATAGAACATCGCTCAGGGACAAGAATGAGACCTGTTGATGCGTTGAGTAGAGTATCATGTTTTATGTTGAGTGATACTGTTGTACATCGATTGAAACAAGCACAATTACTTGATGAATGGACGAAAGTAGTGAGAAGCCTTGTAGAAAATAAAGGGTATGAAGATTTTTATATAGAAAACGAAATACTTTTTAAAGATCCTAATCGCGAGCTTATTGTGGTACCGTCGCAGATGGAAAATGAAATAATCACGATTGCTCATAAGCAAGGATATTTTCTGCAAAGAAAACGGAAGATTTAGTTGAGAAAGCTTATTTCATACCAAAGCTTAAGGAAAAGGTTGTTCGTGTTGTCGACAGTTGTGTGGAGTGTATTGTATTTAAATCGAAAGCTGGGAAGAAAGAAGGTTTCTTGACCCCGATTGGAAAGGGAGATAGACCGTTGATGACGTATCACATTGACCATGTTGGGCCAATGGAGATGACGAGCAAGCGCTACAACCACATTTTAGCTATAGTTGACGGTTTTTCTAAATTTGTATGGTTGTATCCCACCCGTAGCACAGGAGCAGAGGAAGTTGTAAGTTGTCTAGAGCGTCAGGCTACTAATTTTGGAAATCCTTTACGGATTATCTCTGATAGGGGAACTGCGTTCACTGCACAGGCATTTAGGTTGTATTGTGAGGAACAGAAAATTCAGCATCAGGTGTACCACGTGGCAATGGTCAGGTTGAAAGAATGCATAAGACAGTAGTGTCTATGTTGTCGAAGTTAAGTCATGAAAGTGCAGGAGACTGGTATAAGCATGTCAGTAAAGTGCAGCAAATAATCAATAGTACACCACCTAGAAGCACTTTAGTGTCGCCTTTTAAAATCTTGACTGGCACTGAAATGCGTCTTCCGAATGATCTAGAGCTTAATTTGTTGATAAAGGAATCCTTAGTGAAGAGTTAGATGAGGAGAGAGACCTGGTGCGCACAAGAGCTTCCGAAAACATAAAACAGTTGCAGACAGAAAATAAAAGGGTTTTTGATTTAAAACGCAAAGGTGAAAAAATTTATAAAATAGATGATTTAGTAGCTATTAAGCGTACTCAGTACGGAACTGGGTTAAAGTTGAAAGGAAAATTTCTAGGACCTTACAAAGTCGTTAAGATAAACAAGCACGGAAGGTATGACGTAGAAAAACTTGGAGACGGCGATGGACCTTTTAAGACATCGACAGTCGCAGAATATATGAAGCCGTGGGGAAATTCATTCGTGTCGAATGATGTATCAGGAGGGCCGATTGTGGGAAATGAACCAGATCAGAGAACTAAAATGAACAATAAAACAGAGAGCAAGAGAGTAACGCGCAGTGGCAACGCTTATTAACGGAAAACCCAAATGAAAAGACTTTGAGTTAAATGGTGAACGAGAGCAGTCGCAAGTTTTTCAATCGCGCTATATACTTACACAACGTGAGCTAAACAATTGTCATCAAACAATTAAATAATAATAATCAAGAACTATTGTCATTAAACAATATAAAGTGTACTATAAACTATTGTCATTAAACAATAAAGTAACACTTCAAAGTAAACTAACTACATATATAAGGCCAAAGAGTATACATAGATAGATAGAATCTACCTATGACTGGGAACATTGGGGTTGCGCAGAACAACTCAAGTCGACTTTCAGGTCACCAAAATTTAAATTTTTAGGAACAACTGACCCCATTCCATTTGTAATGGCCTCCCCTTGGTGTTCCCTGGGTACTGATTTTATTTGATAATCGGTAGCAAATTCGAGCGGCGATTCCGTCAGCACCTGACTGTAGCGAGGCCTTAACTGGGATGTAAATTCAAGACTTCCTTCCTATCCTAGTAGACTACTACTTTTTTTACTAAATCTGCCTTCCCTAGCCAATCGTAGAACTGTAATTGGTGTTGTATTTATTAATAACCTTATACAAGGGGACATAGATAGTAACGACTTGCTTAGTCGACTACACTTCTCTGTCCCTGGTAGAATCACCCGTAATTATCTTCCTCTAAAACTTTCCTATTGTAGCTCGAATTATGCCCTGCATGAACTTTTCAGGGTATTATGTTCGGAGTATAATAAACTATATTACATTGTAGCTAACAACAACAATAATTCTGTATCTTGCTTAAAATCACAAATCCTCACCCACCTTTCTAGTAACTAGTTAAATACATAATTATCTTCTTTCTAGTAACAGTAGTACTTTTTAACTAACTTCATGATTAGAACATTCTAATCTCTATTTTGATTAGGCTTTGCTAACACACTAACTCTCCTGATCTGATCGGTTTTTCTTTATTTTACTTTTAAACAGTCGAATGACCTTAGTCCGACTATAAAGTAATTAAATAAATAAACTTATTAAATAAATGAGGCATGCTGTAATAAATTTTGTCCTAGAATAGTTCATAAAGTTAATTTCAAAATATCTTACGTAATTGTTGCCCTCTCCATTCTTGTTTTTCGGGCACGTTGCTACAAAGTTCCCCATCTCACCACAGGCATAACACGATTCTTTTTAGCGCTTTGGCTTCTTGCACTCCTTGGCCCAGTATCCCTTCGAGTTGCAATTGAAACAGCGCGAGAGTGTGCTTTATTTGCTTCGTATGCTTTCGATAGCTTTACTTCCGCAAATGCTCACTTTACGTGCCGAACATCTGCAAAGCATTGAATACGAGCGTAACCAAGCTTTTGATTTGGAATTCCTTCAATGAGGAGCCCAACAATTCTTCCTCGTCCATATTTATGCCATGTGTAAGCATCACCTTATCATCTGCATAAGTAACAAAGCTTTCGCACGCCGTCCATTTTTGATCCTCAAATTTTCTCCTTGCCTCTAATTTTGAATTCTTCTCACCAAACATCGATATCAGCTCAGCCACCAACTGCTCCGTTGGTAGCAATACACGCGCCGGATCTGAATGCAACCACATGCATGCTTTGCCTTTTATCTTGCTGACAATCAACATTTTCATAAACGGTTAATTTACTCCATAAATGCTAACTATATTCTTGACTTGTGTGATCCATTTGCGTGCACATTTATCTCCCGAAAATTCATTTAATACCTCGGTTGCCATGCGCAATAATAAATCCATACTTTGCTTAGCTTGTCCCACTGTATTTGGATTTCCTCGCCGCGTTTTTTATTGACAGCTTTGTTGCCAGCGCCGCCAATTTCATAATTCTTTCCAGTTTCGTCATTTCTATTGCCGACTGCAATGCGTCCCTCTCTGTCGCCGTCTTGGTTGTCAAGCTTGTCACCGTCTTTGTTGCCTTTCTCGTCGCCGTCTTTGACACCATTCTCGTCGCCGTCCTCGCTGTTGCTCATTTCGTTTTCGTCGCTATTCCTGTTGCCGCCGTTGTTGTTGAGCACGCTGCTTCTGCCACTATTTTCGCCGTTACTTTTGTTGTTGCGGTCGGTACTGTTCTCTATAGTCTTTCTCAATAGTCTTTTGAAAATAATATCAATTGATTTCGCTTCTCATTGGTTAATTTATTTAAACTCATAATCAATTCTCTCTTTGTTTCTGTAGTTGGCTCCGTTGATGCACTGTTTATATTCATTTTCAAATGTTTGTCTTTTTGTTTTTATTTTTATTTTAATTTGGTCGTGATCGGCCCACTTCTGATATTGTAGGGGTATGATATATATCCCCCTTTAGTAAGACGCAAACGCACAACTCAGTTTCTCTCTTTAATTATTCACACTTGACATTAGTAGCGTAAGCCTTTGACTGACTCTCTCTCCGTTTGCGATCTGCCTCTTCGCATGTTGCTAGAGAGCCGATGTTGCCAAACAGACAGAATACCACCCCAAAGCGAACGACAACTTAAGCATGATGTTTATATACAATGCACTATGGGCAAAAAGCTCGAAATTTTTGCAGAAAGTCTTTTTTTTCATATTTTTAAATCACAAAATTGAATGTGTTTTCTAAATATTAATACTCCAGATTAAATATAACTAATTTTTAAAAAATTTTAAAGGTCACGGTTTAAATTTGCCGCGCTAACAAAGTCGGCTGATAAACTGCATGTTCGACTGATCGAAATGCAACCGACATATTAATTAATTTGGCGCGCAAATTCTGGCTGTTTTGTTAAAGTGAAAATAATTTGTTAATATGGAAAATAATCGTACAGGTATTTATTTTCAAGGTTTTATGTCAGTTTTTATGTTTCTGTATATTTCGTCATGTATTGTCCAATGTTGTTGATGTGTTTTTGCAGCTAAAATCTAACATATTTAATTGTGTTCCGTGGAGTATAACTTTTTTGGCGCCTGTAGGAGCGTTCTACTAAAATTGGTTTGTTTTTCATTGAAGTGTATAGATTATGGTGGTAATAATATCTTTTGCCCGTTTTTACCCATTTTTGAAAAAAATTACATGTTGCAGCCGAATATCAGTTTCCACATTTTACGCTGCTGCAGGTTTGGTAGAGCATACTATCTACATACCCTAACCTACTACACAAACAATGTTAGACGATGAGTATACTATGCCTAACAACCCCCGCTTCATAGAAAATCATTAGGATACACGAATTGCATAAAATTATGCTAACACATCTCACACGGAATAGAAGGAAAACAAGTTCAACCAAGCATAGTACATATCATAACATATCATGATAGGGATACTACTTTCACATATCATCTACATGACAACCCATGTGAAATTTATCAGACTGAATTATTAACTAGAAAACTAACATTTTAAAATAGGGTCACTGATCATACACAAAAGATACTAACGCTACAGTCAGGTGCTGACTGTATAAGGCCATGGATTATCATATTATACCATAATACAAATTTTAACGGTATGGAATCGCCGCTCGAATTTGCTACCGATTATCAAATATAATCAGTACCCAGGGAACACCAAGGGGAGGCCATTACAAATGTAATGGGGTCAGTTGTTCCCAAAAATTTAAATTTTGGTGACCTGAAAGTCGACTTGAATTGTTCTGCGCAACCCCAATGTTCCCAGTCATAGGTAGATTCTATCTATCTATGTATACTCTTTGGCCTTATATATGTACAAAATAAATGAGAAAATAAAATATAATATAATATAAAATAAAATATAATATATAATATAATATATAATATAATATATAATATAATATAATTAATTAATGAAGTATAATATAATATAATACTTAGTATAAATTAAATGAAACATAAAAAAATTATAAATTATATATCTAAACTTGCAACATTAACTAAAACACCACTATGGTGATTATATATGGTCTCATACGTGCGCGCATTGGCCCTTCCTTCTGAAATATTTGACATCGCCCAATCAATATGAGTATTCAAATTGGATGTAGACGATGTCAAATCTAAGGGAGACTCATATTCTAAGCTTCCTAAAAAGTTATAGATCGCAAGCACATGTTAAAATCTCCTAAAACTATGGAATGACTACCTAAAAACGGAAACCTCAAGAATAAGTTCTCAAATTCTGCTTCGAACTTTGGCAATGGATATGCTGGAGTCTTATAGATTATAAGGAACCCTGTACACCTATATTTTAATACGACATACTCAAAATCTGCTGAAGATAAATTATTGGGATCACTATAAAATCGACCTGTAAATAAAGATTAACATTCTGAAATAGTTAATTTTTTATGAATATAAGAATGCCTCTTTTGGTCGTGTTCTGTTGGCTACTGACTCACAATCTAGCCGTACAACTTGTGTAAAGCCAGGTATTTCAAATATTTTATTTGACAAAATGGAAGCTTCTACGAAACAAAGAAGACTTGCACGGAGCATTAGTTGATCAGAGCGAATGTCGCTAATATGACAATGTAAACTTTCGGTGTTATGGAAGAGTGCAGTAAACCAATTGTCTTTGAATACACAGTCATAGTGAGAATTTAGGAGTTTTTCGCTTCTTAATATTCTAAGCTCTTACTCGACTGGTGACTGGGAGTCTGATTTTGGGGGCACGAAACCTCCAACAATGAAAAGGCCTGCAGCATTTGTAGCTGTACTGCAAGCAACATACAAAGCCTCACGACTCATACGAGAAGTTGTGTGGAGCACTACTTTTCTGTAAGTTGCTCCTTGACTTTTGTGGATTGTTATACCTTCTGCAGATACAACTGGGAATTGGTTACGATCAATTGAAACTTGCTGATTGGAATGGAATTGAAAACTTTTTATCATTTTGAAAATTGGCGTCCAAGAACGCTCTGAGCGATGCGGGCACTTGACCCGTACATTTATTCCTACACTATCATCTAAAAATTGTATTCAAAGAGTTTGAGGAGAGTTGGATGTATTAAAACCTATATCCATAAGAATGCCTGAAGCTCCATTAACTAAACCATCAGCCGTGTCAATATTGACCGTAACCATGTATTTGGCAGTAGATTTTAAAATTAAAGAAGTTGATAGACCTTGAGTTTTGGAGGTCTTGAAACTTTTGACTGCCTCCAGGTGTCTATTTTTCACTTCAGTGCTAAGATGTGAAGCTTTAATAGAATCAAGAGCTGTTGAAATATATTGGACAGTTTATATTGAGTTTAATTTTGCCGTATTAAAAATGTCGGTGTCCTCATTTCTATAAAACAAATGAATTGCATCATTTGACAATTCGCTGGCTGGAGAAACTCTGGAACGAAGTAAGGAAATGTCATCAGACGATATGTGTCCAGATGTCATATTATTTAAAGCTATTGCAAAGGCCTAATCATCTCGTTGCCGCACAATCTCAGTAAGTACGAAGAACTTAAAATAATCCCATAGGGAAGATACGTATGTATATAGCACTATAAGGATCATGCGAATCAGAAGTGGATTTGAAAATCCAACGATCTCCAACAGGACTAATCTGTCTGAGATCGCCGAAAACAATAACAGAGATCCCTCCGATTGGTGCGTCTCTCTTATCTAATATCTGTTTAAGACGGCTATCTAAATGTGAAAACATTTTTGCTCCGACCATTGATATTTTATCAATAATCAAAAGTTTAAGATCTATAAATCATGAACGGAGGGTATTTAATAAGTCGGGTCCCAAGTTTTTAAATGCGTTCCAAGATTGGTTTATTGGAAGGGAACCTCCTATTCCGAAAGCTGCCTTCCCTGTGGGAGTACACAAAAAAATTTTGGCAGTTGATGGATCGCATCCAGGCCTACGGTTATACAACTGGGGTAGGGACTGAAATGGCTGAAATAAGCCAACTATTGCCAACACCGGCACCGCCACCCACAAACTCATAAAATACCTGGTTTTGCTGGGAATTATGCAAAACATGGGTAAAATAGGTTTTCTGCTTAATATTAAGCGAATGAACAATTCTGGACAACTTTTCAGCCGATATAAGTTTTTTTTTTCCAAGTTTTTTTCTTATTTATTGAATCTTAGCTTTTACTTAAGACACTAACAATAAGTTTTCAAATCTTATTCTAAGCTAGCTAATTATCATTTTATGAGATGATTTGTGCTATGTGGCCTAATAAATTTAACGCTGGGCTGGTTGATCGTTGCGGTGCAGTCGACTTTGGCTGCATACTCGAAGAAGTTTTCTTGCAAGGGGATTTGGATGTGAGCCTAGTTTTTCCTTGTATTTTAATTTTCTCTCTGTTATTGTCTCAATGACAAGTTTTATTTGTAGGTCTTTGTGTATATTCTCGTTCCGGAGATACCATGGAGCTCCAGTTATGATTCTCAGAATCCTAGACTGTGCTCGCTGTACGATGTCGATGTTGCTTCTCGATGCATTGCCCCATAGCTCGGAGCCATAGGTCCATATGGGTTTAAGAACGGAGTTATTCAAAAGGACTTTGTACTCCAGGCTTAGGGGAGACCGAACGTTTATAAGCCAGTGTAGATCCTTTGCTTTCAGTCTCAGGTGCGTCGCCTTGGCCTCTATGTGTTTCCGCCAGGTGAGCCGCTTGTCCAGATGAATACCTAAGTATGTTACGTCATCGGCTTGTGGGATGCGCGTGTGGTTCATAACCAAGGGCGGGCAGCTTTGTTTGTTAAGGGTAAACGTAACCTGTTTGCATTTTTGTTCGTTTACTCGTATGCGCCAATCTGCAAGCCAATTCTCTACACATGTTAAATAGCGTGCTAGTTGCATCGTAGCTTTTACTGGGCATCTGGATCGACTCAGTATTGCAGTGTCATCAGCTAATGTGGATATTGTTAGCTGGTAGTCTGTTGGGATGTCCGCCGTGTATAGGGTGTATAGAATTGGACCTAATACAATTCCTTGGGGCACTCCAGCTTCTATAGTATAATCGCTTGAAGTGCTTGAACTACATCTAACCGCGAACACTCTTTGGTATAAGTAAGACTTTAGAAGCTTATGTAAGTTTTGAGGCAGCAGTTTGATTATTTTAAACATAAGTCCATCCAACCATACTCTATCGAATGCTTGTGCAACGTCTAAGAATAAAGCTGTACAATATTCACGATGCTCAAAAGCAGTGCGAATTTCTGTTGTGATTCGGTTAACCTGCTCAATAGTTCCATGTTTTGCCCGAAAACCAAATTGGTGCGATGGGAGTGTGTCGTGTGTTTTGAGGTGGGGACTGATTCGTAGCAGCAGTACTTTTTCAAATAACTTGGAGGGACAAGTAAGTAGGCTTATTGGCCTGTATGATGATGGCTGTGTTTTGTCTTTCCCAGGCTTAGGGATCATAACTATAACTGATTTCTTCCACTTTTGAGGAAAGTATCCAATTTTGGTAATAGCGTTGAAGAGTAGGCAGATTTGTAGAACTGCACACATTGGAAGCTCGATGATCATTTTCGGGGTTATTAAATCGAAGCCACGCGATTTTCCAGTCTTCAGTTGCTCTCTAATGACTTTCGTTACTTCGCTTGGCCGGAATTCTATGGGATCTTGTGGTGCTAAGTCAGATGCAGTTAAGGGTGGGAGAGTAAATGTTAGTGGCTGGATTTGGTTGGAATACCTTTTGAGATGATCAGCGAAGACTCTTGCTCTGTCCATGTCACTACGAGACCAGTTTCCGGTAGAGTTACGAAGGGGTACGACAGGTTCTGCTGGTGCCTGCAGATTCCTGTGGGCTTTCCACAATGAGTTTTTTGTGCTGGTGGGCGTGAGATCCTCGATGTAACACAGTTGTGCGTCCGCTTCTTTTTTCTTAAGCGCTTTGGTAAGTCTGCGAGAAGCTGCTTTTAGTCTACTCTTTGCGCCAGGTGATCTGTGCTCCTGCCACTCCCTTCGAAGTCGTCGTTTTTCAAGCACAAGCAGTTCGGTATCTCGACTTGTCATGTTGAACTTTTTACTGCATCCGTGGGTATCTTGGGTTGACGCTTTTGCTGCTGCAACTAGTGTTGATTCTAGGCTACCAGCAAACTGATCGATGTCTTGCTCGGTTTCCAATGAGCTAGAGAAGTCGGTATGTGAACAAACATATTTTTTGTACCTCTCCCAGTTGGTCCTGTTGCTTGTGAGTCTATACGGCCGCTCGATGTGTTGCAGTTGGTACAAAAGATTAAAGAGCACCGGGCAGTGATCAGATAAAAGTTCTGAAAGTGCTTCAGCTGTAATCATTGATTGGGATATCCTTTTGGTGATGGCAAAGTCAATCAAGTCTGGAAGCTTTTTAGGATCTGCTGGCCAGTATGTAGGCGTACCCGGAGTAACATAATTAAGCTTGTTTTGCGGTTTAATAATTGCGTTGTATAGCTGTTTTCCTTCAGGGGTCGCTATCCGAGATCCCCAGTACATGTGCTTGGCATTCCAATCACCAGCTGCAACAAACCTTTCACCGAGCGAGTCGAAGAGTGTTGTGAATTTGTCCTCAGATATTGTGAAGCGGGGTGGGCAATAGACAGCAGCCAGAGTGAGAGCACCATTATAGCATTGGAGGCTTATAAAGGTAGATTGTAGGCAGTCTTCTTGCCAATTACTAACAATGTGGTATTTGATTCGCGATCGTATTACTATGCCAGTGCCTCCATGGGCCTTGCCATCCGGGTGATTCGTAAAGTAAAATTTGTATCCTGGTATTTGGAAATTGTACTTTTCAGTAAGGTGAGTCTCTGAGAGTAGCATAACATCAATGTTTCTGTCGGCTAAGAACTGAGCAAGTTCTAGCTTGTGCCACGAAACGCCATTAGCGTTCCAGGTTGCTATTATTAGGGGAGTCATTATACTGTTTTAGAAGAAACGAGCATTTGAATATGGATGTTTTGGTTTCTCATAAGCTCTTGCATAGTTGTTTGCATGAAGGCCATAAAGTCTTTCATGCTTTGCTGCATCGAAAGCACAATCGCTTCAACGCCAATTGGCTGCTGTTGCATGTTATCGTGAGTGTTTGTTTGATGAATGGGGGTGTCCGCTGTTGGTGATTGGATCCCTGATTTTAGTGCACTTGCAAAGGAAATATTTGGCGCTGTTCGGTGGCTGGTAGACAAACGGATGTTAGTTGTACTCGGTTCCATTGCTTTGTGAATTGTTGGTGTGATACGATCACGAACTGAAGCCACTCGTTTGTTTAGGCGACTCTTAAGTTCCTTGTAAACAATGCATCCTCGCCAGTTGGCTGTGTTTGTTTTCGCCACAGTTGCTGCATAATTTAATTGAGCTGTCGTCCTTGTTCTTAGAACAGTTTGCGGTACTGTGAGCATCGCTGCAAACGACGCAGATAGATTTTAGGGTACAGTACGCTTTGGTGTGGCCATATTCTTGGCAGTTAGTGCACTACACAGGCTGCTTGCTCTTGTGTGGCTCTTCGACGGTTATTCTCCGGTGCAGTAGAAACTGTAGTTTATAAATAGGATGTACTTCATTTTTGCTGATTTTTTGACTCGATGGCTCCAGTTCAACTTTGAAGAGTGCCTGCGGCTCTTTCTTCCTGTTAAGAATGTTGATCACCGTTTTTACTTTAAAGTTTTTCTCCTTTAGTGCCTCCATAATTTCGGAAGGGGTCACTGATGATTCAATTCCTTTAATGACAACCTGCAATCCTTTGGCACATTTAAGCTGGTAGGTATAGTAACTCTTTCCAGCTTCATCCAGGTACTTGGTCACTGATCGATGGCTAGACTCATCCGGAGTCTGCACTTTCGTTTCATGTATGTTTCCCTTGGTAAGAGGTATAACGTGGAACTTGTTTTCTCCGATGATCGTAGCTAGTTTGTTAACCAGTGCACTTGAGGTTTTCTCACGTATAAATATTGGTGGCGGCTTAATCTTCTTCTGCTCCTGTTCTTTGATTGGATGCACTTCGCAGTCATCCAATAGTGCAAACCTATTTGAAGTTGAGTTGTCAACGTTGGCGCGATTTATTTTCGGCTGATTAACCAGCCTGTTTGTGTTGTGGGTGAAAAATTCTCTAAGCGTTTTTAGAGAAATCGAAACAAATAAACGAGATTGTAAATAAAAGGACGCGGAGTTCGACTTCAATGTTTTTAATGTATAAGTAGTTGGCTTCAGTGCACAAACGAAACTAAACTATATATAATATAGGTGAGAGTGGGTCACAGTCCGACCGCACTCTCCGAATTAGACGTCGGCATTTGCCGATCGCCTCAACTTGACGACACTTCTGGCTCTCTTAAATGTTAACTTAGTTTAGCATAGACGAGCTCCAACATTCCGGCCCCGTTGAAGAGCTCCGGTCTTTAACAAGTCTAATTGCGCCTGCTGGTGTTTTTAGGCCCACTACCCGAACCTAGCCGTCGACCCCTGGGACTATGCGCGTTACGCGCTCGATGGTCCATCGTTGCGGGGGTGCGTTGTTGTCGTGCACCATGACGACCGCGCCTTCCACCAGATTGGCCTCGCCTTTGGTCCACTGTGTGCGCTGCTGCAGACTGAGCAGGTAGTCTTTGGACCACTTGCGCCAGAAGTGCAGTCTGAGCGCCGACAACTGCTGCCACCGCTTCCAGTACGCGCGTCCTGGCTTGTTGCTCGACTCTTCTGGTCCTGATCCGTGCGGCAGCGCAAGCAAAGGCTGCCCGATGAGTAACTGCCATGGTGTGATCCTCTCGCCATCGTTGGGTTCGGTGCTGTCGACGAGACGTGGTCTGGAGTTGAGCAACGCTTCGACGTCCACCAGATGCGTGCTCAACTCGTCCGGCGTTCGCACCAGCCTGTGCTTGGCAGCCTTCACCGCTGCTTCCCACAGTCCTCCGAAGTGCGGTGCTCGAGGGGGAATAAGCTTCCAGTGCACCCCTCGCTCCGCTGCGTACTCTGTCAGTCGCTCCTTGTCCTCCAGGAGTGCCGCCTGCAGCTCCTCCAGCATGTTGCTCGCTCCCACGACGTTCGTTGCATTGTCGCAGAACATCGTCTCGGGTCGTCCGCGCCTCCAAATGAACCTTTTAAAAATATTCAAAAAGGAATCAGTGGATAGGTATCTGACAAGTTCCGAGTGAACTGCTTTTGAGGCGAAACAAACAAAAACGGCAACATACGTTTTTACAGGTGGTCTACCTCTGAGCCTATAGCTGATAAAGAACGGCCCACAAAAGTCTACACCAGATACTCTAACTGAAATGCTTTGTACTATGCTTGGTAATTTAAGGAACGAAATTTTCCTTTCTAATGACGATACCACACGAGAGTCTGGTCTGAGCCGTTTGAAGCAAAAACGAAGCATATATGCGACTATTCGAACTAGCTTAGCAAAACAATTTTGCGGAACTTCCGCTAGTGTGCCAACCGTCACACCTTTTTTATCTTCCGAAGTTTTCATTTTGAACTCAAACAAGCAGCGTATCGACAGAAAAGGTGCAGAAGCTGTACCGTATGCGACTGTATTAAGTCGGTATGCCTGAATATTTTTTGAAACATTTACTCTCCTCAGAATAAGTTGGAAATTTCTGTCTTTTTCAGAGACATTTATCTGCCTATACATTTTTGAAATGTTAGCAGTAACGGCATACTTATTCAACCGAAAATTAATCAGGGTTGAATATAGCTCCCTCTGAATTGTCGGCCCCACCATCAGTGTTTCGTTACGTGAAACAGCTGTTGACGTCTTATTAGAAGCGTCGAAAACTACACTAAGCTTGGTGGAGGAACTTTCAGGCCTAAGAACGCATTGATAAGGAGTATAATAATGCTGTTCTAGAGGAGTTGACTTCAGAATGGACATGTGTCCCCAATCTAAATATTCTTTCATGAAGTCATGGTACATGTTTTTAAGAACTGCATCCTTTGATAATTTACGCTCAAGTTGCAAAAAACGCCTTTCAGCAGTTTGAAAGGACAGGCCAAGAACCTTTGGATCGGTCTTGAAAGGGAGATCCACTTGGAAACGACCAGAAGATAACTGCTTTACAGTTTTCTCGAAGAACAGTTCACAAGCCTGTTGTTCAGCTGTTTGGCGAACAGCCTTCGATTCGAATGGATATTGATCCAATTCCCAGAAACGGTTAACTAACGAATCGAGAGAACAATTAGTTTGGGCCATTAAACACCCACTGAACTGATGCCTAGGCACTTGTCCAGTACATTTGCCTGCTACTATCCATCCTAGCAGCGTTTTTTGCATTATAGGAAGTTCAGAACCTAATTTTATTTGCCCAACGCACAATAATTCGTAGAACAATTCTGCTCCCAAAAGAATGTCCACCTTCGCTGGTCTATTGAATTCTGGGTCTGCCAGTTTTATATTTTTGGGTATTTTCCAATTTGAAATACCCATTGAATGTCCAGGCTGTGTTGTTGAGATGGATTTCAATACCCAACATTCCGCCGAAAAGTTGCGTGAATTTATGCGTGACTGAATAGAAGCACATACCTTATTTTTGCTATCTATTGTTGCACCACCAACCATCGATATAGCTAAAGATGTTGGCTACCGCTTGAGTCGTAACATCTGTGCCATACTCTCAATCATCAAATTGATTTGGGAGCCACTATCAAGTAAGGCTCGTGCAGGATGCAGCTTGCCAAATCTGTCTTTTACATTAACGACAGCTGTGGCGAGAACAATTTGTTCATTGGTTACTACATGCCCCAAATACGCGTCTGACATAGTCGCTTGAAGTGTGGATACCTCACCTTGAGCAGAGGTAGTATACCTGTGCAGCAACGAATGGTGAGGTTTCGAGCAAATTCGACATTTTGATGCCTTACATTGTGACACCGTATGCCCCACAACCAAACAATTTAGGCACAACTTTTGTGTTTTGACGATTTCAAAACGTTGCATAACTGATATAGCAGCAAACGATGGACACGTATCAAGATTGTGCGTCTCTGACTTGCAGAAGACGCACACAGACGATGATGAACGCCCTCCATCAGCACAAGCAGAGGACGATTTAGACTGATGGGGCTTCTTAGCGTCAACTCGCAACCTTGTTTTGTCCCGAGTTGACTCTTCTGCTGACAGATACTGATATCTTTTATTCAATTGTCTAGCACAATCTTCCCAAGATGGCAGCATATCATAGTCAAGCTGCTCTTCGAAACGAGATTTGGTAACATGGTCCACCTTTGCCATGACCATGTGAATTATCATTGCATTAGCAATGTCTTTGTCGTTTCCTAACGACGACAACGAAGAATAAATAGCAGACACCGTATTTATGATCGATCTTCAACTCGATGCAGATGGTTTTGTCATGCTAGGTATATCAAACAATTGTGAAACTGTGTCAAAGAATATAAGACATTTGTTGTCATACACTGCTTTGAGACTAGCGAGGGCCTTTGGGTAGTTACAATCCGTTAATTGATACGGCTTAACTACCCCCAATGCTTCATCTGACAAACACGAAACTAAGTGATTGAACTTTTCGACGTTTGATAAGGAATTGTCATTATCGACTAAGCTTTCAAACAGGCACATAAAATTTTTGTACTCCGAATGTTTGCCACTAAATTTTGGCAAACGCATTTTCGGCAACTGGGATCGGTGGGTCGAAACTACGGAGCAATCATGATCAGTTCTTGGCCCTGAAGACGGCTTAGATGCGTTAATATACAAGGCTCTTGTGACGACACACAAGTCCTCTAATGGCCCTCTAGAATCATTAAGAGGGCTTAAATTATCCAGATCAGTCTGTAGATCCATTGCCTTTTGTATATAACCTTCTAAAAGCTCTAATCGGCACGCTAACTCTGTTTTATCAGACGAAATGGTCTTTGCTTTAATTGCTGTTTGCATACGAGCAATATCAGCACTAACTTTGCCAAATCTTTGCAAGCACATTTGTAATTTTGCACTTGTCTTGCTGATTTGTGGCTTTTCACATGTCTTTTCGGTCTCAGACATGTTGACTAAAGGAAACACTTGTAGAAATCAAAAAGGAATAAGTGTCACAAACTTTGTGAGCTACCCTCGCAACGGCGCTGACTATGTAAATCTAACTTGCTTATACACACACACGCGCAAACTATGCGTTGTGTGAGCAAACAAACGAAAGTGATCCAAGCGATCCGAGAATAAGCAGGCTAAACTTTTGCTGTAACTACGTTTGTAGGCAGCAATGTAAAATGCGGGGTGCGGGGTATGCAATGTCACAAAAGAATATATGCACACGCACTCTAAGTGGTGTGTATATCAAACAAACGAAAAGAGAAACAAGAGAAAACGAAATCAAATCAAACGTTTTCTGTGCTACGTTTGTAGACAGCAACAGAATATGCGGGGTGCGAGGTGACGAAATGCAAGCGCCAAATGCAAGCGAAGTCGAGACAACGAAACTATGTGAGCCCAAAGGAAGGTTCGAGGTGAACGAACGCAACAACAACTATATGTGTGTATATGCAAACTCTAGCATGCACGCACATATGCTGTTTATGTATTCACAGCTGTTCTTAGTTAGCGGTCAATATGTATTGTAATATATGCGCTAACCGAAGATCGAACAGCGACAATTTGCATTTACACACACACACTCAATTATTTAATAAATATATAAGCCACCAATTTTATACTTTTAGCTGAGGTAAATGTTGCCGTTTTTGTTTCTTATTATTTATTACTTAAGCAAGCAGGTTAGTATTATAACACAAATGCAACGTATTATGGCCTTTTGTATTTAATGTTCTTTTGTTGTTGGGGTTAGTTGCTCATATGTGCATCTATGTATATGTACGTATGTAGACATACATATTTATGTTTCAATGTAAATACAAATGTATCGATGTGTGTAGAAGCAATCACGTACACACGTATATACATATGCAGGTACACAGCTTGCATGCAATATTCAAAGACTAAGTATCAAAATTTGAGCTCTTAGTACATGCGATTATGTACTCCTATATTTATTTCGACAATTTCGTCGTTTCAAGCAACAAGACTTGCTCAATTTTTGATACTGAATACCTGTAGGCTGTCTAGAGAATCGATAGACATAGAGCGACGACTAGCTTCCATTTAAGCTTCCAACGTTGATGACCTCCTTTGGCGAAAACGTCAATCCAATAAAATTCACTTTTTGGTGATTACTTTTCACACACGACGCGCGAAGCCAACTACTGCCGACAATAATATTAATAACAAAAAAAACCGCCGAATCTCGAGTCCCTGCTCGGGCGCCAATGAAAAATTCTCTAAGCGTTTTTAGAGAAATCGAAACAAATAAACGAGATTGTAAATAAAAGGACGCGGAGTTCGACTTCAATGTTTTTAATGTATAAGTAGTTGGCTTCAGTGCACAAACGAAACTAAACTATATATAATATAGGTGAGAGTGGGTCACAGTCCGACCGCACTCTCCGAATTAGACGTCGGCATTTGCCGATCGCCTCAACTTGACGACACTTCTGGCTCTCTTAAATGTTAACTTAGTTTAGCATAGACGAGCTCCAACAGTGGGCTTAACTTTCGCTTTATTTGAATGTAGCGATCCAGCCCTGTTTGAAACAGTTTTGTGTTTTGTTTTGGTTCTTTTTCGCTTTTGTTTTCTAGAGTCGGAGAGAGTGCACTTGCTTTGGTTGTTGTTGATTCAGCAGAAATGTACACGGCTCTCGGTACTGAGCATAGTGTTGATGTTGTTGTTGTTGTTGCTATAGGTGCGAAGTTACTGTGCTGGTAGCTACAGAGCTTGACACCGTTTGCAATGAAAAGAGCGCGAGAGAGACGCTCTCAATGCGTTCGGGTTCACATCGTGCAGTCATAAGCATTGGTGAGCAAGACCGCGATCGTTTGCTTTTTGCAGGTGCTAGGTCATTGACCCGATGGATTGTTTGGCACTCGCGTGCGTCAGACACGACGGTGAAGTATGCATTGTTTCGTTGGAGAGAGAGCCGGCGCTCGTCTTGCTCTTTTTGCCGCTGAGCGCGCAAATCGCGTTGGCTCATTTTAGAACTGTCAATTTGTTTGTTGTCTATTTAAATTAGCTTTTGTTTTAATTTTATGTTTCCACACACAACAAAATATTATAGATTAGCAATTTAACATTGCTAATAGCGTCTTTTCGCTGATATTTTGTTTTATTTATTCACTTCACTTAAATAAATTTATTTTGTACAGAGCTCGATGAAAATACGTCTTACCCCCACGCGAGTCGACAGGCACCGATATAAGTGGCGGCAGTTAAAATGCGCGGATAGTTTCTTCTGAATCAAGATTTTGATCACCATTGCCATTCACATTTAAAACATTTAGTCGAGAACTTATTTCTGGTAATCCTAACACTCTAAACTCGACATCATCCTGACCTGCTTAACCTGTCCTATCCTCAACGTTGGTTTCCATTTCCATGGCCCTTCTAAGCGCGTCTTATAAATCTTCTAATATTTATTATATTTCTTAAAATTATTCCTAAATACACCCTCGCAATTTCTGTCAATTAATTGTACCTGTTCGTCCCTCCAAAGCAAATAGAGCATTAAAAGCTCCCTAAAATAGTTGGGCCTATCTTTATTTATATTAAAACTCCTAAATCGAATAATTTTTGGCTTTGTTCGTTCCCTAACAAAACCACTGCCATCAAGAAGAGGAAGAGGCGCACCATCTATGACTTCATTGTCATGATCATCTTCATTTTCAGAATCCTGACGAGTTGCTCTGGTCGACTTAGAAAATGTATAATTTGCTGCAAAATATAATATAATTAATTATATAGCTGCAGCAAGCATAAGGGTCCAAAATGAATTGAATATCAATATTGGCCCTTTGCATTCCGAGAATATGTTTATTGTATGCATTTGTACAAATGACATTAAAACTTCTCTTCAGAAACACGACTTCAAGGAAGGAAGCAGAAGATCATAAACCCTACAAAGCAACGAAGAAATCTAGCAACAGCAGCAACATGAACATGTCCAAGGTCTTTCAACGAGGCAACAGAAGGACCAGATACCTGTTTAGCTGTTGTTGTTGCTTACCTGTTTAGCTGTTGTTGTTGCTTACCTGTTTAGCTGTTGTTGTTTATCTGTTTAGCTGTTGTTGTTGTTTACCTGTTGTTGTTTAGCTGTTGTTGTGTTTTACCTGTTAGCTGTTGTTGTTGCTTACCTGTTTAGCTGTTGTTGTTGTTTACCTGTTTAGCTGTTGTTGTTGCTTACCTGTTTAGCTGTTGTTGGTCAGCTGTTGTTGTTGTTTACCTGTTTAGCTGTTGTTGTTGCTTAGCTGTTTCGCTGTTGTTGTTGTTTAGCTGGTTAGCTGTTCTTGTTGTTTACCTGTTTAGCTGTTTAGCTGATTAGCTGTTTAGCTGTAGTTGTTGTTGTTGTTGTGTTGGTAGCTGTTTACACATTTCAAGATTAACTATTTGTTGACGATCAATTAGTATGCTCGAGGACACCCTTATCATAACGATCGTTATCATACTCACCGACACGGCTAACCCCACAAAAGGGACAATGCACACATTAACTTGTTGAACTAGGGTCTCTCGGACTCCGAATATCATTAAAATACCACACACACACACACACATGCTCACCTCTCAATCTTTAATGTGCGGTATTAAACCCACTAACAAGTGCACTAACACGTGTGCATACAAAAACGATCATGCATGCTCAGTTTCACATGCTCACCTATCAACCTTTAACAATTCCCACACTATTTTATCACCTACTGATATACCTAAAAGCCATTAATTATCCCACTTGGCTGAAGAGTGGCTTCGTGGACTCCACATGAGTCGTTTTGGGCTTCTTTAAGGACCCTTGGGGTTCAGGTTTCCGCGGGGGTGCAGTGGCGATTGCAAGAGCCTCTGCTCCGCTCGAAACCTTAGTGAGTGCAGCTTTGAAAAGCTTCTTCTCGCTGGTCTTCATTTTCTCGAAGGCGTTCCCCGAGTCCAGTCGCAGAAGGACATCACCTCGACGGTCTGCTGCATGCTTGAGCAGTTGTTGGACGAGAAGGCAGCACTAGCGAACTCAATGTGCAAACGAGTTCGTGGCCTATCCGAGTCCCCAGGAATACTAGGGTCGAGACCCGTAGTATTGGAAGCCAGCAGCCTAATGGCTGCAGTGCTGGTGTTGGGTTCGGCCGTGGAGGCTTCACCCTGGATTGATGCTTTCAAAACCGCATCAGGCTTCTTTGTTAATTTGATCCATAAATTGGGTCCCACGAGTAGGCGGGAAGGGAAGGTCACCCACGACATAGCCTGCGTGCCGTGCGAAGTGTAAATGAAACTGGAGGGCGACAGGTATCCAGAGTCTGAATACTAGAGACCGGGCTACCCGCCGGCCATGCATCCATTAGCGTATGCTGTTCCGCCTTGGATTGGGGTGATTTATAGATTCACGATCTTCGCCCGACTACAATTAGTCAGCACCCCTAGCAGGAACATGACCGTGCTAGTGGCCTGCTTCCAGCCTCCCTCACGTGGAGAGTATAGCCGCACTTCCGTCAGTAGGAGCAAGGACGGCACGTACCCCAGCCAAAACTGTGGTTACATTTAGTTCCCCTTGCTGTCTCTGACGGCTGACGGCCATTTTCTCCCTTAGCCGTCATAACTAAACTCCAGAGAACTTGCACGGCGGATTGCGAGCGATGTTGCAATAATATGTGCGATCACCGTGAAGCTACCACATCAAAATTGGATAATCTGCCTACGCCATCCAGCGCAGGCACCGCCAAGCTTTTCAAACTGGCCAATGGAACTGACAGTGCCACATAGGGCACAGATGCCGTCCGCACTACAAAGAGTGCAGGAAGCAGCAATAAAATAAAAACTACTTAATTTTAACTAAATTTAAAAACACGTTTGTAACATTGAGTGCGATATTCCCTGCCCGATGAGCAGTATGGCCAGTAAAGCCGTACAAAAAAAAGTTGTGCAGTCATAGATAGATTATATTTGTCTAACTATTTATTTTCGGATATTTATAAAAATTCGTAATAAAAATTGCGCTTTATTTGTAATATTACAAATTGCGCGGTGTAGTGGCTTACGATTGCGCCAGGGTTGCACATAATGCGGACACGGGTTAACATTAACAGCGAATCTAAGTGAACCCGGCACTATTAGCCTGACACTGCTGCATAACACATGTGTAAATTAAATAAAATTTTGAAAGTTAGGATACTAAGATGCGACCAAACAAATGTTCAATGCTGTGTCTGCTGCAAGCACACAATATGAATGTGCCGGCAACTGCGTCTGTGGCCCAGATACGTAAGTTGTACAATTTGCTGCCTTCTGCTGCGAGGGAGACTGCTGAACAAGAGCTGGACGATGAAAATGGCGGGCAGACGCCGTTCGCTAGCACCGCTGAAGACGCCGAAAGCGAAAATGGCGCGACAAATTTAGCGGCGCCAGGTGCCGTTATAACGGGCACCCAAGCCGTTAGTCGACCGATGTCTGCTGTTGAAGAAATTATTCCGAGGCCTGTGCAGTTGTTGCCAGGCAACAACGGGACTGCTGCTGCGGCGCTTACTGTACCCAGGGCTTTGACTACTGCTGGAAACTTGGATGTGAAAGCACAAATTATTCAATTGCGCCAGAAGAGAGAACTGCTGCTACTTCAGCAGGAAGTGGAGGAATTACGCGTGTCGCCTCGCCGAACGGGACAGGAGGTACTGCCACTTGGAATGGACATTAACCTCATCGAGTCAATGGTGCCAGTGTTCACGGCTGATGACAGTTACGTATTGAAGTGGATCGAAGACTTAGAGGATGCCTTCAGTATCTTGCAATTTGATGACCGAGCACGCTTTGTGGGAATGCGGAGGATGCTGCGTGCACCAGCAAAGCTGTTTGGCGTACGGTCTCTGCCCATTCATATGAATTGCTGCGCGAGGCATTGGTGGAGGAATTTAGCCGCCAGTATTTTACGGATGAAGTCTTTCTTCAACTACGTGCCAGACGTTTGAGACCCGACGAGACGGTGCACCGGTACATTCTAGAGATGCAAGAAATCGCGGCGCGCGGTCACGTAGCTGAGAGCGAACTTATTGACATCATCATTGAAGGCATCGGAGAGCAATCCAGAGAGAGATTCATCTTGTTTACGGCCAGAACAATGCGTGAATTGAAACGCCTGCTTGTTCGTTATGAGCGTGTGCATCCTCGAACACTGGTGGCTACTACTCCCAAGATGCCTTCTGCGGCCCGGTCTACTACTGTGTTGCCGGCTCCAGCAACTGCAACGATGTCTACTGCTTCCAGTCCTGACGCCTCGGTCCGCTGCTTCAATTGCTCTGGTTATGGACATTACCAAAGTGCTTGCCCGAAGCCCAGACGTCCTGATGGCTCTTGCTTCCGATGTGGTGAGCTGTCTCATGTTTATAAAAACTGTCCACACCGTCCAAGGGTGGCTGCTAGCCGCAGCGCGGCTTATGTTGATAGTGCTGAAGTTGTGACTCCGTGTTGCCCATTCCAATCGGTGAGTGTTTCTTTTAATTATGACCCGAGGTATGCCAAGTTTGTTAATACTTTATCTCTGTTTGACTCCGGTAGCCCTAGAAGTTTTGTGCGGTGAGCTTGTATAACCAATTTCGGCAATAGGCCATTAACGAAGACCCAGCATTGTGGAATAGGAAAGAAACATTTGATGTCCTTCGGTGAAGTTTCCTGCAGTATTAAACTTAATAATAAGATTATAATACATAATTGTTATTGTAGTCCCTGATAAATCTATTTTTGTACCTCTGATCATTGGTAGAGACTTACTTGAGAAAGCAGATATTAAATTGGTTAGCGTAAAAAAGCGTTATATAAAAAAAGAATTGTTGCATTTTAACAAACCTGGGAAAATAAGTAATATGTTTAGATGTAAGTTAGTAAACCTTGGCATACTTCGGTCCTTTGATAATCATTTAAGCAACTCTGACATGCCTGCCGAGAGTATTCCGGATAAATGCGGTCTTGCAATTGATAGCCGGATCTCTGCGCCGCCGATCAGAAATGTTGATAATTATTTTAATGGGTTATGTGCGATTGATGTGACTTCAGAAACCGAGGAGTTGTTTAACATTAACACTGCTCTCCCTGCCGATCAATATAATGTACTTCTGTCATCTATTCGTGAGGCTTATTACAATACGCCACTTGCGCCTTATCCTGACGACTACTATATGAAAATAGAAACGACAAATACGATTCCGATTTACCGACGACCCCGACGCCTGTCGTACCAAGAAAGAGTTGAAGTTCGAGAAATAATAAATGATTTATTGAAGAGAAATTATATAAGACCTAGTACCTTATGCTTCCGCTATTGCGGCAGTACGTAAGAAGTCAGGGGAAATGCGTAAATGTGTAGACTATAGACCTTTGAACAAAATCATTTTGCGTGATATCCACCCGATGTCCTTAGCTGATGACTGTTTAGAACATTTAGGAAACAAAAAATATTTTACATTTATGGATCTTAAGAGTGGTTTTAATCAGATAAAGATGCATGAAGATTCGGTTAAACTAACTGCCTTTGTTACACCTGACGGACAATATGAATACTTACGCATAGCTTACGGATTGAAAAATGGGCCTGCTGTATTTCAGCGATTTGTAAATAAAGTATTACGAGATCAGATTGAACCTAGACTTGTAGTTGTGTATATGGACGATATTTTAATAGCTTCACCTGACCTTCCGAGTCATATAAAAACTTCTCTGGAAGCCATTAAACGATTACGATCACTTGAGTTGAATCTTAAAAAATGTAAATTTGCGGAAACCGAGTTGGAATATTTAGATTTTAAAGCAAGTGCAAGGGGTATATGTCGCAGTGACCGACACATTGAAGCTATAGAGAGATACCCGGTCCCTTTGAACCGAAAAGAATTGGAATCCTGTCTTGGATTGTTCTCATTCTTCCGCCGATTTGTACCGTCGTTTTCGAAGATAGCATTTCCGTTAAGTCAGTTGTTGAGGGGTAAAAAATCGTTTGACTTCTCCGATGAGTGCCATGAGGGCTTCCTTACTTTACGCCAGAATCTAATACAAGCTCCAGTATTAGCAATTTTGGATCCAGAGCGAGAGACTGAATAACATTGTGATGCGAGAAACATAATGATTCCAAATTCCACTCAGTAGCTTACTTTTCGAAATCAACTGCAGACACTGAGAAGAGGTTACATAGTTATGAACTGGAGACGCTTGCTGTCTATTATGCCCTTCGGCGCTTCCGTACTTATTTAGATCGCAAACCCTTTAAGATTATAACTGATTGTGATGCGCTAGCACGAACTTTGGCCAATGAAAATGGATCAGATAAAATTGAGCGTTGGACACTATCCTTCGAGAAATTCAATTATACAATACAACATCGGCCTGGGAGACTTATGAGTCATGTAGATGCACTTAGTCGAGTAGAACGTGTAGGAGCGGTTAGTGACTTAGATATTGACTTCCAACTTCAGGTGGCAAAAAGCAGAGACAAAGAAATTTGTGACCTTAGGGAGCAATTAGAAACAGCAGACAAGGTACCTGTGCCTTTTGATACGCTTCATATTGATCACTTGGGTCCGCTGCCTTCCCTGCTGTCAAAGAAGAAACCCCTGCTGGTTTTTATTGACGCCTTTACGAAATTTGTTAAATTGAACCCGACGAATTCAACGAGTTTTAAAGAGTCTTGTGTAGCCCTTCAGCATTACTTTGACCATTATAGTCGCTCTCGTCGTTTAATAAGTGACCGCGGAACCTCATTTACTTCAGAAGAATTTGAGAAGTTCCTAGAAGAAAGGAATATTCAGCATATCTTTAATGCCACTAGTTCGCCACAAGGAAATGGGCAGGTAGAGCGCATTAACCGTGTACTTACGCCTATGATGGGTAAATTGTGTGACATTGCAAATAACTTAGATTGGACGGAAACTATAAGAAACACAGCACGAGCTAAAAATGCATATTGCATATTGTGTAAATGCTTTATGTCATATCTATTTTTATAAATTTACTTCTGACTGTATATAATAAAAATGGAAAAAAGGGTAAAATTCAAAATTGTATAAAATAAACTAATAAATATGAATACGCAATATGTAAACATTCGAGAGTAGTTCAGTGGCTGAGTGGACCATGTCCCGGACTATGAGGTCAATGATGTTGACCGTGTTCGGGGTTCGATTGCTAATCTGATCGACGTGTAAAATGTTCCTTTTCATTATTTTTCATTAAATAATTTAAAAGCTCAATAACATTAAAGAGTTGTGGCGGCAGTAGGCCGCAATATATGTAATTAGAATTCAGTTTTCTTTCGTTGGTACACAACATGAACTGCAAATCTAATTTAACATATGTATGTACATACATACATGCGTGCCATAATGAGTGTTGAAGTGGGATGCCAATGTAGATATGCAGACATGTATGTGGTCGTGAAGAGTCTGCATAAGTCTTTTGGGGAGACGCAAACAGCTTTTCTCAAGGTGCCGGTGAAAGTGGCCAATAGGGCCATAAAAAGGGGGCACCTTAAGATGGGATGGATGAAAACAGAGTGGACTGCTGCGTAAAATGCGGGCAAAAGGGACACAAAATTAAAATGTGCAAGGCAATGGTTCAGTCATCCAAACATGATAGGCGGGGACAAGACGCGATGATTGCCTAGCTAACTAAAAGCTACAAGAAGGCATAGTGAAACACTCCAACTGGAAGTAAACAATTGTTTAAATTTTTACATAAAGTGCTGCAGTGAAGACCAGGAAAGGACATTCGTAGTCCCAGGTCAAACGCAACAAACAAACCATTAATCGAAAAATAAAACCCTAGCGAGTAAATAGAAACTTTACAATGGCAGAACAACAACAACAACAAGTTCAAGTTCTGTCTGAAAAAAACATTTCTTTTTCTTTCAATTTAAACTGATAAATCAATATTATAACAAATATTTTTTTATTTTGCAGAGAATTTGATGAGACTTCCAAAACCTTTACGTTGGACCTGATTATGATTTTGGATTTTCAAGCATTCTCTGAAGACATACAGGATATTTCTAATGCAGCTACAATGGAGTTGCTAATCGAGACCGGTATAATGAACATTGCTTCAATATGGAAAAAACAAGGTTTTGAGATGGCTTATACAAAAGATGGAATTTATCGCATCAAAAGTGTCGAGGAGTGCTTTCAACTGCTTGAAGAACATGTAGTTCAAATTTCAGGAATGAAAGCGACACGTTTTGTGGAGCCCTTTATTGAAATTGTAGATTATTGGGAAAAAACATTATCGTATATTAGCGAAACTCTAGAGAAAGCACTAACAGTACAAAGGCAGTGGTTGTATTTAGAAAACATATTTCAGGGTGAAGATATACGTAAGCAACTTCCAGAAGAAGAAAAAAGATTTATTGCGATTACTGATGAGTTTCGTACAATAACATCGAAAATGTATGAAGCTAATACTGCCGTGAAAGCTACTCACTTACGACCGCCGCCTTTTGTACTCAATCGATTTAATCGTATGGATGAACACTTGGAGCTAATTCAACGTGCTTTAGAAATTTACTTGGAAGCAAAGCGTCAACTATTTCCCCGTTTCTATTTTATTTCAAATGATGATCTTTTAGAAATTTTAGGTAACGCTAAGCGCCCTGACCTTGTGCAAACACATCTTAAAAAACTCTTTGATAATCTTTACAAAATTGAACTTAAACGTGTTGGGAAGGCATTAAGTCGATGGCAGGCTACTGCTATGTATGCTGATGATGGAGAATATGTGGAATTTTTACAAGTATTATATATTGACGGCCCTTCAGAACGCTGGTTAAATCAGATTGAAGATTACATGATTGCAGTCATGAAAGAACAACTTAAATTAACACGAGGGTCGTTTAAAAAACTTATTGCCAACCGTGAAAAATGGATTTCATTATGGCCTGGGCAGTTAGTACTTACTACTGCGCAGATTCAATTTACTACAGATTGTACGAGAAGTCTCATACACTGTAAAATGGTCGATCAAAAAAAACCATTGCGCAAACTTAAAAAAAAACAAACAAAGATTCTTAGTAAGCTTTCTGAAATGAGTCGTAAGGATTTATCAAAAATCATGCGTCTTAAAGTAAATACGCTTATTACTTTAGAGATACATGGTCGAGATGTTCTGGAACGCATGTACAGAAATAATTGCAAAGATGTTAATCATTTTGAGTGGTTTTCACAATTACGGTTTTATTGGCATCGCGAGACAGAACTGTGCGTAATAAGGCAAACTAATACAGAGCAATGGTATGGATATGAATATACAGGTAATTCAGGTCGCTTAGTTATTACACCTTTAACTGATCGTTGTTACATTACACTGACAACTGCCCTTAATCTCCATCGGGGAGGTAGTCCAAAAGGTCCTGCAGGTACAGGAAAAACCGAAACTGTAAAAGATCTTGGAAAAGCAATAGGATTATGGGTAATCGTAACAAATTGCTCAGAAGGATTGGACTTTAAAAGTATTGGAAAGAATTTCTCAGGTCTTGCACAAAGCGGCTGCTGGGGGTGTTTTGATGAGTTTAATCGCATAAACATTGAAGTACTATCAGTTGTAGCTCAACAGGTTATAGCTATTATGGCAGCTCTTTCAGCTAACGTTAAAGAATTTTTATTTGAAGGACAAACAATAAAACTCAAATATACAGTTGGCCTTTTTATTACCATGAATCCAGGATATGCTGGACGTACTGAATTGCCTGATAACTTAAAATCAATGTTCCGCCCAATATCAATGATGGTACCAGATAATATTATTATTGCTGAAAATTTACTTTTTTCAGATGGATTTACAAATGCACGAAATCTAGCACGAAAGGTTTTTACGCTTTACGAACTGGCAAAAAAACAGCTTTCTAAACAATATCATTATGACTTCGGCTTACGTTCAATGGTTGCACTTTTACGATATGCTGGCCGAAAACGACGTCAGCTTCCAAATATGAATGAAGAGGAAATTGTGTTTCTTGCTATGAAGGATATGAATGTTGCACGTTTTACATCCGCTGATTTACCATTGTTTCTTGGAATTATGGGTGATATTTTTCCTGGAGTTAGTATTTCTGAAATTGATTACAGTGATTTTAATGTTGCTATATGTGATGAATTTAAAGAAAGTGGGCTTCAGCCTATTAAAATAGCTATTAAAAAGTGATAGAACTTTTTGAAACCAAAAACTCTAGACACTCCGTTATGGTAATAGGAGATACGGGAACTGCAAAGTCAGTTACCTGGAAAGCCTTGCAGGGGGCTTATTGTCGTATGAATGCTCAACGAGCACAGGGATGGGAATCAGTTATTGTGCATCCTGTTAATCCGAAAGCTCTTAACTTAGCTGAACTATATGGTGAGTATAATTTAGCTACAGGCGAGTGGCTTGACGGTGTGCTTAGCAACATTATGAGAAATATCTGTGCTGACGAAGACCCTACGCAAAAATGGATACTTTTTGACGGACCTGTAGATGCTGTATGGATTGAAAATATGAATTCTGTGATGGATGATAATAAGCTACTTACTCTTGTTAACAGCGAAAGAATCACAATGCCTATGCAGGTATCGCTTCTATTTGAAGTCGGAGATTTGGCTGTGGCCTCACCCGCTACGGTATCCCGGTGTGGTATGGTTTACAATGACTACAACGATTGGGGTTGGAGACCCTATGTTGATGCTTGGTTACAGAAACAAAAAGTTAAGGCATATTCTGAATTTGTACGAACTCATTTCGAATCGATTTTACCAAATTTACTTGAATATAAGAATTCTCGTTGCAAAGAGCCGGTAAAGACAAACGAGTTAAATGGAATAATGTCTTTATGCAAGTTAATGGATGGTTTTTGTACAAAACAGAATGGTATTAATCCCAATGACTTAGAATTGTTGCAAGAAATGACAAAACTATGGTTTATG
Source organism: Zaprionus capensis (assembly GCA_018903675.1). Taxonomy (NCBI): domain Eukaryota; kingdom Metazoa; phylum Arthropoda; class Insecta; order Diptera; family Drosophilidae; genus Zaprionus; species Zaprionus capensis. The sequence continues at coordinate 193,004 of JAEIFN010000854.1, read as the reverse complement.
TTCAGTTTGGTTTGGTCTATTTGTGCAACTGTTGATGAAGACAGTCGTCTAAAGCTAGATGGATATATACGTGAAATAGAAAGCTGCTTTCCAATTAAAGGCACAATTTATGACTATTATGTAGAGCCGAACGAACAGAATTTTGTATCTTGGGAGAGAAAACTTTCAGAGACTTGGCGTTTTAATGATGAGTTAGTAATGTTTTTTTTATTGTACTTCCGACTATTGAAAATTATCGTATATTAGCTGACCAGATAGATATACATCTTCCAAATTTCAATCTGTCCTGTGAACAGACACAGAGTTTTTTCAGAAAGTAGGTGTCCGTCTGTACAGTTTGAACGAACACATCTTAGCTACTTATTATAAAAGCTAAAGATACAAAGTTTAAGAAACAAGTTACTGTATACAAGCCTGTATGCACGACCCTGTATATGTGAGTGACAAAACAATAAGTGACAGAAGTCTCTTTCTTAGAAATTATTGGGGTGAACGGTTCCTTACAGTCGGGTGTGACCGTCTGTTACGTTTATCTGGTTTATTGTAATGTAATAATAATATTATTTATTCTCCCTTAGTTGTCCATTTTATAAACTTATTGTACCTACCGGAGATACTATTCGCTATGATTATGTTTTATCATCACTTCTTAGTAAGGAGCATCCGGTTATGTTAGTAGGTAATGTTGGAACGGGAAAATCGTCAACTGCCATCAATGTAATGGACGCTTGTGACAAATCAAGATACTGTATCCTTAACGTAAATATTTCTGCACAGACAACTGCAGCTGGACTTCAAGCAACTATCGAAAATCGAACAGAAAAACGAACAAAAATACAATTTGTACCTCTTGGTGGAAAAAAAATGATATGCTTTATGGATGATTTTAATATGCCTGCCAAAGATGTTTATGGTTCACAGCCACCATTAGAACTTATAAGGCAGTGGATTGATTACAAATACTGGTTTAATCGCAAAACTCAACAAAAGATATATGTATTAAATACTCTTCTAATGGCTGCAATGGGGCCTCCGGGTGGTGGTAGACAAGTCATTTCCCCACGTACTCAAAGCCGATTCGTTCTTATAAATTTAACATTTCCCAATCCTGAAACAATAACACGTATATTTGGTACAATGCTTAAGCAAAAGCTGGAAAGATTTACAATGGAAATAAGAGAAATATGTCAACAGATAACGTATTCAACAATTTATCTATACAATGCTATTAATCGAAAAATGTTACCAACGCCTAATAAGTCACACTATATTTTTAATCTACGTGATATTTCGAAAATATTTCAAGGACTTTTGAGAGGCTGTTCTGAATTGCAAACTACAAAAACACATTTCCTTCGCCTATGGTGTCATGAGAGTTTTCGAGTGTTTAGTGATAGGCTTGTTGATGATCCAGATCAGGAATGGTTTCTTAATACTATTAATGAAACGTTAGGAGAGTACTACGAGATTACTTTTCATAGCCTCTGCCCATCAAAACAGTCTCCTCTCTTTGGTGATTTTGCTCATCCCCAGGGTTTCTATGAAGATTTACCACTAGATACTTTACGTTTTTATATGGTAAATAAATTAGAAGAATTTAATAATTTTCCTGGAATGACTCGAATGAATATAGTGTTTTTTAAAGAAGCTATAGAACACGTAGTACGAATAATTCGTATAATCTCTCAACCACGTGGTCATGTCTTGAATATAGGAATTGGTGGTTCAGGCCGTCAAGTTCTTGCAAAATTGGCAGCCTTTATATATGAAATGGGAATTTTCCAAATTGAAGTTTCAAAAAAGTATAAGGTTTTTGATTTACGTGAAGACCTAAAAGGGCTCTACAAACTTACTGGTATAAAGCAACGTTTAACTATATTTATTTTTAGTAGCGAACAAGTTGCAGAAGTATCATTTTTAGAAATTATTAATAATATGCTCAGTAGTGGTGAAATAAATCTGTTTAAAGCAGATGAATTTGATGAACTCAAGTCTGATCTGGAAAAGCCTGCAAAAAGGTCAGGAGTTGAGCTAACTACTGAAGCATTATATTCGTTTTTTATGCTTAATGTGAGAGATTATATGCACATTATACTTTGTTTTAGCCCGATAGGGGAAAATTTTAGGAATTATATACGTCAATATCCAGCTCTGTTAAGTGCTACGACTCCAAACTGGTTTAGAATGTGGCCTCAAGAAGCTCTTTTAGAAGTTGCTTCTCATTTTTTAAAGGGATTTCAGCTAAATAGTCCAGTTCCAGGAAAAGAAGAAAAAAAAGATCGTGACAGTTTGGTCATGAGTACTGAATCGATTCTTCATCGTGATATTCCTATCGCATTTTCTGTAGTACACTCAAGTGTTGTCACAATGTCACTGCAAATGTTATTAGAAGTTAAACGATACAATTATGTTACATCACCGAACTACTTACAGTTGGTTAGTGGCTTTAAAGAACTGCTTGAAAACAAACGTGTGGAAGTGTCAACGGCTGCAAATCGTTTACGAAATGGTTTATCGAAAATAGAAGAAACACAAGAAAAAGTTTCCGTGATGACAGAAGAATTAAAGATAAGCTCGGAACAGGTTAAATTGCTTGCTAAAGAATGCGAAGAATTTATTGCAATGATAGAAATTCAAAAGTCTGAAGCCACAGAGCAAAAAGAGATTGTTGATGCAGAAGCGGTTATTATAAAACGTGAAGAAGTGATTTGTTTAGATTTAGCAGCTACAGCACGCGCCGATTTGGAAGTGGTTCTCCCAATGATTGATGCCGCAGTTAAGGCATTAGACGCTCTTAACAAAAAAGACATTTCCGAGGTAAAATCCTATGGTCGACCACCAATGAAAATTGAAAAGGTAATGGAGGCTGTACTGATTCTTCTCGGAAAAGAACCAACATGGGAAAATGCAAAAAAAGTATGTGGTGAATCTACATTTTTAAATGATTTAAAAAATTTTGATAGAGACCACATTTCTGAAAAAACACTTAAGCGAATAGCTTTGTATACTAAGAATCCCGAACTGGAACCTGATAAAGTCGCTATAGTATCTGTTGCATGTAAGTCACTTATGTTATGGATAATAGCAATTGAGAATTACGGTAAAGTGTATCGAATCGTAGCACCTAAACAGGAAAAACTTGATAACGCCATTAGATCTCTTGAGGAAAAGCAAGCAGCTTTAGCAGCAGCAAGAAGAAAACTTGAGGAGCTGCAGGCAGTCATAGAGGAGTTATACAGGCAGCTTAGTGAAAAAACTGAGATGCTTAATGAGTTAAGAGAAAAGGAAGAACGCTTACGAAGGCAATTGGAACGTGCTATTATATTAGTAGAATCCTTGTCTGGAGAACGTGAGCGCTGGATAGAAACAGTTGCTCAATTAGATATAGCTTTCGAAAAATTACCTGGAGACTGCTTGATATCGATTGCTTTTGTAACATATTTGGGATCATTTGACACAAAGTACAGGGAAGATCTTCTTAATAAGTGGAGACTACTTATAAAAGATTTAGTTATTCCTTGCACTGCAGAACTAAAATTAACAACATTTCTTTCTGATGCCGTTTCCATAAGAGAATGGAACATTCAAGGTCTACCGGCTGACGATCTAAGCACAGAAAATGGAGTAATAGTAACTCAAGGAAGAAGATGGCCATTAATTATAGATCCTCAAATGCAGGCAAATAATTGGATATCTAAAATGGAAGATAAGAATCATCTTTTAATTTTAGATTTAGCAATGTCCGATTATTTACAAAAAATTGAAACAGCCATTAGAGAGGGATTTCCTATACTATTGCAACATATTGGGGAAAGTCTTGATCAAGCTTTGTACCCGATTCTAAGAAAAAGTTTTACAATGCAAGCCGGAGAAAAACTTATTAAATTTAACGATAAATTTATTTCATATAACGATAAATTTAGGCTTTATATTACAACAAAAATATCAAACCCACATTATCCTCCAGAAATTTCATCTAAAACGACAGTTGTGAACTTCGCTTTGAAACAGGATGGACTCGAAGCTCAATTGTTGGCTATTATTGTCCGCAAAGAAAAACCGGCGCTAGAAGAACAAAAGGATGAGCTTGTTTTGACAATAGCCAGAAATAAACGTACACTTATTGATCTCGATAATGAAATTTTACGATTACTTAATGAAAGCAGAGGATCGCTCCTTGATGACGACAAATTATTTACGACCCTGCAGAAATCCAGATTAACTTCAGTTTTGGTTAAAGAATCATTAAGTATTGCTGAAGTCACAGAGATTGAAATTGATGCAGCAAGACAAGAATATAAGCCTGCCTCAACGCGTGCAGCTATTTTATTTTTTGTCCTAATGGACATGTCAAAGATTGACCCTATGTATGTTTTTTCATTGGCAGCATATGTTTTACTTTTTACTCAATCAATTGAACGCAGCCCACGTAATCAACTTGTATATGAGCGTATTCATAATATCGATGAATATCACACATACTCCGTGTACAAAAATACATGTCGTGGACTTTTTGAAATACATAAGCTTTTATTCTCAATACATATGACTGCTAAAATTCTAGCAAATTCTGGAAAACTTGTAGAAGAAGAATATGATTTTATTTTAAAAGGTGGTATTGTTCTGGACAAACAAGGCCAAGCTCCAAATCCAGCAAAATGTAAGTTTTTACAACGATGATTTGATTTTTAACTCAAAAATATAAGATTGATTCATTCATTTATAGAGAAAACTAATTAAAATATTATTTTTTTTTATACCCCTGCAGAAGGATTATTAATTTTTCCCATATGTTGTAATACAAATAAAGAGATATCTCCGACAATAAATATATGAACTATCCATGTATTCTGACGCTGCACGAAGCGCGCCACATTATTTTGGGTATACATATCGTAATTTATAAGGTTATTAATACCCATTAAATTTATAAGTTAAAAGTAACCCTTAAATACTTACGACACACCTGGAGCATTGCAGAAGAATGTTTTCTGCTGTTTCCACTGCGTCTATGCAATAGAAGCATTGGGCTAAATAGGTACCCTCGGAAAAATCCATCGTCCGTGAGGTACTGGGTCATGTGGTAGTGCACCACTTTGTTCTCACACTCTGCGCATTCCGTTAAGTCAGAGATACGCTGTGACGATTTCTACTCCCTTAACTTTGACCTGCATGATATCATACTATCTTTCTGCTGCTCAACAGGACTACTTCAGTCTTATGCGTAGCAATTCATAGACCGAATTTCTCGAGCCATTCGATGATCCCCTGATGTCAACATTGCTGTTGTCCTGGAGCTACTGTGTTGTCTTGGAAACCGCTGTTACCGCAACGTCGTCGGCGAAACAGTGCAGCTCCACGCCTGGAGCTGGAGCTATCATACATGATGTTCCACAAGACTTGATTACTTCTTGGACCAGCTTCTGTTACATACCATAACATTCCCTGAAGTAGTTGCTAATTACATGCCGTACGTTCCCATGTTGCTCATTGCGCTGGGGATATTGGGCCATCTCGCTGTATTAAATACGTTCTTCACGTCAAGCGTGATGATGTCACAGTACTCTTTACTGCAGCCTAACCATATGTCACCGTCGAGTGCGTTCTTGGCTACTTCTGCTACGGCTGTAAGGACGTCGAGCGTACTTTTCCCCTTCCGCAAGCCATATTGTTGATGAAGGCCTCTAGGTTTCTCGCAGATTGAAGAATGAAGAGTGAAGTAAGGAGCGTCATGCTGCAGTACAACGCATTAGGAGAGGGAGTGCGATTTGCGATCACATCCTGCTCACCGAAGAAATATGTGACTGCCAGTCGTCCCGGTGAACCTGAAAAGGACAGGAGAGTTTTTGTTTAGTACGTAGGCATAACTCTACTTGGAGGGTTATGAATCGTGTATGCCATCTACGGTCGGTAGATGGTATCTTTAGAAGATTTCATTTCATTGCCGAATATATAATCCAAAAAAAAAAAAAAACAATCTCAGCAGCACAAGGCGCGGATACTTTCGCCTGTACTCCCACAAGTCACTCAGTGGTGTATCCCACCACGTAGCAAATCGTTAGAGCACACGCTAACGCACCCACTTGCCAACTAGCGTTTCACTCACGACACGGCCTATGGGTGTGTATCCTCAGAATCTCTTACTGGTCCGCGGAGCACCGGCGTACCAGAAAACATGACTCTACGACATCTTTACACGCACTGGCAAAGAATAAGACACCAAGTAAATGATCACTAAGGGTTTCTCTTCGTTTAAATTTGTAACACTGTTTTCTTTATTTTCTAATTTCAATTATATCCTAATTACTTGGTCCCTGTCTCCCTGCCTACCTCGCACCATACGTTGTTCGTAACAGAGCTTTCATTATTTATTTCTGGCTTATCCTGGCTTCATTGTCCTCCAGGGTATTCTGCTTTCACATTACTTGCACTAACTATGTAATTTCACTTTTAAAGAGCTAGCACGACTGGCTTGCTCTGCTGCTCTCGATCGACTATCCTGTGACCTTATTTCGCAGCTCGCAACTCGCTCCTTGCATTTCGCTGCCTGTATGGCGCCGCCGCTTGTATGGCGCCGCTGCCTGCGCCTTGCTGCTTGTGTTCGGCCGATCATACTCTGCTGCTGTGGCTCTGCTCGCATTGCGCTGCTTGAACGGCTCTGCTCGCCGTTACCATTACTTATGCGCACACTTGGCCTGTTTTCTGGGTACGGAGGCACCGTTACTTGTGCACACACTAGGTTCGAGCTCTGGGTCCCGAGGCAACGTTACTTGTGTTCTAGGCTCGTGCTGTGGGTACCCAGGCACCGTTACTTGTGTTAGCTAGGCGTGACAATTGGAATTTTTTTTGTGTCGTGTACCCTGTTCCCTGTTTTGCCTATGCCCCTGTCTTATGTCTTGCTGCCTACATTTCTGTCTATGTTTTTAAAGAATAATGCTGGGTATATTCGACTAAGATATACCTTATATTTTTTTAAAAATAACACAGGCCCACCAAAAAAAAAAAGTATCATCATCTGGGTAAGCATATGCAGTTATATGTATTTTGGTTCGCTGCATCCGAATCCGATTTCAGAATTTTGCCACAAAACTGAAAAATCTTAAAATAATCCCCCAAAAGATATTGAATCCTGATTTGAGCACGCGGTATATGTTTAAACAAGTACTTCGGATTTCTAAGTCCAAATCGGAAGTCAAAATTTACGGAGCACATCTTATTTTCGACTTAAACTAGAAAAACTCGAAATATTTTTGAAGCCCTAAGAATGCATATTGCGTCTTGTCGCTCTGTCTAATGGGTCACCATTTCCTCCAACTGCGAGAGTTATTCAGTGGCTGAGTGAACTATATTTCGGACTGTAATCAATGATGTTGAGCGTGTTCGAGGTTCGACTGCTGCCACGATCGAAATGTGAAATTCTTTTATTTTTTTCTTTAAATAAATTAATATCTTAATAACATTAAAATAGCGGCGGCGGCGGTAGGCGATTTTTAAGTTTTTCTTGTTTAGGTAATTAGAACTTAGTTTTCTTTCGTTGGTACACAACAGCAACTCCAAATCGAATTGTGTATGTACATACATGCGTGCAGTAATGTGTGTTGAAGTGGGACGCCAATACATACATGTGGATGTACGGGCGTCCCACTCGCACATTCATAATTTTACAAGGGCTTATGATCGCTGTTATGTTCTAGCATTCTAATTGCAAAATATTGAGGGCAAAACAAAATAGGAAACATCCAATTTGAATCTTACTAAACTTGCAATGTCATAACAGACAAAATACGGAAAGAGTGACGGCATTGAAGAACGCATTAGCTCGCGTTTTTTTTATGCGTGCTAAATAAAATAAAAATAGTAAACTTTATTAATGAGTAATTAATACTATTTATAACTATTATAATTTGATTGTCTTTCACATTGCATAATAAATATGAAAACAAAATAATGAAAATTTTTTTTTTTTATATTTAAATGTATTTAAATATGTTAATTTTTTTGTAGCGGCTATATCACAGTCCGCTTGACTGTAACTTTTTCTTTAGTTTATTTAGAATAAAATAAATAAGCAAAATAAAATAAATTATAAATAAATGAAAATTCGCACGAGTTATAGATGGGCCGTAGCTCCACGTGGACAGTTTGTTAGGTTATATGTTTTACTTCCAAACACAGATTAGGTAACAAATATTTCTTTTATGACTTCTTTTTAGGCCATGGATTTTAAAAAAATTCATGGTCTATTGTTATATTTGAAAATTACATTTAATGTGTAGAGTTAATGTTCCGGATTTTAGTGTGTCTCTTCGTACCATCAAAATGCAAGTGGCCATGCGGCGCAAAAACTTCTTTTGCCTCACGCCGAAACTGCGCTAGGCATCGGCTACAACGCCTCGCTATAAAGGTCCTTTCAAAGCTACAAATGTAATCTTACCAATCAACGCACAATTAGAGGCTGATGCAACATAGTCGTTATGGTGAAATGTCTTTCTGGAATTTTCGAGACCATGTACGCTCAAAGTGTGTGTGTAACATGTGTATGAGCTTATTTTATAATATATGGTTAATCGTGTTTGTGGACTACTAAGCTGTTGTTGTTGTCGCCCTTGATGCCGTTGTCATTCAGCAGAATCTGGACGGTTTCAGGGGAGTGGGGAATGTGTAGTGGTAACTCACGCGCCTCAACCGAAAGTTGAACACACACGCACTCTATCACAGTCTTTTGAAAATTTTTTTTTATTTATATTTAAATGTAATTAAATATGTTAATTTGTTTGTAGCGGCTATATCACAGTCCGCTTGACTGTAACTTTTCCTTTAGTTTATTTAGAATAATAAATAAGCAAAATAAAATAAAAATTCGCACGCGCCTCAACCGAGAGTTGAACACACACGCACTCTATCACAGTGTTTTGAATTAGCCGTCCGCTACTCTAACCACTCGGCCATTACCTCACTCCTTGGCCTATCGGCAAAGCTGCATTGTGAACCAATTCTGTTACCATACAATGCAAATAAAAAGTTTAAAATGCTGTGTGTCTGACGCTACCGGTATGCTTGCGTAAATTAGGTCAGCTTAAGTATATATGTTCAAAGTGAGTTTAATTCGTATCATATCTCACTTATTTATAGTCCGATTTAAATGAAATTTTCATATAACGAACGTGGCAAGGTATTTGTCATGTAATATATACAACTTTGATTGTTAAGTTAATATTGTAGTTTTTAAATTGTTATTACTGATTTACAGAGGCGGGAAGGGGCGTGTCCAAATATTAAAAAAAAAACTTTGAAACACTGCAATATATACGTATGTTGTCACAAAACTTAATGACTCTAACTCTTATAGTTTCTGAGATCCAGGTGTTCATACAGACATACAGACGGACAGACAATCGACTCAATCGACTCGGCTACTGATACTGATTCAGAATATATATAGTTTATGGGGTCGGAAAAACTCCTGGCTTTTGCCAAACTAACCAGCGTACTAGACTGGGATAATTAAATCGAGAAATTAACAGCCTCCATCACTTATCCGGCAACACTAAGGATCACACTGATCTATGTGAGACCCCCCATCAGGGGGCCTGCCGATATAACCTAACCTATGGGGTCGAAGATGTCTTTCCGTTCCGACAAACACAATAGACCATGAATTTTTTTAAAATCCATGGCCTAAAAAGCTTTCTATTTGGTAAATCGCCCTTTCAGCATTATTTTATCAGTATTTGAAATGGATTCATATGAGTAATGATTTTTTGCTTGACAACTGTATTTTAACTAATATAAAACATGAATTAAATGCGTCATTATATATATTAGCATAAATGCAGTAATAAATTTTCAAAAAAATTAAAAATGTTGGAAGTTTTTTAAAAATTTTTTAGGTTAGTTTAAAATGCAGATGCGATTGGCTGGTTTTGACAATGGATTCGGACAAAATACATACTTAAACATATATCGCATGCTCAAATCAGAATTCTATATCTTATTGAGGATATATTAGGGTTTTTCAGTTTTGTGAGGTTATGTCGAAGTCCAGACGTGATGGAAAAGTTCTGACACCGGATTCGGATTCGGCGACCCAAAGTACACACATATAACTGCATATGCTGCTTATCCAGATCATGAAACTTTTTTTTTTGTGGGCATGTGTAATAAACGTCAAAATGTACCGCGCTTGATGCAGCGTCACAATAAGGTTCGAAGACTTTGTGTGTATTCTGGAAAAGTATTTTTGTTATCTTGTACATTAGTCTTTACAGCCAGACTCGGTCAAATGCTTGTGCGACATCTAAAAATATAGCAGAGCAGTGTTCCCGGTGCTCAAAAGCAATACGAATTTCGCTTGTGATGCGATTGACCTGTTCGATCGTTCAATGATTTTTGCGAAAGCCAAATTGATTCGATGGTATAGCTTTTTAGGTAGGGAGCTAGGTGTTTTAAAAATGCATTTTCAAACAGTTTCGAGAGATACGTTAGGAGACTGATTGTTTTGTAAGATGAGGTTTTCGTTTTGTCTTTGCGTTGAAGAGATTGCATAAGGTGGCCAGGTGATTTTTTGGGCTTAAGGTAGATGCTATTTATGGTAGATGCTATCTCACGTTGGCTAAATGTTATTGGATTTATTGGTGGCAAGTTTTTTAGTAACATCAGGTAGGACAAATGAGTAGCTAGCAGAATTTTGTTGGAATACTTTATGAAGGTGATGGGCGAACGTATTAGCTGTAGCAGCGACCCTAATAAAATAGATATTGAAGCCCAAAACTAAGCATCTAAAGAGAGGAGAAAAAAATTAAATTTATAGAAGATCCTTAAAAGTATTATATACTATGAATATTATTAAAATATTTGAAGTAGTTGGCTACACTAGTAGATCTATGGGCCAATTGTAATTAGCAGAAAAATACCCAGATATCACCAAGAGTCTAGAAGGAAGCAGAGCTTGGGAGACAGAAAAGTTCAAGTCAGCATTAGCGAAAGAGTTGGCGCCAGAGAAAGGCTAGAAAGCGGGAAAAGTGAAAGTGATGAGAAAATCATTAAAAAGTGGATGGAGAAATTCCGATAATTTAAGGAAAATGCCGGAGTTTTCAACCCCCTCGGGTAAACTATTAGTGGCTTAAAGATTGGCTAAAATATCTAAACAGAAAATAAATTTTGGCAGAATTACACTGTAGATATAATATGGGGGTTCTGGGACAAAAACTGGAGTGAGGGAATTTCTAGGACAAAAAGTGGAGTGAGGTGGTTTCCGGTAAAAAAGGTACGTAAGGGATAAAAAGGTAGGTACGTGAGGGATAAAAAGGTAGGTACGTGAGTTGGTCTCCTGTCACGTAGGTAAAAATTGTCAGGTGTAAAATGGGCGCGGGTTCTAGAGGGTGTGTAAATGAAGGTAATGGGTTGTGAGGAGGGGGATTAGGTAATAAAGGATCCTAATAATTAATGGGTTTTAGGTATGTCAGTAGCTGATAAAATAGTGTGGGAAGTGTTAAAGGTTGATAGTGTCAGCATCTGAGCATGCATGATCATGTTTGCATGCGCAGGTGTTAGAGGGTGAATGTGTGTACGCAGCCGCCAGTGCACAGGAGCGTGTGACTCAAGATATCTTATTGGTATTTGACAGTCCGGGAGACCCTTGTTCAACAAGTTAATGTCGATCGTTATGATAAGTGTGTGTCCTCAAGCATACTAATTAATCGCTACGCGTGTGCGGTCTTAAAGGTTGCGAGGTGAGCATGTGAAACTGAACTAGTGTGCATTGTCCCTTTTGTGGGGTTAGCCGCGATATTTGACAGTCCGATATTTTGACAGACCCTTGTTCAACAAGTTAATGTGTGAATTGTTCCTTTTGTGAGGTTAACCGTGTCGGTGAGTATGAAAACGATCGTTATGATAAGGGTGTCCTCAAGCATACTAATTGATCGTCAACACATAGTTAATCTTGAAACAGCTAAACAGGTAAACAACAACAACAGCTAAACAACTAAACAGGGAAGAGCGAGGGTGTGTACTGAATCGAGCATAGGACAGGTTCTCTCACTGGCTTTAAAACCAGTACTTCCTACCTGTTTGATCTCACTTGCTATCTACAAACTCTGTGTTGATGTCTACAAACTCTCTGTTGGTGCTAGCTACAACAATGATAACTACAACTATAACTACAACAACGATAACTACAACTAGAACTACAACTACAAATACATCTACAACAAAAAATGAGCAATCAGGAAGAATTGCTTGCAGTCAATGAGTTCAACGAGATGATATCGAAGCCACTCTTATGCAAAAATAAGATGGAGACTGATGTGCGCTATCCAATCGTGAAAGCAACACGCAAGCAGACCAGAATTGGAAAATCATTGGCTCTTGAACTGGATGACTACATTTTGTATTTACCTGAACGTTATGCAAATATGAGAGATGAAACAATTGAGCTTCTAAAGGATAAACATTTCAACATAATCAAAATAAGTAATAACATGTAGTGGCGCTTGTCACTGGTCTATTTTCTGTTTAAAAGTTCGATATAACGTAACGGATAAATTTGACCTAAAAGTAGGCAATGAAAAATATTTTATGTTCAAGAGCGCCATCTATGATCGGGCAGATGACCTAGGGTACGATCGGCTATTAGTGCCATCTGTTGGTGATATAGCCACTAGTTCCGCCAAGTGAATGCAATTATCTGCAATCGACTTGCATCGGTAACTAGGTCAAGGCCAATCGACCTATCGATCACGGTGACTGTCTTTGATCTCTTCTTCTTTGATCAGACCAAGACGTCGGACGTGCGCTCTCGCTGCAGAAAAAAATTTTCTCAAGCGTGAAAAAAAATATTAAATTTTTCTGCACATGCTGCTTTAAAATTTTTGTTTCAAAATTAATAAATAGTAAGTACTATTCTACCTAATTAAATTTATAAATTCTAACAAGTGAATTTAAATAAATTTGTAGGATGCGGAATATTTTTCTTGATTAGAAAAATTAGTACCAGCGTGACTAGACCCCCAACTTTGGTGCCAGACCAGGTAAATATTTTCTGTCATGGCGAGAAAAGTGTTTCTGCAGAATCTAATTATAATTAATCTTTAGATTCTGGCTCCTTATATATATCTAGTTAAAATATGGTATATTTGACTTGGGCCATAAGTTTCAACGTTGGGTGCACCGGCACTTAGGCGTCCAGAGGAGCCCGACTTTTTCCCCAGGGTGCTCAAATCTATAGGGCAGGGATCACCTATACTGGAGACCTATAAATAAATGAAAACAAGTGCAAATACTCCCCAAATTTAACGCCAAGGGCAAACTCTAAAATGAATTAAAATCTAGTGCAAATTTAACCAAGAAAAAATGACCAGTTCAAAAAGACACGTGTTCCGTGAAAAAAAATATAAAATGAAGAAAATACTTCAAGTGAGAAGAATTTAATCCAAGTTGATTAAATAAACAAAGATAAAACCCAGACCGTAATTAATTAATTTACCTAAAAATATTGGAATGAAAAGGCGCGCGCAATGCTATAATTTTGTTAAAATCTATTTTTGTTAAAGTGTACTTTTAGGCTGGTTAGAAAAGGTCATAGTTAAAAGAAATGCTCGTGGTGTGCCAAATTTATAATTTTGGTCTTTCCATTAATTAAGTACACCCTTTTGATGACTTAATCAATTTTTAAAAAAGAATATAAAAATGCATACTTGCCCCACCGATCCTTAAACACTTTAATTTTTTTATTAAGTGAATTTAAAAACACAACTCAATACACACATAAAAACACCAAACACACCATCTACCAAAACGAAAGATCTTTCGTCGTGGGATACAAAAAAAAATCGTAAGTGACTATCTCATATATACATACCTTAATTATGGTAATTTTTGATTGAATTTTTAAATATCACTTAACGTAAAATTAAAAAGAAATAATGAGTGTTTCGAAACCTTTTATATAATTTAATTTACCCATTATTATTGATTGCAGCCACTTGCATTTCTATTTACCTATACCGTGTAGTAAGCAAAGTGGTTTATACAAGAAATGTTTTTGCACTTCCTTTAGAGTCCTCATTAAAAGTAAAACTATTTCTGAATAGAAAAAGTAAGGAAATCAATAATGAATATTGTTAGCCAAGATCTTAATTAAAGAATAAATAATACATAGTCATCTAGGATAGTTAAATAAAAGAAAGAACATAACCATGAATTATAGTTTATATAGGAGTTTTAGTATTAATAAATAAACATTATAATGCATTCTAACTAAATCTAATTTGTTTCCGGGAGTCATGGGCGACGGAAGTGATGAGGCGTATTAAACAATAGGTAGCCACAAGGGATCGCCGATTATCATGTTGCACCCGGCGATCATGGAAGGGTGGGGATATGGCCGCTCCAAATATTGGAGTGAGCTAAAAAGGCTGCTATACTTATTGTCTTGTGTGACCGACTGACCTGCCTCTTGTTTTTCCCCTTTTTGTTATTATGATCGTACTTAGTTGTCTGGCGATATAGCACGCGAATTCTTTTTATTTGTCTTTTTATTGTTGTGAGCACAGTTGTTGCGGTTTTCGTTTGAACCCCCCCATTGCCGACACATCTGAGCCGGATGCAAGCGCGTGCTAGCGACCCAACAATACCCTAACATCCGCTCAACAGTACTACAAGGAATTTCGATTCGTTGTATGCTACAAACAACATAGTAATAGAAAAAAATAATAAAATTTAAAAATGTTGTTAAGATATACTCTATTATGTTAAGCCTTATGTTATCAAGTGTGACCTTTATCGATATACCATTGTAAACTAATTAAGTTATCGGAAACCCTATCGATGGGATAGTGTTGTATAAGACAGGATTGAGAGAGCGTCACTATCGCATCGATAGGATAGTGTTGTGGAACACGAGAGAGGAGAGTGTCACTATCGTTAAAGAGAGCACATTGTTAAAAAATTGAAGAGACCGCAATAAATAATTTAAACATTAAACAATTATCTCCACAACTTCAGAAGTGGGATAAACAAACGCCAAACAAACAAAAATTTAAAAAAAAAAACTCAACATAAAAATTAAACTGCGAATTCCTGCAAATTGACAATTGTCAGCAAGTTTCTGCATTGACGCCGGCGTGTCGCGTCAATTTTATAAAGTTCCGTTACATTTCATCATGGAAAGAGAACAAATAATTGCATGGCTCCTGAGAAACGAAATTCAATTCGACAAGAAGGCGAACAATTGGAAAAATTTGCTAAGGACCATGGAGCACAATTTGACGGTATGGAAACTGCTATAAAAGCGACAGACACAGAACAACAGTATTCTGAATCAGATGAACAGTCCATAGCAGCTGTACAGGATTTGCAAATTTCTGACGAAATCGAGAAGCTAAAGAAAATCAAAGAAGAACAAGCAATTGTTAAAGCTGAAATTGAACTGTTACAGAAGAAGAAGATTCTAGAAACTCTATGCGGGACTTCAAGCAGAAATCGCGTAGAAGTGGATGACGTAATGACCGCCATCTTTCCATTTAGCGGCGAGCATGCAGCAGAAATTGAAATGCGTACGACAACTTATGAAACCAGGATCAAATGCCGGTTGGTTTCTTCGTGTGGATCAGTCCACATCCTACGGCGAGTTCAGACAACGCTTTCTTCAAACATTTGGCCGTTCGCATTCCGTAGTCGAGGTTGTCACGCTACTCAAATCGACGGTGTTCAGCAACAGTAAGATGTCATTCCTGGCCTACATCTTTCAAATGCAGGATATTGCGTCAAGAGCACACATCGAGGAATCTCAGGTCGTGCAGCTAATCATCGAAGGACTGCAGGATTTCACCTCTGACGTAGCTGTGTTATATTCTGCTGCTACCATAGAGGACCTGAAGAAATTATTTTTCCGTTACTCCGAAATGCGTAATAAGCGTCTACGCAATAACATCGCCACACCGAAGGAGCCAAATACACCGACTTCCGTTAGATGCTTCAACTGTTCTGGATTTGGACACATGGTAAAGGATTGTGGTCAGCCTAAGCGAGCTAAAGGGTCATGCTTCAAATGCGGATCGTTAGATCACATCATCAAAAGCCCTTATTAAGGATACTGCTGACACGGAATCCCCAGAGATTTCAATTATTAATACGGTAAGAATCACTTTCGACATTGAGGCTCTTTCACATAGTGATATATTTTCTTGTTTGCTTGATACTGGTAGCGCCATTAGTTTAATTCGACGTTCCGCCATACCGCAGAGTTTAACAGGAGATTCGCTTTGTGGTACACCATTTGTGGGACTAGGAAATTTTCGGCTTTGCACCTTCGGAATTTTGTTAAGATAACTTTTGAAAACATTGCAAATGAAGTATTGCTTTACGTTGTCCCGGACGAATGTATGCCTTATCCAGTATTGTTAGGAAGGGACTTTTTGAAAACATTTAATTTAAAACTTTCTTACCAAAAGAAAAATCAAACTTCGCCTATTGAAATTACGGCAAATAAAGATATTTTGAAAATTAATGAAAAAATTCTGCACTGTATTTATAGCTCATTGACAAATGATATTATTGTAGAATATTGCAAATTGTGCAATAAGCAAATAGTGAGCAAACCTTCTGTTACGACTTCCATTGAATTGATAGATAAGCCTTCTGTTACGACTTCCGTTGAATTGATAGAAAATTGTAAAACTGCAGATATTGCGGAAAAATCTCGATCAAACAATTGTAGTATTGATAGTTTCATAATGAATATTGACATGGACGAAGAAATTGAACAAAATATAACTCCCGATTTAAGTAGCGAACATTTCAATAGGGTTTGTGAAGCCATTAAGGAAAACTATTTGAGTATCGAAAACATTCCAATGGCAGATCATAATTACGAAATGAAGATCCGATTAAAATTCGATTTACCAGTTTATTGTGCGCCGCGTAGAATATCATATCATGATCGGAAAGAAATGGAAATAATAATTGATGAACTTCTGGCCTTAGGGCATATTCAACCTAGTAATTCTCCGTACACTTCCGCAATTGTCCTTGTAAAAAAAAAGGATGGCGGAAAAAGAATGTGTGTAGACTATAGGCAATTAAATAAGATAACAGAAAGAGATGGCTACCCAATTGCAAGAATAGACGATTGTTTAGAAAAACTAGAAGGTAATCAGTTTTTTAGTATACTTGATTTGAAAAGCGGTTTTCATCAAGTTAAAGTAGCGGAAGATTCGATTAAATATACGGCTTTTGTAACACCAAATGGTCAATATGAGTATCTTAAAATGCCTTTTGCCCGCAGTTTTTCAGCGCTTCATTAATTTTGTTTTAGAACCAATTGTCAAAGATGGAAATGTTGCCGTTTATATGGACGATATTACTATTGGCACAAAAACATTTGAGGAACATATTCTTCTGTTAAGAAGAATCTTAACAAGGTTATCCGAATTCCGTCTAGAATTAAAGCTGTCAAAATGTAAATTCTGTTTTCCGCAAATAGACTTCTTGGGATTCAGTATAAGCAAAGATGGAATAAAACCAAATAATACCCATATGTTAGCAATTAAGCACATTGCTATTCCGAAATGTGCCAGTGATGTAGAAAAATGTTTAGGGCTTTTCTCATTTTTATTTTTTTTTTTTTCCCCCTCTCTTTTGTGGCCCAAAAAACCTTTTTTTTTATAGACCACACCATATTTTTTATTTTATTTGAAGGAAGATTATTTACATTTATTTATTTTTGTGTGTGATTCTCTTACGTGGGATTTTGTTTTATTATTAAGTAGTGGTAAAAAAACTTCGCTTTTTTTTGTTGTGGGGGTTTTTTTTTTTTTTGTTTTTTTTTTCTTCAACCACCACCGCGGGAGGGGGGTAATTTTTTTTTTTTTTAAAAAAAAATATTTTTTATTTTTTTTTGTAGTAAAATTTTTTTTTTTTTTGTTGGTATATAAAATAAAAAAAAATAATTTATTTTAATAAATTAATAATATGGAAAAAGTTTTATTAAAAAAATAGCGGGGGGGGCACTAAAGTTTTGAATATATTTTTTTTTTTTTTCCTATAAGGGGGGAAAATATTTGGGGGTTCCCTTTTTTGGGGGAAAAAAAAAAGGTTTTTATATTTATTTACTTGTCTTATAGTTAACAATGTTTTATTTTAATTAATGGCGTGTATTTTTCTAAACATGTTCACCGACCGAGATTCTGGCATCAAGTGTCGACCTTATCGATAATTATTAGTGACTCGATAGCTGGTTAGCCGATATGTTTTATTATGAAATAGTTGCTGGCTCTTAATAGTGCTGACCACTCCGAGTCTCACGAACTAGTGTTTGCTCAGATCCAATTCCTACATTCGGCCCTCCTGATGCTATATTCGTCCCGAATACCTTCATATATTCTGCTACAGTTGAAGTTTTGAATGGGCCATCTCCATTACCTATCTTCTCAACATCATACCTGCCGTGTTTGTGAACTTTCACTACCTTATACGGTCCAAGATATTTCCCTTTTAACTTCAATCCTACCCCGTATTGTGTACGCTTAATAGCTACCAGATCGTTCACTTTATATATTTTTTCTGCCTTACGTTTTTGATTAAATGCTTTTTGATTTTCATTTTGTAGCTCTGTGATATTATTCCTAGCTAGTGTTCGTAGCTCCTGACGATCTTTGTCTAATTCTTCAAACAATGACTCCTGCACTAACTGTTTTATCTCAGGATCCTCAAAGTAACGCACATCAATACCTGTCAATAACTTGAATGGAGTGATTTTCGTACTACGTGGTTCAGTATTGTTAATCAGCTGTTGTACACGACCTACATATTTATACCATGAACCAGGGCTCTCCATACTCAATTTGGACAACATGGGCACCACAATCCTATGCATCCTCTCTACCTGTCCGTTTCCACGTGGAACACCTGTAGTTATCAACAAATGTTGTATGTTTTGTATTTCACAATATACTTTGAAAGCATTTGCTGTAAAAGCTGTTCCCCTGTCCGACACAATTCTACATGGATTTCCGAAATTTACTGACTGCTTTTCCAAACAACTGATGACCTCTTCAACTCCTGTACTTCGAGTTGGATATAACCAAACGTACTTAGAAAATGCATTTACAATAACCAGAATGTGATTGTATCGCTTCTGAGTGATCTCCATTGAACCCACATGATCGATGTGATAAGTAACCAATGGTGTATCTCCCTTATCAATCGGATTAAGAAATCCTTCCAAACGACCTGTCTTTGCATTTACCAAAATACACTCAACGCAACTACTAACAACTCTAGCTACTTTCTCCTTAATCTTAGGAATATAATACGATTTTTCTAATAAATCCTGAGTTCTCTTTGCCGAGAAGTGGCCTTGCTTATGTGCGATTTGAATTATTTCTACTTCCATACCTGCTGGAACCACAAGTAATTCCCTGTTGGGGTCCTTAAACAAAACTTGGTTGAAAACATAAAAATCCTCATATCCTTTACTTTCAACTAGATTCTTAACCACTTTAATCCAATCGTCTGCCAATTGTGCTTCTTTTAACCTGTGAACCACACTCTCAGTCAACACATAGCAAAATACTCTGCTTAGCGCATCAACATGCCTCATTTTCACACCAGATCTATGTTCGATCTCATAGTCAAAATCCTGCAAGTACATCGCCCACCTTGCTACTCTTAATGGCACTTCTTTCTTTTTCATTGTCATGGCAAACGCATTACAATCTGTAATTATCTTAAACTTCGTTCCCAAGACATAAACACGCCATTTAGTTAACGCTCCTATAACTGCTAATACTTCAAGCTCATATGAATGGTATTTCTCCTCACAAGGTTTTGTTTTACGACTCATGTACATCACTGGGTGAAACAAATTATCATACTGGTTCCTCTGAAGCATTACCGCTCCAAACCCAAACTTAGATGCATCTGTGTGAATTTCTGTAGTCGCACCATGATCATATAACTGCAAAACAGGCTTACTAACCAATGCTACTTTTAACTGCTCAAATGCAATTTGCTGCAATTCTTTAAACTGAAACTGACAATCTTTCCGAAGCAAATCTGTCAATGGTTTTGCAATTAATGCATATCCATCTACAAACTTCCTGAAATACGATGTCAAGCCCAGAAATCGCTGTACTGCTTTCTTATCGCCTGGTAGAGGAAAATTGGCTACTGCTTGCGTTTTCTCATCACTGGGTCTTATAGTACCATTCTCAATCACATATCCCAGAAACTTCACCTTACTCTGCACAATTTGACACTTGCTCCAATTTATTCGTAACCCATTTTTAGCCGCAACTTCCAAAACTCTTTCTAATTTATCTAAACCGTCCTCAACATCTTTACTGGCAATTACAATATCGTCCATATACACAACAGCATCACCATTCTTTATTAAATCTCGCATTACAGCTTGAATAAAACGAGTAAACACTGCTGGGGAGTTTTTAATCCCAAAAGGTACATATAAAAACTCGAATTGACCTTTCTGTGTAACAAAAGATGTATACTTTTGCGACTCCTTTTCAACTGGTACATGAAAGTATCCATTCGTCAAATCTAATGTAGTGAAAACCTTAAATCCCTGCAGCTTTTCAATAACACTATCCATTTGTACCATAGGAAAATTGTCCCTCACTATTTTCTCATTCAGCTTTCTATAATCACAACACAGACGCTTCTTTCCATTCTTTTTTGCCACTAGGACAACTGGCGAAGCATATTCTGAGGTACTCGGTTTTATGATATTTTCTTCAAGCCGCTCATGAACTTGATCATCAACCACCTTCTGCTCACAATAAGCTAAACGCCTTGGATGTTGATATACCGGTAACTCGTCCGTTAACAGAAGTTTCATTCGAACACTGCTCTCTACATTGCGTCTAGGTTGATATTTGTTCACCACAGCTTTGACTTTAGTAGCCTGCTCATGAGATAAATGGGTTAAAACAATTTCATCAGTCATATTTTGTTGTTGAAAATTATTTTTTTTTTTTTTTTGTTTGTGTTTTTTTTTTAAAAAAAAAAATTTTTTTTTTTTTTTTTTTTTTTTTTCTTATTTTTTTTGTTTCCCTTTTGTAAACCGTTCTGAGGGCAAAAAACACATTACAAAAATACAAAAATGGAAAAATGGAAAAATTAATAGACAAGACTGCAAACTCTTTTAATACATCTGTGCACGGTCCATCTACTTTTCCTATATTGTGCATACCTTTGCCTTTGTCGACTTTTTTGCTAACCAATTTGGTACCAAACTTAGTGACATTCATATCAACACTGTCAAGAATAGTTCTGCCCAAAATTGAGTCAAAAGCTATATCTTCATCGGCAACTACATGGAATTCTACTTGTATTTCTATTCCATCAATGTGTACACAAGCTACAAAGCTGCCCAAAGTCACAATTTGACTTTCGCCTATACCTGTCAAACATTTCTCTGCACCTGTCAACTTTGCATTGCGAAGCTTAAGAAACACATTTCTACGAACCAAACACAAATCTGCACCAGTATCTACAAGACCTTGAAAACCAAACTGATCACATGTCACACTCTTTAATTCAAGTCCGGAATTAGTAAATATGCTTCCCGACTTTGCACGAACCTGTTCTTGAACAAGATTAGCCGCCTTCTCTACCTTTTCAGGAACAACAACTTTACACTGAGCAGCTCTATGCCCAGGCTGATTGCATTTAAAGCACTTAAGCTCCTTGCTAATCATTGGACAATCTTTCTTTATATGGGTCTGTTCACCGCACTTAAAACATTTTCTTACATCATTTCCTGAGCTCTCTTCATTTGTCTCAGCTTTAACTCCTGACAATCCATACTTATTAGACTGCTTAGACGAACCTCGCATCTTCTCATACGCCACAATTTGAACCTTTAATTGCCTCATAGTCTTCGCCTGAAACAGTAGAACAGAATCTGGTAATCCATTTACGAAATATTCTATTAAACTCTCATCCTCCAAGTCTATTGGCTTAGCTATCTCCATCAGTGCATACAAATACTCTTGTAATGTTTCATTCTTTTTCTGACTGCGTCTGCCCAATCTACGATGAATTTCAGCAGATGAAACTTTGACCCCGAATTCTTCAACTAGCGACCTTTTCAAAATATTCCAATTGCGAATATCACGCTGACTGCGTATGAATGACTTCGCTGCCCCACTAAGCAACTGCTTTGCATAGATAAACAACTGCAACTGACTCCATTCGACAGTAAGTGCACACTCCTCTAGCTCCTCTATCCACTGCATAACATCAAGGTTATTTGCACCTGAAAACTGTGACACACTACCTTCCACGTCCTTTAGAGTAAACCACGATCTGTTTTGACTATTCTGGGCTGTTTGGCCTATGCCTTCAGTGTTATTTCTAGATTCACTTACACTTTCTCCTCTTGTTCGATTAGTATGTACTGGGTTGTTTTCTTCTACACTAGCAAACGATTCATCATCCTGACCCTGATGTTGATGCTGTTCTACATCCACCGAATCTTCGATCAATTGCAAACCATAATGAGCCAGCAACTTATTCTGCAAGTCTGCCTTTAATCCAGATGAATTAATGTTTAAGGCCACCAACTTATCACGCAACTCCGCAACTCTTAATGCCAAGATCTCGTTTCGCTCCATATTCTGAAATTTAAATTATCTGTATTCAAACTTATAAATTATAAATCAGAAATATCAAATTTGTTTCAGTTCAACTTAATTAAACTTATTTAATACTAGTCAATTTCAAACTTTTAACAGCTGTCTACATTCGCTGTTATTAACAGTGTCCCTCAAACTTAACACTATGTTAAATATTCCCAAGCCGAACAATTTTAAATTTTAACTGCCAAAATGGTGTTTTTGTCCGTTTGTCTTACACAGCTTCTTCTATGCAAAACAAATCTGCCGCTCACCAATACCAGCACAAAATTCCCAAAAAATTTCCCGACGCTGCTGTCAGTTTGATTTTTGCCGCAATTTGGCGCCAAATGCCTTTCTCCACCCTCTCCAACGTTGACTCTGATTATCCACAATGCTCCAGACTCTGCTTCTGCTCACTGTTCCCGCATTACCACGGTTTTCCAGATTCTGCGTTGTTTATTCCGCTTAACCACGGTCTTCCAGATTCTGCGTTGCTTACACCGCTTAACCACGGTCCTCCAGATTCTGTGTTACTATTGACGAGTCGTCTATGAAACTGTCCCACGCTCCAAACTTTATCAGTGTCCCACAGCGCCGCGTTGCAAGTCCTGCCTAGCTGCCTGCTGTCCAAAGTTGCCGTGCTGACTTTACAGATTGATCCCGTCGTAATTGACTTGGTGCTCTCGTCTTTTGCCAAATCTCGCCGTTTGATTTTCGTAACAGCTTCGCCACTTTCATCAGTCAATTTTACAACAAATTCTAGTAACGTTGTTGAATTTTTGTCACACAAGTTTGTTTCTCTAGAATTGTGCCTCTTTCGGCGTCTCAATTCATTTTTGTCTTCAATTTCACAATGTTTGTGCTTTTCTGTTAAGCTCAACAAACGCACATTATTTTTACACACCCACGGTTTAAAATGTTAAGTTTTTGACAAGCTTATCCCGGTTGAGCCCCCAAAATTTGTAGGTTCCACTTTTATTGGATGAACAAATAGGTTTTTATATTTATTTACTTGTCTTATAGTTAACAATGTTTTATTTTAATTAATGGCGTGTATTTTTCTAAACATGTTCACCGACCGAGATTCTGGCATCAAGTGTCGACCTTATCGATAATTATTAGTGACTCGATAGCTGGTTAGCCGATATGTTTTATTATGAACTAGTTGCTGGCCCTTAATTTTGGGGTGTCCCCTCCGGGGTTCCGTATGTAGTTTTGGTGTTTTTTAATTTTTTATTTTTTTGTTTTTTTTGGGGGGCTTTTTTGGGTTTTTTTTTTTTTTCCAAATTTTTTCAAATTAGGGGATTTTAAAAACACTGTTTCCGTTATTGAGGAAGATAGCATTGACATTCAATTGCAAATAACCCAAAATCGTGATAATGTTATTTTACAATTAAGGGATAATTTAGAATCGGGCCCAGTTAAGAATTTTGAGCTGGGTGGTGGGATTGTGTATCGAAAAACTAATGATGGAGCATTGCTTTTATATGTACCTTCCGAAATGGAAAGCAAAATAATTCGTGTAGTGCATGAAAAACTATGTCATCTTGGGTCAGCAAAAGTAGTTGCAGAAATTAAACATTACTATTGGTTTCTAACTAACATGGACCAAAAAGTTCGAGATTTCATATGCAATTGCCTTAAGTGCATTATGTATTCAGTTCCGCGTCATGCAAATTATCGTACACTGCACAACATTCCGAAAAAACCAATTCCGTTTGACACACTTCACGTTGATCATTTTGGCCCTCTTCCGTCAATCGCTTCAAAGAAAAAACATATACTTGTGGTAGTTGACGCATTTACGAAGTATATAAAGTTGTATCCGGTGAACACTACAAGTACGATTGACCTGAAGGGCTGCCTTAATAAATATTTTGAATGTTATAGTCGCCCAAGGAGAATAGTAAGCAATAGGGGAAATTGTTTTACCTCTTTAGAATTTTCAGAATTTCTATTGAATAACAATATTGAACACGTTAAAGTAGCAACTGCCTCCCCTCAGGCCAATGGCCAGGTCGAGCGAATAAATAGAATTATTAAGTCGATGATTTCGAAAATCTCGGAACCAATTCAGCACTCTGACAGGCAACGAACCAAACACCAGCAATGTTGTTGTTCGGGGTCAACCAGAGAAGTTTACAAATAGACACATTGACTGAGTATTTAGAAGACAAAGGAGAAATATCCCGAGATTTGGATAGGTTAAGAAATACTTCATTTGAAAAACTTAAAAATTCTCAAGCAAAAAGTTCAGAGACTCACAAAATTCAATATAAACCTCATGAGAAATTTTCCACTGGTTCGAAATGTCGATACAACTATTGGGACAAATAAGAAATTTATAGCAAAATATAAAGGCCCATATGTTATTAAAAAGGTTTTACAGATATAGAAAACTGTCCAGTAACACAAATGCCGTATGAAGGTATTTTAGAATCATCTAGATTAAGAAAGTGGGCAGATTGGAGAGTCAATGTCGAGAGTGATTCAGAACCGTAACGAATTTACTTATTTTACTAACTAATTTATTCATTTATTTATTTTACTTTAACTTTAAATTTATCATGTAAATGATTTTAATTATTGTACAGCCTTGATCGGGTCGATCAAAATGTCAGAATGGCCGAGCTGTTAAGATATACTCTATTATGTTAAGCCTTATGTTATCAAGTGTGACTTTTATCGATATACTATTGTAAACTAATTAAGTTATCGGAAACCCTATCGATGGGATAGTGTTGTGTAAGACAGGATTGAGAGAGCGTCACTATCGCATCGATAGGATAGTGTTGTGGAACACGAGAGAGGAGAGTGTCACTCTCGTTAAAGAGAGCGAAGGAAACAAATTGTTAAAAAATTGAAGAGACCGCAATAAATAATTTAAACATTAAACAATTATCTCCACAATGTAAACTAAGAAGAAGAAAATAAAGTCTAAATTTTTGAAACCTCAAATTCAATTGTTATAAATATTTAAAACATTTACTATTTGTCCACAGTACTGAGGAAGTAACATAGAGAAATAGACATCCAAATTCAATAAATGAGTGGGAAAACATTAGATCAGTTAACAAAAACTAGAAATATTCTGAAAAGAAAATTTTCTGAATTGAAGCAGGCAAAAAATGATAATATCTCTCATTTGGAAGACACTTTTAAGCCTATTACAGAACCATTGCATGAACTTGTTAGAGATGTAAAGCATAGCAACTGTTGGAGCTCGTCAATAGAAAAATACGTAGATAAGATAGAATATAAGAGAGCACATGAAGTGTCGTCAAGTTAAGACGATCGGCAAATGCCAAATGCTGTGACCCACTCTCACTTACATTAGAGTCTAGTTTCGTTTGAGCACTGAAGCCAACTACAACTACTCTCCAATTAAAAATCTTTGAAGTCGAACTCCGCGTCCTTTTATTTTATTGTAATTAATATCGTTTCGATTTCTCTAAAAAAGCTTAGAGAATTTTCATTGGCGCCCGAGCAGGGACTCGAGATTCGGCGTTTTTTATATATATTATATTGTCGGTTGTAGTTGGCTTTGCGCGTCGTGTGTGAAAAGTAAACACCAAAAAGTGAATTTTACTGGATTGACGTTTTCGCCAAAGGGAGGTCATCAACGTTGGGAGCTTAAATGGAAGCTAGTCGTCGCTCTATGTCTATCGATTCTCTAGACAGCCTACAGGTATTCAGTATCAAAAATTGAGCAAGTCTTGTTGCTTGAAACGACGAAATTGTCGAAATAAATATAGGAGTACATAATCGCATATACTAAGAGCTCAAATTTTGATACTTAGTCTTTGAATATTGCATGCAAGCTGTGTACCTGCATATGTATATACGTGTGTACGTGATTGCTTCTACACACATCGATACATTTGTATTTACATTGAAACATAAATATGTATGTCTACATACGTACATATACATAGATGAACATATGAGCAACTAACCCCAACAACAAAAGAACATTAAATACAAAAGGCCATAATACGTTGCATTTGTGTTATAATACTAACCTACTTGCTTAAATAATAAATAATAAGAAAAAAAACGGCAACATTTACTTTAGCTAAAAACATAAAATTGGTGGCTTATATATTTATTAAATAATTGAGTGTGTGCGTGTAAATGCAAATTGTCGCTGTTCGATCTTCGGTTAGCGTATATATTACATATTGACCGCTAACTTGGAACAGCTGTGAATACATAAACTGCATATGTACGTGCATGTTAGAGTTTATGTTACACGCATACAGTTGTTGTTGCGTTCGTTCACCTCGAACCTTCCTTTGGGCTCACATACTTTCGTTGTCTCGACTTCGCTTAGCACAGAAAACGTTTGATTTGATTTTCTTTTTTTATTGTTTCTCCTTTCGTTTGTTTGATATACACAAAACTTAGAGTGCGTGTGCATATATTCTCTTGTGACATTGCATACCCCGCACCCCGCATTTTACATTGCTGCCAACAAACGTAGTTACAGCAAAGGTTTTAGCCTGCTTATTTTCGGATCGCTTGGATCACTTTCGTTTGTTTGCTCACACAACGCATAATTTGCGCGTGTGTGTGTATAAGCAAGTTAGATTTACATAGTGTAGTATGCGCGTTGAAACGTCTTTGATCGAAAGGAAATTCAACTTGTGTATGACTGACTAGGCTTCGTGCACTTCATGCTCCGGGCTTTCTGCTCGCCGGATGGGGCGGGGTTCTTTCCTAATCTGGTCCTACGGCCTCATAAGAATAAAAATTAAGTGCACTTTTACTTCTCTAACTAGATGATAAAATAAAAGGAGGTTCTATGTAAGTCGGTTTGATCAATGAACTGGTTTATGGATGACTGATTTCGAAATAGGGTTATTGGGATGCACTAGATGTCACACGTGCTCCCTTCTTTACCCACCCTGCCTTGGTGACGCCATTGTATGGTTTGGGTCACCCCTTGTATAATCTACATATTATTTACTGTGGCTGCTGAACTATCGCATACCTATTGTTCCTGCGACGAACCATAAAGAGACGATTAAACGGGAGTTTTGTTATACATGATGCTTACAAACTTCATTTATTACAAATTTTAATTTCGATTTCAAGATAAGACATGACTTGGGTTTCACCAAGTATTTAGGAATTTAAGATATTCAGAATATTTCTATGCGCACGGGGAACTAATTTAGATCATTATTTTTAGACATATAGTCGCAAACTGTACTCTCTATCACATGACGGTACGTGGACGTAATTGACTGTCCATAATCATTTTTGTTTATACATACGGTGTGTTTTTAGATATCTTACTCACTCACAAAATCCGCTTCATGCTGTCGTAGGGCCCTTCGATGCAGATGCTGTTGAGCTGTCGCTGTCGCCAAAAATACTCAAATGATTATGGTAGATTCATGTGTGATGTGTATTTAAAATTATAGATGATCGTGATAATTCCTCATGCGCACATTTTTACAATGTTTATGCTAGTTATAGGAAATACAAATTAATTAATACTATTGTCAAACTGTAATATTTAGAGATATTTCATTTAGACGAAAGATCTAGATTTTATGGCAGTGCCATGTCACCTGGGCGTGCGTTGCACGTCGATCGAAATCTGCGTTGGGCACTATAACACCATACGCAAAAAAGTTAGGTGCAGCCACGCGGTGCGAAAAGTCTAACGCCGTGGTGCAAGATAAGAATTCCACGTAGTCTCACTGTGTGAAGAGTTGCGGCGCACTCATACATGAGCAAATGTAGCGATACTCCCAAAAATGTGTTTGCGTCCACTACGTTGCAGAGCCACGCTTATTGGACACCAAGTTGGCCAATCTTACGGGTGTCTGACAATGAGTGGTGACCGCAAGAAATCGTTGTCGCTGTAATAATCACAACAATTAGTTTACAATTTGCACGTGATTTGACACAAATATCACCTTTTTTTATTAAACTTTCTACACTGGCTATTATTATATGAATATGATTCCGATTCCGAGATGCCTTTGGCATATATTATTATTTTGCCGGCTTGAGTTTTAGGTAACTTAACAAGAGTATGTGGACTTACAATTTATTTTGCCACTCGTATTTTACTTTCGATAAATATATACATATACATATATATTTTCGCTGCGTGATGCTTAGCTTCGGCGCCAATTATTGTGCAGAAATGCGCGTTCAGCATCTATTTATAGACGAAAGGTGGCGCTGTTGAAAATTCTCGAAGCAACTCTAACTGCATTAGCTAACTGTTTAATGGTGTGATATTCTTGATTCTCTTTTGGCACCATTCTTCCGCGAGAGGAATTGAGAGCGCCGTTTTGCATAACAGCTGTTTTGAATTCGCCCTCTGTTAATTCTTAACAGAAAGTGTGCAGAGGAGTTTCAACGGCTGCTGATCAACTTTGGCACACTACAATAGTCAGCGCCGTTGCGAGGGTAGCTCACAAAGTTTGTGACACTTATTCCTTTTGAATTTTATAAGTGTTTTCTTTATTCAACATGTCTGAGATCGAAAAGACAAGTGAAAAGCCACAAATCAGCAAGACAAGTGCAAAATTACAAATGTGCTTGCAAAGATTTGACAAAGTTAGTGCTGATATTGCTCGTATGCAAACAGCAATTAGAGCAAAGACCATTTCATCTGATAAAACGGAGTTAGCGTGCCGATTAGAGCTTTTAGAAGGATATATACAAAAGGCAATGGATCTACAGACTGATCTGGATTACTTAAGCCCTCTTAATGATTCTAGAGGGCCATTAGAGGACTTGTGTGTCGTCACAAGAGCGTTGTATATTAACGCATCTAAGCCGACTTCAGGGCCAAGAACTGATCATGATTGCTCCGTTGTTTCGAGAAACCGATCCCAGTTGCCGAAAATGCGTCTGCCAAAATTTAGTGGCAAACATTCGGAATACAAAAATTGTATGTGCCTGTTTGAAAGTTTAGTCCATGACGACAATTCCTTGTCAAACGTCGAAAAGTTCAATCATCTAGTTTCTTGTTTGGCAGATGAAGCATTAGGGGTAGTTAAGCCGTACCAATTAACGGATTGTAACTACCCAAAGGCCCTCGCTAGTCTCAAAGCAGTGTATGACAACAAATGTCTTATATTCTTTGATACAGTTTCACAATTGTTTGATATACCTATCATGACAAAACCATCTGCATCGAGTTTAAGATCGATCATAGATACGGAGTCTGCTATTTATTCTTCGTTGTCGTCGTTAGGAAACGACAAAGACATTGCTAATGCAATGATAATTTTCACATGGTCATGGCAAAGGTAGACCATGTTACCAAATCTCGTTTTGAAGAGCAGCTTGACTATGATATGCTGCCATCTTGGGAAGATTGTGCTAGACAACTGAATAAAAGGTATCAGTATCTGTCAGCAGAAGAGTCAACTCGTGAGAAAACAAAGTCGCGAGTTGACGCTAAGAAGCCACATCAGTTTAAATCGTCCTTTGCTTGTGCTGATGGAGGGCGTTCATCATCGTCTGTGTGCGTCTTTTGCAAGGCAGAAACGCACAATATTAATTCGTGTCCATCGTTTACTGCAATATCAGTGATGCAGCGTTTTGAATTCGTCAAAACACAAAAGTTGTGCCTAAATTGTTTGGTTGTGGGGCATATGGTGTCACAATGTAAGGCATTAAAATGTCGAATTTGCTCGAAGCCTCACCATTCGTTGCTTCACAGGTATACTACTCCTGCTCAAGGTTAGGTATCCACACTTCAAGCGACTATGTCAGATGCGTATTTGGGGCATGTAGCAACCAATGAACAAATTGTTCTCTCCACAGCTGTCGTTAATGTAAAAGACAGATTTGGTCAGCTGCATCCTGCACGAGCCTTACTTGATAGTGGCTCCCAAATCAATTTGATGACTGAGAGTATGGCACAGATGTTACAGCTCAAGCCGGAGTCAACATCTTTAGCTATATCGATGGTTGGTGGTGCAACAATAGATAGCAATAATAAGATATGTGCTTCTATTCAGTCACGCATAAATTCTCACAACTTTTCGGCGGAATCTTGGGTATTGAAATCCATCTCAACAACACAGCCTGGACATTCCATGGGTATTTCAAATTGGAAAATACCCAAAAATATAAAACTGGCAGACCCAGAATTCAATAGGCCAGCTAAGGTGGACATTCTTTTGGGAGCAGAATTGTTTTATGAATTATTGTGAGTTGGGCAAATAAAACTAGGTTCTGAACTTCCTTTAATGCAAAAAACGCTGCTAGGATGGATAGTAGCAGGCAAATGTACTGGACAAGTGCCTAGGTATCAGTTCAGTGGGTGTTTAATGGCCCAAACTTATTGTTCTCTCGACTCGGTAGTTAACCGTTTCTGGGAATTGGATCAATCTCCGTTCGAGTCGAAGGCTGTTCGCCAAACAGCTGAACAACAGGCTTGTGAACTGT
Organism: Zaprionus capensis; assembly: GCA_018903675.1. Lineage (NCBI taxonomy): Eukaryota > Metazoa > Arthropoda > Insecta > Diptera > Drosophilidae > Zaprionus > Zaprionus capensis. The sequence continues at coordinate 161,937 of JAEIFN010000854.1, read as the reverse complement.
TCTTCGAGAAAACTGTGAAGCAGTTATCTTCTGGTCGTTTCCAAGTGGATCTCCCTTTCAAGACCGATCCAAAGGTTCTTGGCCTGTCCTTTCAAACTGCTGAAAGGCGTTTTTTACAACATGAGCGTAAAATATCAAAGGATGCAGTTCTTAAAACTATGTACCATGACTTCATGAACGAGTATTTAGAATTGGGACACATGTCCATTTTGAAGTCAACTCCTCTAGAACAGCATTATTATATTCCTCATAAATGCGTTCTTAGGCCTGAAAGTTCCTCCACCAAGCTTCGTGTAGTTTTCGACGCTTCTAGTAAGACGTCAATAGCTGTTTCACTTAACGAAACACTGATGGTGGGGCCGACAATTCAGAGGGAGCTATATTCAACCCTGATTAATTTTCGGTTGAATAAGTTTGCCGTAACTGCTGACATTTCAAAAATGTATAGGCAGATAAATGTCTCTGAAAAAGACAGAAATTTGCAACTTATTCTGTGGAGAGAAAATACTTCACAAAATATTCAGGCATACCGACTTAATTCAGTCACATACGGTACAGCTTCTGCACCTTTTCTGGCGATACGCTGCTTCTTTGAGCTAGCCAACATGCACGCACAATCACATCCTATTGGATCAGATGTGATTAAGAAGTGCTTTTATGTTGATGATATGTTGGCAGGAGCAGATAGTAAACAAGAACTTAACACTATTTGCAACGAAGTTCAACAAATATTGGAATCAGGAAGTTTTCCACTTGCCAAGTGGGCAACGAGCTGTAGTGATCTGTCGTTCAAAATGAAAACTTCGGAAGATGTAAAAAGTGTGACGGTTGGCACACTAGCGGAAGTTCCGCAAAATTGTTTTGTGGAGTTGATACATCGTCACTCCAACTTTGCTAAGCTAGTTCGAATAGTCGCATATATGCTTCGTTTTTGCTTCAAACGGCTCAGACCAGACTCTCTTGTGGTATCGTCATTAGAAATGAAAATTTCGTTCCTTAAAGTACAAAGCAGTACATTTAGAGTATCTGGTGTAGATCTTTGTGGGCCGTTCTTTGTCAGCTATCGGATCAGAGGTAGACCATCTGTAAAAACGTATGTTGCCGTTTTTGTTTGTTTCGCCTCAAAAGCAGTTCACTTGGATCTTGTCAGGGACCTTTGCACTGATTCTTTTTTGAATGTTTTCAAAAGGTTCATTTGGAGGCGCGGACGATCCGAGACGATGCTCAGCGACAATGCGACGAACGTCGTGGGAGCGAGCAACGTGCTGAGAGCTGCAGGCGGAATTCCTGAAGAGCAAGGAGCGACTGACAGAGTACGCAGCGGAGCGAGGGTACACTGGAAGTTTATTCCCCCTCGAGCACCGCACTTCGGAGGACTGTGAGAAGCAGCGGTGAAGGCTGCCAAGCACAGGCTGGTGCGAACGCCTGACGAGTTGAGCAGGGCACACAGTGGACCAAAGGCGAGGCCAATCTGGTGGAAGGCGCGGTCGTCATGGTGCACGACGACAACACACCCCCGCAACGATGGACAATCGGGCGCGTAACGCGCATAGTCCCAGGGGTCGACGGCAAGGTTCGGGTAGTGGACCTACAAACACCAGCAGGCGCAATTAGGCGCCCTATTCACAAGCTGGCACTGCTCCCGACTTGTAGAAGACCGGAGCTCTTCAACGGGGCCGGAATGTTGGAGCTCGTCAATAGAAAAATACGTAGATAAGATAGAATATAAGAGAGCACATGAAGTGTCGTCAAGTTAAGACGATCGGCAAATGCCGACGGCTACTTCGGGGAGTGTGGTCGGACTGTGACCCACTCTCACTTACATTAGAGTCTAGTTTCGTTTGAGCACTGAAGCCAACTACAACTATTCGCATATTAAAAACCTTTGAAGTCGAACTCCGCGTCCTTTTATTTTATTGTAATTAATATCGTTTCGATTTCTCTAAAAATGCTTAGAGAATTTTCAGCAACTATAATAAAATTAAAAAAATAAAGTATGAAAGAATAAAAAAGGAAGACTCTCCTACTATTGATAATTCAACTATTGATCATGATGATGATAATGATGATGATGATGATGATGATGATGATAGTGATAATGATATATACTATTCTCAATCAAATATAGAAAATGAAGATAGTGATAATGAAGAAGTAAAAGAAGAAGAAGAAGAAGAAATCATAGAAAGTGATAAAGATGAAATACCTGATAATATTAATTTAAGTATAAATAAACTTTTAAATGATAATCTCTTGGATAGGGTTTATGGTCCAACAGGGTCCAAATCAAAACTAGAGTTGGGTAATAAACAACTAGAAGTAAAAAAACAAATATTATATTATCAAGCGGGACTACATGGCCTCTTACATTTGGTTTATACTTTCTAATTTTTCATAACCATCCAACGAATTACTCTAAATCTGATTTAGTTTCATATAAAGAGATTTTAGAAGAAACGAGTGTACATAGAAGAGGTTATGATCCACAAAAACAAATTAAAGGAACTCGTGCATTTTAATATACGAGAATTATTAAACCCTTGATATCGTCAACAACAACAACAGCAACAACAATAATAAAACCTGCAGCTGTATCTACACCAATTCAAACCAAGAAAGGAGGGGGTGGTGCTATGTTTATGAAGTTAAAACAGGAGAAACCAAATTATGTCAATTGGAATAACGTTAACGAATTAGTTGAACGATTACAACTTTTAATAGCTTCACAAGCTGCTGGTAATAACAATCATACCAATGAAATTCTATCAATAACAGAAGAGTTGCGTGAAGAGAAAATAATATACTAATAAATACAGTAGTCATCCAGACATTTCAATTATTATCAAAATGTCTATTGACAAGTTTGGTCATTTTTCGAGTAATAGACAGTTTTATTCAATTTTCTAAAAGAGAACTTGAAAACCTAACAGGTTTATATCTCGATAGTGATCGACATATAAATGTACAACAAAAACGAGTCAAAAAATTTTCACCACCGGAAAATGATTTTGACTTAACAATAAAAGCGTATGTACATGTGAAAGTAAATGAATTGAAACCGTTGCAAGAGAAAACAATAATTAAGGATTTTTATAAACGAAATATACGTATAACATCATTGGAAGATAAAGTATCCCATTTACTTAATTCAATAGCAAATCTCGATAGTGTTATGAATACAATTATTGAGAAAATTAAAAACTTAACTAGTTTTGTGAACAAACATTTAAGAAAGCAGCTGTAAAATCTAGTACTATACAAATAGATGGTTCACTGATTCTGGGTTATAAGGCATATGGTCAATCTCCTGATGTTCATCATCAAACTGTTATAATAAATGAAAAAAGAGATGAAGAATATCCAGAAGTTATAAAAAAGCCCCAAAAAATGTAATGAAAACTTTAAACATAACATTCAATTGCTACTTACAATCATATTCAACATGATTTGTCTTTGGTGTATCAAAATAAAATTTTTATTGCTTGCTTAGATTTCTTGATTGTTCTTTGTATATATAGTTTTTTTTTATTTCGTGTAGACGTAAATATAAAATAAATGTGAGTACACTTACCCCCAGTTCTCCGTTGGGCCCAATAGATCGTTGGTTGCTAAATGTTAGTTTTACATTTTTTTGGGCATTATTATATTTTCTGGATATTCTTCATCTCTTTTTTCATTTATATTAACAATTTGATGATAATCAGGAGATTGACCATATGCATTTTTACCCAGAATCAGCGAACCATCTATTTGTATAGTACTAGATTTTACAGCAGGTTGTGATGAACGGACAAACAGTGACAAATTATCACCTAAAAAAATGTAATGAAAACTTTAAATATAATATTCAATTGCTACTTACAATCATATTCAACATGTCCCTTGATAAGTTTGGACATTATTCAAATATGCATTAATTCGTGCGGTTTTTTTTCGAAAATTAAGACTTTATTGTGAAAAAATGGTTATACATTTAATGTTCAAAGTATTGCCCATCGGAAGCTACGATGTTTGCCCATCTTTCTGGCAGTTTGTGGATCCCATCCCAAAAGAACTTTTCCGGCTTGGAGGTCAAAAAGGAATCGAACCAATTTCCGATACCCTGTTCTGAAGTGAAGCGTAATCCGGTGAGGGCATTCTGCATTGATCTGAACAAGTGGTAATCGGAAGGTGCTATGTCTGGGCTATAAGGCGGGTGAGGTAGAACTTCCCACCCACAGTTTTCCAAATAGTTTTTAACTGGCCTTGCAACATGTGGCCGAGCGTTGTCATGATGAAAAATGATTGATTCGTGTCTGGTCGCATATTCTGGTCGTTTTTCCGCGATGGCCCTTTTTAAACGAATCAATTGTGTTCGGTAAAGTTCCCCATTGATCGTCTGACCCGATTTCAATAGCTCATAATAGAGCACACCCTTGTGGTCCCACCAAATACAGAGCATAACCTTGGCACCATGGATATTTGGCTTTGCCGTGGATTTCGATGGTTGGCCGGGCTTCACATACGATCTCTTGCGTTTTGGGTTATCATAATGAATCCATTTTTCATCGCCAGTAACAATCCGATGCAAAAATGACTTCTTTTGGTGGCGTTGAAGCAACATTTCCGACATGCAGAATCGACGTTCGACGTCTCTTGGCTTTAATTCATAAGGCACCCAATTTCCAAGCTTCTGGATAAATCCTAATTATTTTAATCTTCTGGAAACGGTTGCTTGATCAACTTCTAATACTTTTGCAAGTTCTTCTTGGGTCTGGCATGCATCTGCGTCGAGCAATGTCTCCAAATCTTCATCTTGAAATTTTTTTGGCTGTCCGGGTCGCTCTCCGTCGTCTAAGTCGAAATTGCCACTTTTAAACCGTGCAAACCACTTTTGGCACGTTTTTTCGGCTAAAGCATGGTCACCATAAACTTCCAGTAAAATACGATGACTTTCGGTAGCACTTTTCTTCATATTAAAGTAATGAAGAAGAACTCCCCGCAAATAAAAATTGTCTAACACCTATAAATGAAAACGATTTAACATCAAAACAGTATGTTGATGAAGAACTAGAAAAAGTTGTAAGAAATATATCTTCTTCAATTTCTAACGAACGGCGTCAATCAAAAAATAAGAAAAAAACATTAATTACACAGATTGAGACAAACATTGCCGTCTTCAACAAAAAAATTCCTAACTTAGAGAGGTTTATACATGACTCTTCTTTGCGGATCTGTAAGCGTTGAGCCAAATCTTCAGTTACTAAGTTAGTTTGTGACCCAGAGTCAAGAAGTGCTCGGGCCAAAATGTAATTTCCGCTTTTTGTTCGGACGCTTACGATCGACGTTGCAAGAATTACCCTTTCCATCGCTGACGCATGCATAGAATGTGTAGTGGAAGGGTGATCTTGACTTGGAGGAGGAGAAATATTCTCTAAAGGTGGTGGTAGCGCTAAGCTATTTTCAGTCACTGTGTATCTATGCAATAATTGATGATGCGAGCGACCACAAACTCGACATTTTTTAGATTTGCATTTAACAACAGTGTGACCCTTTTTTAGACAATTTATGCATAACGATGCGGACTTTACAAACTCAAATCTCTGCATGACGGAGAGACGAGTGAACGGACTACACGTTTCTATTAAATGGTCATTTGAATTGCAGTAACTGCAGGTCTGATTGGTGCTAGTTGAAGAGCAGGCAAAGGAACTTTGATTATGCTGCCTGTTTGGAACTACTTTTTCCGATTTTGGCTTTGTCGATTCTTCAGCAGTTAGATGCTGGTATCGACGGTTCAATACCCTTTCAAAATCGGACCACAAAGGTAATTTTTCATAATCTAGCTGCTCTTCCCATTTTTGTTTGGTCACATTATCTACTCTATTTAATACTAAATGAATCAGCATTGCATTCGCTATTTTAGTGTCATCGCCTATCGATAACAATGAACCATATATAGATGACACAGTATCGATAAGGCTTCTAAGAGAGGATGCAGATTGCTGATTCATTTTAGGAAGACTAAACAATGATGAGATATTGTTCATAAAGATAAGGCATTCGTTATCGTAGACTCTCCGTAGGCTTTCCATAGCCTTTTCATAGTTGCTCTCGGTGACTTGGAATGCCTTAATCGTTCCCAAGGCATCACCAGAGAGACAGGAGATCAGATGGTTGAACTTTTCGATAGCAGGAATGCTCTTATCATTATGAATAATCCTCGAATAATCCCATAAAATTCTTAAACTCAGAATAATTGCCACTAAATTTAGGTAATGCCATATTAGGGAGTCGAGCTCGAGTTGGTGCCATCGGAGCCGAAACCTTTTCTTGTGGTTCGCTCGATGACTTCACGGCTGAAAGAAGCGAGAACATAATTCTCGCTTTGGTCGTGATTGACAATTCCTCCAACTCGGCTCCAAGCTCATCGTTTTCATCAAGGCTTTCAATATGTTCTTGAAGTCCGGTTGCCTTGACAATAGCTTTGGACAAGCCTTTTCTAAGGTCGTCAATAGTCGGACGACTCACTTTTGGCTTTTCTTGTTCCATTTTAATGGACGAAAACGAGAAAGTATATGATTTTTATTGTATAATACAATAAACGACGAAAACAATTATACTTGAATAATTGTAGAGGCACTAATTATCAAAAAAATGCAAGTGATACCGAAAAAGAGTTATACCCGACCAAAGGTAGAGTATGCGTATCACTTGCCGTTTTGAGTTCAAGCGCGCAAACGAAATTGACAACAACAATGCTAGTGAGCGGGTGACGTGCGAAAGCGAAAACGAAAAGATCACCGCTGTAGCTTGCTGTGTAGATGTGCGTGTGTATGTATGCAGCTAGAAGCGCAGCTGGCGGACGAACGAAGGAAAGCAAGAAACGAAAAATTCGCCGCTGCAGCTGGTATATACGTAGGTGTGTATGTATGTATATACGTTACATACAATTGCTCGAACTCAGTAATTATTATTGCAATCGAATTATGGACGAAAGTTTGTGAGAGGGGGCGACAGTGGAACATAAACAACAACAAACAATTGCATCCAAGAGCAGTTCAAATATATTTATGTATTTATAATGATTAAACTACGATGAATTGCCTGTCTGTATGTATGTATATACGCATATGTGTGATATGTGGCGTATATATATGCATGCAAATAAGCTCAACTATATTATAGTGTACGTATGTGCCAAGAATTGAAAGCGAAATACCAAAAACCAATTTAAACGCTTTCAATTTTTCGCACAAAGACCTGTGGCTCTGGAACAAGTTGACCGGCTGCTACTTTCCTTGCTTCTTCTTCTTGGTGTGCAGCAATTGCAGAGTATCCCTCGATGAATATGCAGGAACTCAACTTGTAGGAATTAACACGACCGACGCGAATAGGTTGTTAATAATCCACCCACGAACCGAAAGGCAATTTAATTAGCTTTTGTAATTTCACTTTATCACTGTGCAATTGTTATTTTTATTTACACTTGTCTATGTGTCACTGTCACATTTAAATTTCACGATGCCTTTAATTACAGTCCACCCGGGGGCGCCATGAAAAATTAGATTAGTTTATCTAATTATTAACTGTCAACCGAAAACTTCGGTGGCTGTAATATCGGTCGAAAAAACAAAACAAAAGACGTGCGTTCGATTCAAAGTATAATTTCAACTACTTCATTGCTTAGCTTAACTGCGGCGGCGAAACGGGGCGAATTCAAACAATTGTAATGGCCCGCGCATTGCAATGCGTTCCATTATTGGTTTATTTCAAATAGCGAAAATAATACCTTTGGCTTTCTTGTAGCCAAAGGTAAAGCAGTGCAACGCTGTTAAGAACTTCGAACTTCTCTGTGCTAAATTTAGTACACGAAAAGCAGTTGTAATAACACCTGTTCTTATCAGAGCATACTTCTAAGCTTATCTTAGAAAGCAGTGCAAATTTTATGATAAGTGCAAAGATGACCTTGCAAGCAGTGCAAATGTTATCATTCTACCTGCCTGTCTAATCGTGTCTACTTCGAGGCTGCGGTAAAAATAATTAAAGCTTTCACTCATTAGCTGGAGTGCTAGCACAGTTAACTTCGCCAGCTCCGAATACCTTCCAAAAAAAAAGCTAGCGATGGCTGGAATTTGTCACTATATAAGGTCCACACGCGGTTGCAGCGGATCTTTTGTTGGTTATAAAAATTTCTACAAACGTACTGAAGTACGTTTGTTTCAGTGGAAAAAAATATATAATAAAAAAATTACGAAGTGACGTTGCAAGGAATTCTTGGAGGCTGCGAAGAAGTGCACCCCAAACGATCGACCTTTGGCTGGCAGTAATAAGGAAGGGCATTTGGTACCCAAAGCCTCAAGGTTGCCTAAAGAAGTTAAGACCTAGGTAAAGAATCCACCTTGCTCAGGAACTATTATTTAATTCCGTTCAATTTTTCAGTTCTTCCATTACGAGATCCCTGTCCAGGCAGTGGGTAAATGCGTTTTATATCGCACTGCGGTATATAGTCCGCTTTACCATTGCTCTGAGGGTCTTGTGTCAAACGCACTGTGCTGATCCACTGCCCTGTCAAGCCTGTGCAACAAGTTTGTCTGCCCATCAAAGTGCTCAGGGCAGTGCTGCATCGCTTTGCTGCAGTTCAACGGCGCTGCATGACGTTTGCACGGCATTGCGCAACCTTTACGCATCCTTGCCGTGCCTCATTTTGCTGTGGAGTATTCTGCTTCAGTTGCATGCGCAGTCTCCGTTGGACATTGCAGTCTTGCCTGCCTTCGACAGGAATATTCTCCTCTTCTTTTGGATTTGCACCGTTGGATACATTTTCTCCCACCTTCTCATCAGCTGAGGCAGCCTGTTACGCTGCTTTCAACAATTGACTCAGTCACAGATCAAGGAACTAGCTTGTGTTTTTATTTTCTTGTGTAACATTGTTTAAAATAGCAAAAATACAAGAGTGCCAATTAAATTTGTAAATTAAATTAAAATTGTTGAGTGTGCGCTAGGGACAAAACGAAAACAAAATCGTATAAAAAAAAAAAAACTTTGTAACAACAAAACATTTGTAAAAACACACAAGAATGCTAAAATCTTTAAAATTGTAAAAAAAAGAAGAGAATTTTAAAATTAACTTATAATCAAGCTTTAGTTTCCTAATCAAGATCTGTATCACCACCACGCTGGAAGGCCTTTCAACGCTGGACAAATCACCTTGTGAGTAAACAACAACAATTGTGCATGTCTGTAGGCTTGTGATGTATGTGAATTTTATATTCTCTGGAATGCTCTGCTGATCCTTTTGATCACGCAAAGAAAATTATTACGAACAACATCAAACAATTTAAAAACAAAAATTGAAAACGAAAACAAAACAATAGAACGAAACAATGTTAAAAGCTGTTTTTAACCAGCATTAATTGTGTAGTGGAGTTCTATTATTCCTACACTTTCTTAAGCGCACTTTTCAACAATTAATTAATTAGAAAAACAATACAAAACAAAACAATTCTATCCTATGAAAACAAAACAAAACAAACAAATCATAGATATAGATAGATAGAGTTGCACATTGATACACACAATGAAAGAAAAACACTAATAAGACATCAAATTTCAAGCACATTTAAATATAAACTTAAACTTATAAATTGTAAGCCTCATTTTAAGCCATTTAAACTCAAACTTGAAATCAAATGAGTGCCACATAAATAGAATTGAACAAAATTGAATTATCATAGAAAACATTTGAACAAACAAATTTGTAGAAAAATATAGGAAACCCAAATTTTTTTTTAAATTTAACAATACTCTGAAAAAAGAACATATTAAAAAATGAAATGATTTAATGAATGAAAAAATACTATAAGATACACCCTTTTGTCGAAACAAAATCCATAAATTCGTAATGAGAAATTCCATAAATTCGTAATCGAAATATTATATCTTCCACAAATCGTTACAAAAACTCTTAAAAGAAACTATGAAATATTTACATTGATACTATTAATGCAATACAAATAAAACATGAATTTTGGAATGAATCTAATTATGTGCTAAATTAATTATTTGCTGGATAGACATGGCAACTTAAGTTAATAGTCGGATGAATATAGGGTATCTTCGGATATAATAATTTTCATAGAAGATTATGGTAGGGTGGGTAAAGACAGCGAGGTCGCACAACACCTTTGACCCCGCAAATGTTATATATTGCAATCCGATTTTTTTTATTTTTTTGTTGGAACCTACAATAGTTTGCTTTGTTAGATATACCCGTCTTGTATTTCTTGGAGTAAGTCTCTCTTTTAGTTTCTGTTAGGAATCCTAAATAATAAAGTTGTGTAGATGTGGAGAAGGAATGTGGCAACAACCCACCCCACGCCAAAGAGCTACGGCACAAGAGGATTCCGTCCGCTATCATTCCTGATCCGTAAGTCGACTCTTGAAGTTTCAAATTGATACCCTGTGTGTTTCGGCTACTTCTTTGATTCGCACTTCGATCACTACACAATGAAGAGAGGACTTTATTGCGCTCCCGCTCCGCCCTAAACTAATTTACACTAGACTTCAAGGTTTTTCTATTACAACAACTAACTTAATTTAACACAAGAGAAGCCAATTAATGTTACCAAAGGTAATGAGGAAAAAATTCTGAAGACAGCATATAATCATATAAAAATATTTATAGACAAAAACTTGCGTCAAGGTGATCTTGTGCGTATAAGTAAATACAAACATGTATTTGAAAAAAGGGCTATACTCCAAGTTGGACAACAGAAATTTTTAAACTAGTGTTTGAAAATCTCTTATTATTTTGAAAGCGATTTTCTGACAAGCGGTACCAAAAAAAAATTTATTACAAAATGGAAAATAATAATCAAGGTACGTATTGTAAATTAATAAGATAAAGTCCGTGGTAAATGTGCTTTATTGTCCAATTGTGCTATGTATTGTTGATGTGTTTGTAGACATCAACTAAGTTAAGTATTTGTGAATTATAGTGGCTGGAACTTTAGTTGAGTCGAATTGCAACAAAAGTTAAAAATGAGGAGTTGTTAATTAAAATATTGTTAATCGCTATCCATCCTTCTTTTTTGCCCGTTTTTGCCCCTTTTTCCGAAAAACAACATGTTGCAGCTGTGCACAAATTTTCTCATTCAATGTTGTTCGAATTTTGGAGAAACAACAATCGGGAAGAAAAGGCTCTGGACGATTTTATTTTTGAAAACATAAATAAAAAGAATCTTACGAAAAAATAGGTTATCTTAGTTCAAGAAAAAATACGGCAGGTTCTTGGTTTTATTAAAAAACAATTACCAAAATGCAATAGTTTCAAGATAAAGCATTCACAATGGCTTGTATCTGATATGATCATAAAGGTTCCTGCAACAAAATGTCATAAGCCATAAGTTATATCAATGTCATAAGTTATATCAATGTCATAAGTTATATCATAAGTTATATCAATGCAGGACCTCGCTTAAAGCGTAAATTAGCTTCTGACCTGGCTTCAAAACAGCATTTTTCGATGCCTCTTTTTTTACATGCTGCGTCTCTGTCTGCCAAAAAAAGAAAACAGAATGATTTGGCACATTTTCTTAAGAAAGCCATGAACAGAGAATTTATAACTAGTTTTCGTAAAAAACTCGACGAACCAGATTTATTACCAATAAGTCCAAATGAGGCATTGGCATTTTTAATTGAAAACTCACTATCAAAACAGCAATACGCAAACATTAAAGCCCTAACTAAAAATCACGGATGTGATATTTTTCCATCATATGCAGAGGTCAGCGAGCTAAAATTGCAATGCAGGCCAAAAGACATAACTTACTCTGAAACTAAAGCAGAAGTAAGCTTACAAAATTTATTGAGCCGTACAGCAGATCGAATATTTGAAATGCAAAAAGAGGTTATTACAAATTATAAAACAAATTCTTGCAAAATAATTGTCAGCTATTGGTTTGATGGTTCCACACGGCAAAGTGTATATAAGCAACGCATGGATTCGGGATTCGGATTCGGCGAGCCTGTTGCGAAAAAAACAATTAATAGTTATAATTATTTTTATTTTTTTTTTTATTTTTTATTTATTTAATGTCAACTAATGGCAGTCGACTGGGTAAAGAATTAACAATAAAATTTAAGAATTAAAATTGTAATGAAATGTAAAAATAATTATTAATATTTTATTTTATTTAAATTAAAATTAAATTTAAAAATTAAAATGTAAACTGAGATAATAAAAAGAAACCGATCCAACATTTGTTGCAAAGGGATTGGGGAAAACCGAGTAAAACCCAATCAGATCGGTGGATTAGTGGTAATTGTTATTAAGTGTTAAGTAGTTAAGAATGGATAGTTTGATCAAATTAAGGGAGGACTCTGAATTGAAAACTCTAAACAGTCTATTGTAATCAGCACAGAGAACTCGAAAGGGATCATGCAAGCTATAATTATTATGACAAAAGTCCAAGGAAAGTGGCAAATAATTACGAGTTACTCTAGAAGGAATACAGAATAGGAGAATCAATGTCGTACTTGATTAGTTTGAAAAGAAACGTAACACCTAACATAATACGACGATTAGTAAGAGAAGGTAGGTTAATAAGAAGCAGTCTACTAGAATAAGATGGCAAGTCTACACCTGGTACCCAGTTGAAACTACGGAAAGCGAAAAGTAAAAATTGCTTTTGAACAGACTCAATTCTATCTTGGTGAATTTGATATTGCGGCGACCACACGCAAGAACCATATTCAAGAATTGGACGGACAAGAGAAGTGTAAAGTAATTTTGTCGTATAAGGATCTCTAAATTCTTTGGCCCATCTTTTTATGAAACCAAGTACTCGAAATGCCTTATTGACAATTTGCGCAATGTGACGATCAAATTTCAATCTATGATCAAAGAGAATACCTAGATCGTTTACCTCGGTTATTCTTGAAAGGGAGTTTAAATCAAATGCATAGTTGAAGACGTGATAGATACCTCTGTAAAATGACATAACTTTGCACTTCAAACAGTTAAGATGCAGCAGATTATGCCTGCACCAAGCAAAGAGCAAATCAAGATCTGTTTGGAGGAAGTTAAGTGTAGGATCACTATACGTCAAACAGAGTTTCACGTCATCAGCATACATAAGGATATTAGAGTGAAGAAGTATTGAAGGAAGATCGTTGATAAAAAGGTTAAAAAGCAAAGGTCCAAGATGGCTGCCCTGAGGAACACCAGAAGTTACTATGATTGGCTTTGATAGACAGTATTTAAAAAGAACTCGTTGAGACCTGTTAGCTAAATAATCGGATATCCACAAAATAAGCTTTTGTGGAAAACCAATTAAATTTAACTTATGAATCAAGAGATTATGATTTACGGAATCAAATGCTTTACTGAAGTCAGTATAGACGACATCAGTTTGCATTTTCTTCCGAAATCCTAAAGTAATGCAGGAAGAAAATTCTAGAAGATTAGAAGCTGTTGATCTTGCCTTTACAAACCCATGTTGATGGGGCGAAATTATCGATTTACTCATAAAGGTTAATTGAGCCGTAAGATTTTTTTCGAAAATCTTAGGTATTGCAGACAATTTGGATATACACCTATAGTTCTTCACATCATGGTTAGAACCACTTTTGTGAAGAGGAATGGAAAAAGAGTTTTTCCAAATAGGTGGAAAATAACTGTTAGACAGTGACAAGTCAAGCAGCTTAAAAATTGGGTTAAGAAGTGAGTCAGCACAAAATCTTAGAACACATCCTGGAACTCCATCAGGGCCAGGAGAGAAAACAGGTTTAAAAGATTTCAGATCACTAAGTAAAGAAGTTTTGTTAATAGTAGGACAAAATAGAGTGTTAAAATTATTAATAGGGTAAGGGTAAGGATGTATGGAAGAACTATACGGATTAGTTGAGTAGGTAGATTGAAAAAAGTCTGCAAACAAATCGGCTGCGGCCTGATCAGTGATTGCTTAATTTTCTCCGAAAAATAACGAGGATGGGAATCTACTGGATCTACGTTTCAGGTTGACAAAGTTGTAAAACTGCTTAGGGTCCTTAGCGAACTGCAAACGACAACGACTCAAATACTCGTTGTAACAATTGCATTTAGAGCAATAAAGTTTGCTCTAACAGCAATATATCTTGAGAAGTCAAAAGGTTTACGAGTAAGTTTAAATTTTTTAAAATACCGAGATTTCAAATTTTTTACACTCATAAGTTCACGAGAGAACCAAGGTGGCCTGTTTGACTTTACCGGGAAAGCAAGAGGAACACATTGGTCGAAAAATGAATTCATGGAGGAATAAAAAAATGAGATGCAAGTATTTAGGTCAGAACATGAATACAAAAATTACCAATCATGTTCTAAAATTAAATGATTAAGTTTGTCAAAATCGGTCTTACGGAAACAACGTGATTTTACTTTACGAGGAACAGATGCAGTTTGCATTGGAGTAGGCAGAGCTAGAACAATGTCAAACGTAGGATGGTAGGGATCTTCAGGATGTACTAAGGGATCAATTCTGGAGGTAGTGTTAAGAAGTATATCAGAAGAGAAAACTAAATCAAGCATTCTACCGCTACAATTAGGAATATTATTAATTAGAAATAAAGATAGTTCTGATAGGCTTCTTGGTTTTATTAAAAAACAATTACCAAAATGCAATAGAATGATAGACCGTTTCAAGATAAAGCATTCACAATGGCTTGCATCTGATATGATCATAAAGGTTGCTGGAACAAAATGTCATAAGCCAGGTCGGAAAAGATTGAGTTATATCAATGCAGGACCTCGCTTAAAGCGTAAATTAGCTTCTGACCTGGCTTCAAAACAGCATTTTTCGATGCCTCTTTTTTTACATGCTGCGTCTCTGTCTGCCAAAAAAAGAAAAAAACAGAATGATTTGGCACATTTTCTTAAGAAAGCCATGAACATAGAATTTATAACTAGTTTTCGTAAAAAACTCGACGACCCAGATTTATTGCCAATAAGTCCAAATGAGGCATTGGCATTTTTAATTGAAAACTCACTATCAAAACAGCAATACGCAAACATTAAAGCCCTGACTAAAAATCACGGATGTGACATTTTTCCATCATATGCAGAGGTCAGCGAGCTAAAATTGCAATGCAGGCCAAAAGACATAACTTACTCTGAAACTAAAGCAGAAAAATGCTTACAAAATTTATTGAACCATACAGCAGATCGAATATTTGAAATGCAAAAAGAAATTATTACAAATAATAAAACAAATTCTTGCAAATTAATTGTCAGCTATGGGTTTGATGGTTCCACAGGGCAAAGTGTATATAAGCAACGCATGGATTCGGGATTCGGATTCGGCGAGCCTGTTGTAACAGATCACTCTCTCTTTGTAACAACAATAATTCCGCTAAAAATAGTAGATCGGCAAGAAAAAATTATATGGGCTAATCAGTCACCACAATCGATAAGATTCTGCCGTCCATTAAAAATGGAATTTGCAAAAGAGACGAAAGATCATATTCTACAAAACATAAAATTTCAAATAGAAAACCTTAAAGAACACACTTATTTGTGTGGTGAACAAAAGGTTAATGTGCAATATGTTCCGTTAATGACATTAATTGATGGTAAAGTTTTAAATATTTTGACACTTTGCGGTGCAAAGCCGAATCAATTTTTAAGTACAACTAATTTCTTTCCAATTGACTTCCAAATTAATCCAAATAATCTGCAATATGGAATAAACCCTCTGCACGCATGGATAAGATTTCTGGAATTTATTCTTAAAATATCTTATAGAGCAGAGATAGAGGTTTGGCGGGTCAAAGAAGCTGATAAAGTGGAGGTATCATTGAGAAAAGATTATATTCAACGAAGGTTATGGGCTGAAATGGGTTTGGTCGTGGACAAACCGAAACAAAATGGAAGTGGGATCAGCAACGATGGTAACACCGCGAGGAGGGCGTTCTCAAATATTGATGTACTTTCAGACATTTTAGATTTCGATATCAATATTTTAAAAAAAGTTCCAGACAATATTATTCGCAATTTCTTGCGAATACAAAATCAATCCGGAAAAATTTAAAGCTTTGTGTGCCGAGACATTTAATTTATATATAACAAGAGCAGGCCGTCAGCCGTCAGAGACAGTAAGGGGAACAAAATGTAACCACAGCTTTGGTTGTGGTACGTGCCGTCGTTACTCCTACTGACGGAAGTGTGGCTATACTCTCCACGTGAGGGCGGCTGGAAGCAGACCCCTAGTACGGTCATGTCTCTGCTAGGGGTGCTGACTAATTGTAGTCGGGCGAAGATCGTGAATCTATAAATCACCCCAATCCAAGGCGGAACAGCATACGCTAATGGATGCATGGCCGGGGGTAGCCCGGTCTCTAGTATGCGGACTCTGGATACCTGTCGACCTCCAGTTTTATTCAGACTTCCCACGGTACACGGGCTATGCCGTGGGTGACCTTCCCTTCCCGCCTACTCGTGGGTTCAAAATTAATGGAACTTTTTAAAAAAAACAGAGAAGTCTGATGCGACTTTGACAGCATCAATCCAGGGTGAGGCTTTCACGGACGACCCCAACATCAGCACTGCAGCTATTGGGCTGCTGGCCTCCACCCCCAATACTACGGGTCTTCACCCTGGTAGTACAGGGGACTCGGATAGTCCACGAACTCCCTTGGACACTGAGTTCGTAAGTGCTGCGTTCTCGTCCACTAACTGTGCAGGCACACAGCAGAACGTCGAGGTGATGTCCTCTGACGCAGAAGCTGATTGTGACCTAATCAGCTTTGCCGACGACGCTTCTGTGGCCTCTCAGAGGTCAGGCCTAACGGAAGCAGGATCCCAAATACAGACTCTGCGACTGGATTCGGGGAACGCCTTTGTCAAGTTGAAGACCCGCGAGAAGAAGCTCTTCAAAGCTGCACTCGCGAAGGGTTCGAGCAGAGCAGAGGCTCTTGCAATCGCCACTGCGCCCCCCGCGGAAACCAAGTCCAAGCGGACGAGTTATAAATAGGCCGTAGCTCCTCGTAACAATTGGTTTAATATTTTTTGTCAATGATTAAATTTCACAACAATTGTTTATGTTCTTAATTACAATTTATTCGGTAATTTACTTTTGAGTGTATTCGTGTTTGTTTCAATTGACTGGTTTTATGCACGACCGAATTGCAACTGCTGTGCGTCGCAAAAAGAGGAACTTCTTTTTGCTTTTCACGCTGTTTCTGCATTCGGCGTCGGCTACAACGTTTCGCTATAACGGTACTTTCTAAGCTACAAAATGCCTAGCTGACCAATCACATCGCGTTTAAAGGCTGATGCAACATTACCTTTATGGTGAAATATATTTCTAGAATTTTCGAGAGCATGTATGCTCAAGGTGTGTGTGTCAGCATGTGCGTCGTTTTATTTCAGAACATGTTGTTATTCGTGTATGTTCCTATAATATGTGAACTGCTTAGCTGTTGTTGTTGTGGCCTTTGATGCTGTTGTCATTCAGCGGAATCTGGACGGTTTCAGTTAGAGCAGGGAAGGTGCAATGGTAACTCCTCCCCCCCTGGATTGAAGTGACGGCCACATCGAAGGAAGTGTCGGAACGAAATCTACCAGTGGTGGCGACGGTGTGAATACGGCAGTCTTCTCTTTATAACCACTATAGTTATGACGGTCACTGTTAGTATGACCAGACCGATGTAGATAAAGTTTCCCAGTGCAACTTCTGTAGATTTAAGTCCTCCGTTGTATTATTAATCTCCACTCCTTTGAACAAGGGTATGACGGGTTTGATTTTGTCATCCATCTTTATTGCTTCGTTTCCATAGGTGAATCCATTAATCGTAATATTGCAGTCTTTATACGTAATAATGGCATTCCCCGTTACTTGGAATGGCCTTACGCAATTTGAGTGTATTTGCGTTCGGACTCCATTTAGCACAAAAATGTTTCCCTTTCAGGTTCCAGAATTCGTTCCTGTTCGTCAACTTCGATCGCGTCGCAAACTGCCAAGTCCGCATTGGATATTGCTCGAATACACCTCTCTTCTCCATTGGGAGTTACCTCTAGCTTAAATTTACAATGTATCCATTTTTAATAGTTTATACAAGTGTTCTTGAGATTCTATTGTCACATTTTGTTCAGTAAAAGTTTCCATAATTCTATCTGTTTCTTCCATTGATAATATGAACTTAGGTATTCTTAGTTTAGTTAACAATATGCTTTCTAATATGTTTTGAAATATGATTGTATAATATGTCAATATTGTAGCCTAATCTGTTTGTATACTGTAAAACATGTATTTCATTATGTTCTTCCGTTAAGTGTTTACAAACTTCGTTCTTAAAAGTTTTTATAAAGTTATTTATAACAATTTGTTCTTGGTTTATGTGTTTAGTTACATTTTCAACGATTTCATTTTTATTATTCATTTATAAAGTTAGTTCGCCTAAATTATCGTGTATATTTTGAAATTCATCCTTTATTCTAATGGTGTCTTCTGAATCCTTATTTCCCGTTATTGATTTAATTATACTTCCTAATCCATTTATCGCTCCGCTTTTCTGTCTTTTTTTTTTTTTTTTTTAACTTTAACTTGATTCTATTTTTCTTCCAATGTCTTGACCGCTTCTCCTGAAAATTCGACTGTTTTTAATTCCTGTAGTGCACTTTGCAACTGTTCTACATTCTTTTTATAATCCTCAATACATATGATATAAGCTATGATGCTATAGTTATGAATGTTTTTTCTTTTGCCGTCCCTAATTCTAGTCTCACCATTGGAGTTCCTTGTTCTGTTATTCAGTTTTGTATAGTGTTTTTCCTGGGGAAATTGGGGGAAGGTATACAAGGTAAAGCTACTGACTGCGTTCAACTTGGTGGGCGCTAGTGTGATCCTTGTCCCTGCTTTCTTCAAGTTGACGCACTACCTCCACGTGGTTTTCCCTGGATTGTAACTTAGCAACCGCTGAGTTATAAACCAAAGTGCACGGCGGGATCCTAGTCCTTAAATTAGGTTTTGGCGTAGGACTTGATATCCACCCAAGGAAAACAGCACATCAGTGAAGAATTCAAGAGGAGCCTCGGATAGATACCCGAAAAACGTTGACGACCACGGAAAATTCAAAAAGGACAATGATCTGAGAGTATGCACTTGGAACGTACGCACATTGTACAGGCCTGGTGCCACTCAACAACTAGTGGATACTCTGAGCAATCTGAAGGCTGACATTACAGCTATCCAGGAAATGCGATGGAACGGAAAGGGATGCATGAAGAAAAGGAATTGTGACATATACTACAGCTGTCATACAGATAGGCGCGAGTTTGGTTGTCGTAGGAGCCAGGCTACGGCACCGAGTCTCACAGTTTACACCTGTAAATGAGAGACTTGCGACGATCCGAGTAGCTGCCAGATTCTTTAACATCAGCCTTATCTGTGCACACGCACCAACGGAGGAGAAGGACGACGCCGTCAAGGATGCTTTCTATACAGAACTCGACCGAGTGTATAGCCGCTGCCCGTCACATGACATTAAGATCCTCCTCGGAGATTTTAATGCCAAAATCGGACGGGAAAGCATCTTTGGAGCAACCGTTGGACAGCACAGTCTACATGAGTCTACCTCGGCAAACGGGCTTAGACTTATAGGTTTTGCTGCTGCGCACAATATGACAGTTAGCAGTACAAGATACCGTCATCTCAACATCCACAAAGCAACCTGGCTGTCACCTGATCGTCTGACTTGCAACCAGATTGATCATGTTGTGATCGATGCAAGGCATGCGTCTAGCATACTTGATGTGAGATCGTGCCGGGGTCCTAACATCGACTCTGACCACTACCTTGTCGCAGCCAAGGTTCGCGCACGGTTGTGTGTCGCGAAAATCTCACGTCAAGATATGCCAAGAAAGCTTGACATCGAAAAGCTACAATCACAACAGCACAGGGATGCTTTCTCCGCTCGACTCTCAGGCCGACTTGGCCAGCACCCTCCAACGCCTATAAATACGTCAGATATGTGGACGTGCATATCTACCGCCATTAATACTTCTGCTGTGGAAATCCTTGGATTCCAACGTCCCCCAAAACGGAATTCATGGTATGATCAGGAGTGTCGGGAAGCGACTGCTGCAAAGAACGCTGCATACAGGCGGATGCTGCAAGCAGGAGCCACACGAGCAGTGGTGGATATTTTTAGGACGCGGAGAAGAAATGAGAAGTGCCTTTTCAGGAGGAAAATGCAGGAGATGAAAAGGCTTGAGTGTGAGAAGTTGGAGAATAGCAGGAGCAGGAATGATGCCCGCGACTTTTACCGGAGGGTCAATCGCATGACTCAAGGGTATAAGTCTGGATCGCTTGCCTGCAGGAGGGATGATGGAAATCTTGTCACACATGCAGAGACAGTACTGAGGTTATGGAGGGATCACTTTGAAAGCCTTTTGGCTGGAGACAACCAAGAGCCTGATGAAGAAGATCCACTAACCCCAATCAGAGTGGATGGTGTTGAAGTTCCTATACGGAAGTCGAAGTCGCCATAAAACGACTTAAAAACAATAAATCCGCGGGAGCGGACGGACTACCGGCTGAATTGTTTAAGGCTGGAGGCGATGAGTTGGTAAGGAGCATGCACCAGCTCATTTGCAACGTATGGTTAGCGGAAAGCATGCCCAATGATTGGAATCTGAGTATGATCTGCCCCATTCTGAAGAAGGGTGATGCAACATAACGCACCAATTATCGTGGCATCAGTCTTCTTCCCGTCGCATACAAAGTTCTCACGAGCGTAATGTGTGAGCGACTTAAGCCATATGCTGAAGCATTGATCGGACCGTATCAATGCGGCTTTCGCCCTGGTCGGTCCACAGTCGACCAGATCTTCACACTACGCCAGATCCTGGAGAAAGCGTATGAGAACCAAATCGACACCTACCACCTGTTTGTCGATTTTAAAGCTGCTTTTGATAGTCCACGGCGAGGACGCCTGTACACCACCATGTCTGAGCTTGGTATTCCTGCAAAGCTAGTACGGCTTTGTAGTATGACATTGAGCAACACCATCAGCTCTGTCAAGGTAGGAAATGACCATGCTAATGGAGAGTGTCATAAGGAAAGCTGGAGTGCATCGAGGGGGCACGATACTAGGACAGAAATGTGTCCAGCTCCTTGGTTACGCTGATGATATTGACATCATTGGTCGTACCAAGCGTGATGTGACGGCGGCTTTTGGAGCTATGGAAAGAGAATCGGCTAGAGTTGGTCTTGCAGTGAATATGGGCAAAACAAAGTTTATGGTGGGCAGTAACCGAGAGACGCGGCGTCTTGACTCTCATCTTACTGCTGGAGACTATGACTTTGAGTCGGTCAAGGACTTTGTCTATTTAGGAACTGCAGTGACCAGCAACAACGATGTCAGCCTGGAGATCAAGCGGAGGATCACACTTGAAAACAGAAGTTACTTTGGGCTCAGTAGGCAAATGAAAAGCCGAGCTCTCTCTCTAAAGACGAAGTTAACCTATTACAAGGCACTCATCATCCCAGTGCTTCTATATGGTGCGGAAGCCTGGACGGTGACGCAGTCAGATGCAGCTGCTCTTGGTGTCTTTGAGAGAAAAATTCTTCGCAAGATCTTCGGACCTGTTTGCGTTAGCGGAACCTACCGTATCAGGTGGAACGACGAGCTGTATGAGCTATATGGCGATGTGGACATAGTCAAGCGAATTAATATTCAGCGACTTCGCTGGCTTGGCCACATAGCCCGTATGGAAGGAACAACTCCAGCTCGATCCGTTTTTGATGCGGTAGTTGGCGGACAACGTAGGAGAGGAAGACCACGCGCACGTTGGAGTGACCAGATGGACGCAATTCTGGCGACGCTTGGGATCACCAACTGGCGGAGTCGCGCACAGGACAGAGGAGCGTGGAGGCAAATCGTGCATCAGGCTGTACCCCGTTAGTGGTGTTTATGCCATATATATATATAGTGATTTTCCTAGTGCACTTTCTTATCTTTGACTTGTGTAATTTTTGTTTTTTATCTGAAACTAATGTATGCCCTCTGTCTTCTAATGTCTTCTGTTGTGTAAATCTATGTGTTAATTTGTTTCTCCTGTTTTCTTTCCTAAAGATTATCTCTCCTGTGTCTAATTCTTTTGGGTCGTCCCTAGTTTGGTTTAGTTTTTCTATGTTCTGGCTTTTTGCCAGGCTCATTTGATTTGCTATGTCCGGGTAAAGTTTTCCCCTGAAATCATTTAATTGTCTGAGGTAGTCATGCTGGTCGTTAAATACAATATTCTTTATAAACGAATGGGTTCTACCCGAAAACAGTTCGAAAGGTGTGAGTTTAGTTGCTGACTGAAAAGCATTGTTATAAGTTAATAAAGTTTCCGTTAATATACTATCGTGTTCTATCTGTAAATCTTCTGACTTTTTCTTCTCTACTATTATCCTATATATTTCTGTTAAAGTTGAATGTAGTCTTTCTACTGGTGCATTGCTTGATGACTGTTGGAAAGATGTCATGTGCAATTCTATTCCGTATTGTTTGCAAAAATCTTTGAACAAGTTCGAATTATATTCGACTCCTTGGTCGCAAACTATCTTGCTTGGAATACCGAAATATTGTATGAACTGTTGCATTGATTTTACAATGTTTATACTGTTTCTAGTGGGGATCGTATAAGCCGCAGCGAATTTAGAAAATTTGTCAATTATAGTCATAACATAGTTTCCGTTAATTGTATATAAGTCCGTATGTATAATTTGCTCTATAATTTTCTTTTCCTGTACGTCTGTGTCGTTAATGTCTTCAAGATATGTTGTACACCTTATCGCTTTATAAACTTTGCTATGTGCGAAATATTTAGAGTACGATTTTTGGATTTTTTTAAAAATGCGGTCTGGTGCAAAAATTGCGCAAGTTTTATTTGGTCTAAGGTAGTTCTTTAATAGTCTATTTACTGTGTCGTCCGTAAAGTCGGGTTCATAAATTATTCGTCTGATTTTGTTTTTAAAGGGGGTGGTCAAAACGGCTCTTGAGTTTAAACCGGTTTCAAATATAAGTTGTATGTTGTATTCTTTTAAGGGTTTTTCCGAGATAAACAAGTTTTCATCAATTTCTTTGAAACTCGAATGTATCGTGTCCCCTGCTGATGCTATTACCGATACATTGTCATTGTAATTAACATCTATTTGCACTCGGCTTAGTGCGTCTGCGACTATGTTTTGGGATCCTTTTTTATAGATCACCTCAAAATCATATTCTAAGAGTTTTAATTTCCAACGAACTAGCTTTGAGTTGGGTTCTTTAAAACTCATCAACCACGTAAGTGGTTTGTGGTCTGTAACTATTTTAAATTTTTGTCCGTATAGGTAAGGTCTATAATATTTTGTGGCCCAAATGATAGCCAACATTTCTTTTTCTACTGTAGAATAGTTTAATTCTGTATCTGAAAGCGTCCGACTAGCAAAAGATACTGGTTTATCTTTTCCTAATGTAACTTGTGACAATACTGCACCTATTGCGACGTTGCTAGCGTCAGTGGTCAAAATAAACTGTTTGGAAAAATCTGGATACTGTAGTATCGGGTCATTACACAAGACCATTTTGCAACTCTCGAATGTGTCTTTATATTCGCTATCTATCTTTATGGTTTTTTGTTTCCCTTTTAATTGTTTTGTTAGTGGTTTCTTAATTCTAGCGAAATCCCTAATAAACTTTCTATAATATCCTAAGAGTCCTAGAAACGACTTTATTTCTTTCTTTGTTTGTGGTATGGGGAATTTTTTTATAGTCTCTAGTTTTTTGGGGTTTGGCTTTATTCCATCCGCTGTTACAACATGTCCGAGGTACTCGATTTCCTTTTTAAGGAATTCTGATTTGTCTATTTGTAATTTTAAATTTGCCTGTGCCAGTTTGTCGAATACCGACTTTAGGTGCCCTATGTGCTGTTGAAGGGATGCTGAAAATATGACGATATCGTCAAGATAAACTAGGCAACATTCGCCAATTAACTCTTTTAGTACGTTATCCATAACTGTCTGGAAAGTTGCCGGGGCATTTGTTAATCCGAACGGCATTCTTGTAAACTCATATTACTTTAAGTGGGCTTAATAATCAGATTGCGTCCCTTTAAACAACGAATTCGGGTATATTCAAAAACAACATACAGCTTTGCGCCCTGCAACTCTGAATGTTATGGTAATTGAACTATTTCCCGTCCTCGGCATTCAGGTGGTGCCTCTTCAGATTAAGCCTTATTTCTTTTTTTTTTTTTTTTTTTATATATCTCGCACTTATTTGCGGAAGCCTTATTGCTTGTATTTTTTTTTTGATATATCTTATACACATTCTTTTTTTAAGCCTTATTGCTTTATCTCTTGATATACTCCAGAACACCTTATCGTGTCGCCTAATTGCGTAAGCCTTTTTGCTTTTATGAATCAAGGTATTCGTATGTACATCACATGCATACATCACTAAACCGAACGCTACTCACTGTTGCACAGTTTCTAAACAAGGGCGTACTTATCATACGTATAATTTTTAAAGGGGCTACTTATTTTTTTAGCTTATAGGATAACATTATATGTTTAATTTTAAGCATGTTTAATTATCATTTTATGGCTTATAATTGGTCTGATTTTCCGAATGTGTAGCAAGGACCCCTCTTTTATTATTGAGTGCGCGCATGTCTCACATATGCATACCTATATATGTATGTATGTACATTGTACATACAACACACATGCAGAACTAGCGCCACTTGCCACGAGCAAATTTTACTATTTTTACTATATACCATATACATACATACAAAAGTATGCATTTGTGAGAAATATTCCAGATTTCTGGCAAAAAATGATGCAAGTTTTAACATGTAGAATAGGCCAATTATTAGCTTTTAGAAATGTATATATTTATACATAAAAAATTGCATTGCAATTGTTGTCATAATTGGAAAAAAATGCTATTATTTTTGTTTAATTAATAAATATTAAAATTATTATTTTGATCTTTTTTTGTGCTTATTCTAATGTTTCGTAAATTAATTCAGTATCTTATATTACGTGAGCTAATTTAGAACCGACATTAAATTAAAAATGAGAATTAATTTTTAAACGATATAAGTTCGCGCGATCTTATGACGCTTAAGAGCGACATAAGTTCGCCGGCGGCGGAACAATGTCGTTTTTATCTTGGCGAACTTATGACGTTCTTAAGCGTCATAAGATCGCGCGATATTATGACGATTCGGCGCGGCGGAATTATGGCGGCGGACTTATGTCGTTACCCCATTATTATCTATTCATTACCTGATTAATTTCAGTTAGACTAGCAACTTATCCTACTCTCTTTGTCCTGGGTAAAGTATTTGATGACCACTGTGGGGTCGCGGAATCAAGCGTCTGGGTCAACGATCGAGCGGGAAATAGACCGAGCTGAGGACTTGACTGAGCAAGAAACCTCCGCTTGCCTTTTTGCAACGGCACAGACTGTCAGGATGACGTTATCATCTTGCTGAGTCACTGTGCTGCTGGAAAGTCAACCAGCCCTTCGATATTGAAATCGGCATTATATTTATCGAAAGATAAAATAATAAAACCAGGCTGGGATCATTTCGGTATAAAGATATAGTAACTAAAAATCTAAGTTCTTTTTTTATTTCAATTTTAGTATGTACTCAACGATGTAATGATATACTACTATTTTAGTGCATTGCACAAAACATTTGGGTAGTCGCCGTCTACTACTATATCTAAAACAGAAGTCATTGCCTACTTTCAGGCAGTTCCTGTAATGCTCTTCGCTCTTCTTTTTCCATTTGTTTTTTGTCTCTTTATAGCGACAAGCGCCACTACAAATCCCCCCACCAAGATCACACCTTAGAGGGAAAACCTTTAAGTATGGGATCCATGCTTGGAGCGGAAATGCAAATTGTCAGCCTGTTTTCTGTTTGAGGTCTTTGGCATACAATTTTCCTACATAGCGGCCATTCAAATCTTC
Source organism: Zaprionus capensis (assembly GCA_018903675.1). NCBI lineage: Eukaryota > Metazoa > Arthropoda > Insecta > Diptera > Drosophilidae > Zaprionus > Zaprionus capensis. The sequence continues at coordinate 135,966 of JAEIFN010000854.1, read as the reverse complement.
TACTTCGCAACAAGTGTCCCCTAACTTACGCCTTATTCGTGATTTTATAAAGCTAGGAGCTAGTTTCGCATTGTATCCCATTGCAAAGTTGTTTTGCGAAAATCTTCTACGATACACTTCCTGCCCGTCGACGAAAGATACGACACGCGCTCGCAAATTGTAGGTATTCTCATTTCTTTTATGTTGCTTTTCCATGGTTTCTTTTGCCTTTTTGCGTTCGATATTGAAGCTATCATCCCTATTAAAACAAACGGGGCGATCCTCCAACATTTCTAGCCTTTTCAACATCTTATATGTGGATCTGTTGGTGATCATATGCTGTCCAAAAGTTAACCTATAAGGAGTGGTGTTAACCGCCGTATGAAAACTAGAGCGAAGCGAACAGCAAATTTTGCTCAGCTGCTCACCCCAATTATTTTGACTTGAACTTATATAGGCTTTTATGGCTGCAATCACAGATCGATTAACCCTTTCCGAAACGTTTCCTTGAGGAGCATGATGGAACAGCATAGACTTTAATTTTGTAGTATTATTATTAGTATTGAAGAGATTGAATTTTTACATTGAAGTCATAGGTTAAGATAGATTAAGAGAAATTGAATTATAATTTAGCTTAAGCATGCTCTCTAAAGCGCTACTCGATCGGCAATTGCCGCCGGCAACGTCGCGAGTGTGTGGCCAAGCTCTGGGCACCGCTAAAATTGTACATAACGTCTCTCGCAAAATAGCAATCGTCGAAGCCAGCAGCAGCAATAAATTGTGAATTATTAATTCGAAGCCACCGCATCTTATTTGTACTTTATGAACTTTTTTTGATCTCTAAAAACGCTTAGAGAATTTTCATTGGCGCCCGAGCAGGGATGTTTTTCGGAATTAAAAAATTATTGCATTTGATTGATATTTTATTGTGTGCTGTGTGGCCATTGCTTTGCTGTAGCGTGCAACCAAAATGGGGATCGGTTGTATAGTTATGTTGTGTGAAGCTTTGCACGTTATTAATTTCCGGCTCTAGCTCGTCGGCTTAGGGGGTGGATGACTTGTTCACACATCAAGAAAAACTTGCTGCGACAAAAGGAACTAGAATTTACAAAACCGGAAGAGAAGACAGATAAACATGATCAAAACAGAAAGAAAGGATAGAAGATAGGAACCTAGAATGGTAAGCTGGCGAACTTAGGTGTTGAAGGCGTTCGCTTTTGCCCACCCAACCATGATCACCTCCTTTGAACTTTTAGTTCAGGTGACCTCTTTTTCCCTACAACAGCGGGAGCGTTAGCATTGAGTTCAAATAATTAAAATTTTAAAACTTTATAAATTTAATTCTCTTTTTAAATGTACACATATGAACTAATTCCGTTAATCTAATCATTTTCATTTAAAATTTAAGAAAATTTGTTTGTTTATAAATTATTTTGTTTTTGCTCGTTCACTTTGGTTGTTACTTTTTTTGCCACAGTTTTAAACGCGAACCTCTCAAAAAAAAACCAAATTTACCATGAAATTGTCGGCAAGTGAAGTGAAGGAAGCCTGCCTGCAGTTGGTCACGGATGAAAAAGTGCCCTTTCAGCTCTTCGACTCAGACCCTTTTAAAACTTTGACAGAGCAAGATTTGGCAGGCGTCAATATGAGTCCAATAACATCGCGTGATGCAGCACGTGACTCAAAAGTATGAGTACGAAAAGTTTGAATTGCAAAAGCGTTTAAAAAATCAGATTATTTCGCTGAAAATCGACATTGCTTCGAGGCATTCTAAAGGCATTCTCGGGGTCAACGTTCAGTACTATAGACATGAAGCCATAGAAGTGAAGACGTTGGGTATAATTGAGCTGCATCGCCAACACACAGGGCTCAATTTGAGCATGGAAATAGAAAATAATTTGGCGGATTTTCAGGCAGCAACTGTATACAATCACTTCGGATAATGGCAAAAATATATTGAAAGCAATCGAGTATTTGAACGAAGACCCCGAGAGTGTACTGAGTGCAGATTGCGAAAATGAAGACATTATGAATAAAATTGGTGTTTTTTCAATTTCATCGATTCGATGTGCTGCTCACTGTTTGCAACTTGCCGTAAAGGATTTCCTTGATGAATATGCAAGGGAGCATATTATTGCAAGTGCACGAAAAGTCGTGAAAACCTTGCGGACTCCGACTTTCAGGGTAGTACACAATATAAAATAGAGATTTTGAAGGTAATATAAACTTAACATATTTTAATTTAGGCTAGCAATATCAACGACAGCGCTACCACTTCCAATAATTGATATACGAATTAGGTGGAGCTCAAATTATGAGATATTGAAAAGCGTATGCATATACGAGGAGTTCACCCAGCAGCATTTTTCTGCAAATATGCAATTACAAGACAAGGTGTGGGTGGATATAAAAGTCCTGCTATCTGTGCTGGAGCCTATAGCCTCTGCCACCAAAATATTACAAAGCGAGCAGCTTTTCTTTGGAGATTTTTACATGCTTTGGCTGAATACAAAATTCTCAATTAAAGCTATGAGTGGCAATGCTTATAGTGAGGATTTAGCTAATTGCTTGAAGAATCGGGAAAAAATGCTGACTTCAAATAAAGTTATGCTCTCCGCAATCTACTTAGATCCGAGCATTCGGCTGATTCTTCTTAAGAATCCTTTACAGCAAGCGGCAGCAGGAGAACACCTAATAGGATTAATGCGCCGAGTACTGGACCTCAATCTCAGTTGAAAGAGCATTTTCGACTCTAAAATGTGTATTAACAGACTTACTCACGAGTTGAGCTAGTGCAAGTGTGTGTGTATGTATGTTATATATTTTACCCTTGAACTTAGTTCGCTAAAAAGTCTAATACAGTGTCTAAACAAGTGAATTTATATACATATATGTATATAAACTGGTAGGTATTGCAGCGTAGATTATATATATTTACCAATATATGATCTAGGACTTTTGGATTTTCATCCCCTCGCTCCGCTCGAACCACGTTCATCGGCATCTCGTCAGGATCCCCCACAGATAAGTACTAAATTTTATACTTATCTTATGCGGCAGAGGACTGTGTAATTGTTCCTTTTTGAAAAGAAATTTCTTTTACAATTTGCCACGCCTCCTGCCTGCCGCCCCCGTTCATGCCGTGGCCACTTGCCGCCGTGCTCCATTCCGGCACATGGATTCAGCAGCTGACGAGCAGCGCGGGACAATTGCAGGCCATGTTGTTATACCCTGTAGCTGTAGGCCGCACTGTGGTGTATGCACGACTGTGCTGGCAACGCTTAATTAGCTATAATGATGAATATTTCCTGCACTTGCTTCTTATACAGGTGTAGGCGGTGTACTCGTACAGTTAAATACAGAAGGCGATGAAGTCCCCATTGGATTTATGTCACGGAAACTTAACCAATGCAAAAGAAACTATTCGGTAACAGAGAAGGAGTGCTTGGCAGCCATCCTGGCGTTAAAAAAATTCAGGGCATACGTGGAAGTGCAAAAATTCACCATTGTCACGGATCATGCTTCACTTAAGTGGTTGATGTCTCAAACAGATTTAAGCAGCCGACTAGCAAGATGGGCTCTTATGTTACAGGGGTTTAGTTCCGACATAAAACACCGTAAAGGAAGCCAAAATGTCGTTCCTGATGCCCTTTCAAGGACCTTTACTGAGGATCTAGCCACCATTGACTTAGATAAGTTTATTGATTTAAATGCAGATCCCTTTAAGAGTATTGAATACGAGGAATTGATAAGGCAGATTCAGCAAAACAGTAGTAAATTACCAGAGGTGAAAGTCGTAGATGGCAAAATGTACCGGAGAATGGAACATGCCACCGACGACCGAATTTGTGATGACATGGTATGGAAAATCTGGTTACCAAAATCGATGATACCGATAGCCTTGCAATTAGGACATGATCACCCCTTGGCATCGCACTGCGGGATAAACAAGACCTTAGAAAGACTTCGAAGATACTATTTTTGGCCCAATCTCGTTACCGATGTTAGAACATACATTAACAACTGCGAAATCTGTAGATGCACAAAGCACCCAAACCACAGCTTAAAACCCATTCTTAGCAAGACTGGCGAAACGCAACGATTTTTCCAAAAACTTTACGTAGATTTCTTGGGTCCCTACCCGCGTTCACGATCTGGCCACGTAGGAGTTTTTGTAGTCGTAGACTATTTTACAAAATTCCCATTTTTGAAATATACTTGCGAAGCAATTTTGAAGCATGTGGAAGAGGACTTGCTACATTGTTTTGGAATACCGGAAGTAGTAGTTTCCGACAATGGTGTTCAATTTAAATCCCATGCCCTCAATAACCTATTAAATCAAGGAAACGTTTCCGAAAGGGTTAATCGATCTGTGATTGCAGCCATAAAAGCCTATATAAGTCCAAGTCAAAATAATTAGGATGAGCAGCTGAGCAAAATTTGCTCAAGTTTTCATACAGCGGTTAACACCACTCCTTATAGGTTAACTTTTGGAAAGCATATGATCACCAACGGATCCACATATAAGATGTTGAAAAGGCTAGAAATGTTGGAGGATCGCTCCGTTTGTTTTAATAGGGATGATAGCTTCAATATCGAACGCAAAAAGGCAAAAGAAACCATGGAAAAAAAACATAAAAGGAATGAGAATACCTACAATTTGCGAGCGCGTGTCGTATCTTTCGTCGACGGGCAGGAAGTGTATCGTAGAAACTTTTCACAAAGCAACTTTGCAATGGGATACAATGCAAAACTAGCCCCTAGCTTTATAAAATCACGAATAAGGCGTAAGTTAGGGGACACTTATTACGAAGTAGAAGATTTGAATGGCCGCTATGTAGGAAAATTCCATGCCAAAGACCTCAAACAGTAAACAGGCTGACAATTTGCATTTCCGCTCCAAGCATGGATCCCATACTTAAAGGTTTTCCCTCTAAGGTGTGATCTTGGTGGGGGGATTTGTAGTGGCGCTTGTCGCTATAAAGAGACAAAAAACAAATGGAAAAAGAAGAGCGAAGAGCATTACAGGAACTGCCTGAAAGTAGGCAATCTGTTTTAGATATAGTAGTAGACGGCGACTACCCAAATGTTTTGTGCAATGCACTAAAATAGTAGTATATCATTACATCGTTGAGTACATACTAAAATTGAAATAAAAAAAGAACTTAGATTTTTAGTTACTATATCTTTATACCGAAATGATCCCAGCCTGGTTTTATTATTTTATCTTTCGATAAATATAATGCCGATTTCAATATCGAAGGGCTGGTTGACTTTCCAGCAGCACAGTGACTCAGCAAGATGATAACGTCATCCTGACAGTCTGTGCCGTTGCAAAAAGGCAAGCGGAGGTTTCTTGCTCAGTCAAGTCCTCAGCTCGGTCTATTTCCCGCTCGATCGTTGACCCAGACGCTTGATTCCGCGACCCCACAGTGGTCATCAAATACTCTACCCAGGACATAGAGAGTAGGATACGTTGCTAGTCTAACTGAAACTAATCAGGTAATAATGAGAATAATTTTCTTGCCATTTAAGAGATTTTCTTAACTTTGTTCCTTTCTATTTTCAAATCTTGCAGCTAGCGCAAGTTGGCAAAATTGGAAAGAGTATTTTGCAATCGCAAATTGCTGCTTTCCCCCACATTCTTCTATTGCGCCGCTCTTCGCTTCGAACAACCGATACAGCAGTTGTTTCGAGATACGCGAAGCGGGCAGAAGCCCAGCAAGCACGGGCTGTGAAAAATTGCAGATTCTTTTTTTTATGTGGAAAAAGCAGTAAAGTGGCGTAAAATGGTGGTATGAAGGAAAATTACATTTTGTGATCCCATTATTAAGATCTGGAAAAGAAAAATACCCGAAAAAAAGTGAAAAAAAAAGTGATAAGGGAAAAGCAACAAGTGTCTTTGACCTGTGCCCCGATCTCCCCGTGGCCTTTGGCAGCCAAATCACTATGAATAGCAAATACTCAAATATATAGTTTGGCCATGTCCAAACTCTCTCACACTTTATTATTGGTTGTTATTTTTAAACAAAAAAAAAGCATAGCAAATTGGATGGGTTATATCATTGAAGCGGCTTGAGATATTAACTCAAATAGATATATTAACTCAAATAGATGGGGCCGGAATCTTTTTGGAGGCCGCAGGAGGGGCGCTGGTGGACTATGTCTTGAAGGCACCGGATAGTACCCAGCCAAACAGAGTGTTCTGGGCCAACGGCAGTCCACCGTGGGAGGAATACGTCGCCATAGACGTCGGACCCAAGAGCAATGGAGACTCTGCTTGGCACATGGCACCGATTGTCCGCCAGCGTAATGCCCGGGTATCGAGTCTGGAGCTCGTTTCCGATATTCTGAGCCGGAGTCCTGATCTGAACTTCCTCCATCTGGGATGGAGAATGCCAGCGACACCCTTGACCTGAACAAGGCTCGGCAAAATCCATCTTCGGCGGAAAGGCCAAAGGCTTTTGCCAATGAGGTGGGCATGCGGCTGTGTGGACTGCAAGCGTCCAACAGCACACGCACCTCGAAAATTTTGCCGGCCACGTCCAGGTTCACGATGGCCGTCGGCAGCATGCTGATTGCCACCGAGGGAATTGTCGCCAGGGACTCTGGAGGTGGAGGAGGCGGCGTGGATGGGACAGCGTTCTGCGTCTCGACTGGAGTGGTGGTTGGGAGATGGAGAAGCGTATGGTGACCTTCGCCACATGAGCGACAGGTGCCACCACTGCGACATGAACCATTGGAATGTTCATGTGCAAGGCAGTTCGGGCAGTATTTGTTGATCAAAACTGCCCGAAGACGCTTCTCCGCAGCCAGACGCAGGAACCGTTGGCACTTTTTCAAGGCATGGACTCCTCTGCAGGCTTGGATGGTGTGTGTGCTTTCGGTGGTGCCATCTCACTTATCTGGAAAGGAGGTGGATACAAAATATATATATTATATGTGTATATATATATGGATCTAATATATATAAATTGGATATATATATATAACTTATCTATATATATAGCTTCGGAGTGGGCAAAAAGGAACTCGTCCGTATTCGCTTGCCAGCGTATACCTAGAGTCTTTGCTTTGAAGCTCTTCCCATTGGAGGACGGATTGGAGGCGTTGAAAACAACGCGAACTTTCGTAGTGGTGCTCTCAGGTTTGAAAACTGCATGATAAGGGAGATAAAAATTGTTGCAGTCGTTACTCGGAGAGACAGACCGCATATCGCCTAAATCTAAATAATCCTGAATAGTGGAGTCGTACTGCTCTTTTAAAGGAAAGTTCCTCTTTAAACGATATTCGTTTCTGAGAAACTGAGCGAGTGCGATGGATCTTGAATGTCCTAATTCGAAAGATTCAGGATTTTTTAATGGGAGAGTAACGACATATCTGCCCTCTTTGGAAGTGGTGCAGAGAAAGTTGTTTTCAACATCTGATTCAGCAACTTTTACCAGCTTGGCTGGTAGATCTTCCACAACCGGAAACTTGGTGTTCAGATCATCAAGCCTTTGTTCTGTGCTGATCTTGATCCTCGTTGAAAAGGAGGAAATGGTCGTAAGATTCGACTTGGCTACTGGTCCAGTGAGGACCCAGCCGAATATGGTCTCTTGACCGAGCAGGGTTCCACAAATTTTGGATACAGAGCCACTCTTCATGATAGATGGGAGAATATCGGCTCCTAGGAGCACGTCTATCTGAGAGCTCTGGTGGAAGTGCGGATCAGCGAGTTGGAGGTTTGGCAGGTCCTTCAGAAGTTCTTGTGAAATTGTGTAGGATGGAAGGTTACCTACCAATTGGGGGAGAACAAAGGCTTCAGTTTTTAGCTGTAACCTGGGAGTGATCGGGGAGCCAATCTGGAAGTGACACAACTTTTGTGGATTGGCTGAGATGGCTTGATTTAAGCCAGCTACTTGAATTTGCACGGCTTGGTAGGAGGGCTGTATGATGTTAAACATCCGTTCGGAAATGAACGTAGCCTCTGATCCAGGATCGATCAGTGCACGTGCCTTATAAGTTAAGCCCAAATGGCAAATATTTATAAGAGCAGTGCCGAGAAGAACACCTTGTGTGTTCGCCGTGAAGTAATTCTGAATATTAGTCATTGGAGAAGTGGACTGTATATTAGAATTGGGAGAAGGTGTAGAATCTGCTGAAGAGGGCGCGGCAGGAGGGGTGCCAGGATGCAGGAGTGTATTGTGGCGACCCTTGCACGCAAAACAATTATGTTGACTCGTGCAATCTTTAAGGATATGTCCTCTTGCGAAGCAGTTCAGACACAACTTCTGCTGTTTGATGAAATTGGACCTTTCATCAACAGCCATTTGGAGAAAGCGCGGACACAGTCGTATTGGATGGTTCTCCTTTGAGCAAAGTCTGCAGGTTTGTGGTTTGCCTACAACCTTGGTCTCAAAGGAGTTGACCTTCCTTGGTGGAGGCTCCTTTCGAGCAGGTTTGGGACTAGTCTGTGCGCTTGTACTAGGTTGTACGTCCTCTATCGCTTCTAATGTGCGATATCGCTCTAAAAGGATATCTGACATTTCCTTCCACGACGGAATTTCAGCCTTGTTTAGTACTGACTGCTCCCAAAGTGACAACGTCAGCCTTGGGAGTTTAGACGAGCATAGGAAGACTAGAAGGCAATCCCAGTTCTCTGTGCTGATTTTGGAGTGGTCTAGAGCCGTTAAGCAACTTTGAATAGTGCTTTGAAGGATTTGGATGGCGGCTTCAGACTCGTGAGAAACTGTCGGAAGGTTGAAAAGGATCTTGAGCTAGCTGTTGACCAACAGTCTTTTATTTTCGAACCTGTCCGTCAAGTTTTTCCAAGCAGACGAGAAACCCTCATTCGTGAGAGGGGACTTGGACACGATTGCTTTCGCTTCTCCACTGGTCTTAGCATTAAGATGGAATAATTTCTCGATCTGACTTAACCCGGGATCGGAAATGTAGACCGCTGTGAAGAGATCACGGAAAGTTGGCCATTTAAGATAGTCACCGTGGTTGTGAGAATTAATATGCCTTTAAAATGTAGGTGAAGAGCAAATAGAAGACAGAGTAATGAAATAAATTTCTTGAGAGAGCAAGAAACAGTTACAGCGCCGAACCAGGCAAGCAAGCAAGTACGACAATAAAACTGCAAAACTAGCGAGCACAACGAAGTAAACAAAACAACAACAGCTGTGGCGTTTACAACAACAGCACTACACAGCTTACTCAGAGAGAAATATAATTTCGGGAGAGCGGGAGAGCGTGGGAGTGTTAATCAAAACAGAAACCGAAAACTTGACGCCAAAAACGCGCAAGTGAAAAATTTAAGATTAGTTTAAGAATTGACTAATAAAAGAATTAGTGTGTTACTTCTACGGTTGTAGTTACAAGGTTAGCACTAATAGAATACCGCACTAATAATTACACCACTTAGGGAAATGAAATCGCTTAACACGTCTGACCTTAGATGTGGCCGAATTAAAACTTTCCGTAATGTGGCGGGAGAAGGTGTTCTACCAAGAAGGGAACCTGGAAGAGAGCTGGAGCGTCTATGCTTAGTCGTGGGTTCAACAAGGTGTTTCTTGGTGTCTTTACTATCAATTGGCACAACAGGCTAAAAGCGAGAAAAATGCAATTGATGCTGGTGACGGAACCAGAAACGTGAAGGAGAAGAGCGTAGAAAATTGGACGAACAGAAATTCTTGTTTGAACAATAAACAAGAATATTATACAAACGATCAAAAACTTTATCGAATCTATTGAGCGAGGACTAAGTTGATAAGTTACAAGGCAATACTTTTTGAAAAAACGTTGCAAAAAAATAATATAAATATTATATTATAAATATCGATAAATTTTATTAAGTGATAATAATTATCGAAACAATTATTATGAAGCATGGAATTCTGAGATAAAAAATTTAATATAATTTATTTTCAAATAATAAATTATATTGTGAAAAATTAAATAAATAATTATTTATTAGTAGGATATATTTTCTCAGGCGGAGGAAAATATATTCGATAAATTTTTGCAATGTTGCAGCGCTTTGTAATACCACTAAGCATCGAACATATAGAGTACTCAAACAACGGAATTTACTCATATGGATGAGGTACGGAGATCAGGACCCCTGAACACGAAGTGTTTCATGAGTGAGCGGTCGGCTTTCTTCGTTAGAAACCGCGAGAAGCGCACATCGGCATCAAGTCAGTCGCACAACGACAGCGGAACGATGAGCACGGGTATATTTCTTTGCTCTAGCCATTGTTTCAATGTATGTGTGCTATGTATGCATATGCACGCAAGTAAATGTATGCGTTGCTTGTGAAGTTTGACAACAGGCAAATGCTTCGGCCAGCGCGCTGGCAGCCTGAAGTCAATTTTCTGTTTCGGCGTCGAGAGCCCACTGAGACACAGTGGGCAAAAATGGTTATTTTGCGGCGAAACTTTTATAGCTTCGAAAATATGTGGCTTGATTTATGGCATAATTTTATTTAATAAATAGATATTGATGTATTCCGAATTTTTTAGTTTTGGCTGATAAATTTTGTCAAATTTAGTACAAATATAAACAAAGAAAAATTATAGTTGTTGCACAACTGTTTTTCAATATTATAAATTTGATACAAAAGTTAGAATAGAAATATGAATATTTAATCTATCTACTCAATAAATTATAAATGCACATGTTTTCCGATGTTAAAAGTTATTGCCGCCAAATAATTATTTTTGCCCACTGTGTCTCAGTCTCTTGATTCTCGACGCCGAAACAGAAAATTGACTTCAGGCTGCCAGCGCGCTGGCCAAAGCAATTGCCTATTGTTAAACTTCATATGCAACGCATACATTTACTTGCGTGCATGTGCATACATAGCACACATACATTGAAACAATGGCTAGAGCAAAGAAATACACCCGTGCTCATCGTTCCGCTGTCGTTGTGCGACTGACTTGATGCCGATGTGCGCTTCTCGCGGTTTCTAACGAAGAAAACCGACCGCTCACTCATGAAACACTTCGTGTTCAGGGGTCCTGATTTCCGTACCTCATCCATATGAGTAAATTCCGTTGTTTGAGTACTCTATATGTTCGATGCTTAGTGGTAATACCACAACACAGTGCGCAATAGTACCGTATCCCGATAACAACAAAAATATCCTAATGGAGAATGTAAATGACAAATATTTTGTTCAGAATAATAAAACTTTCTTAGCATCTTCAAAAAAAGTAGTACTTAACAAATGTATAACAGGTATTCTCAATCAAGCAAATACAGAATGTAGATATACAAAAACGCACAAAAATACAGAAGTCAGTTATGTCGAACCTAACATTCTATTAACAAGGAACTTACCAAAAACCATAGTTAACCAAAATTGTATAAATCAGGAAATAATAATAGAGGGAGATAATTTAATTAAAGCATCTAACTGTTCAATTGAAATCGATGATATTTTAATATCAAATACAATACTTGATTACACACAAACAGTTTATGTGAACAATAATGTAACTAAACTAGATACATTAGCATACATTCAAGCAAAAGAAATTGTTGAAATAAAAGCAAAAAATACATTCCAAACAATAATAATAACATCAATAATTGTATTAATTATAATAATAATATTATATTTTATCTACAAATATAAGAGTATACCTAAGAAAATCATAATCAAATTTAAAAAACAAGTTCCCACTCCTACAGAACCCCCTAATGTTGTAAACAATGACGTAATAGCTAATGATAATAATATCAACCCTGTATTGTATCCTAGTTTATCCGCCTGAGGGCAGGCTAATTTTTTAAGGATGGGGAAGTAACATATGTACCATAGTACACCACTTGACCACCCAATTGACCACACATACACACTCACATACACTCACAACCAAAACCACTTACATATATCAAATTACCACTTGTACTTAGCATATAAGTCAAATGTTTATGTGTTGAACCATAACCACCCCAGCCTACTTAGACATAAACATCCTCAGTCCCAAATTCGGTGACAATAACAAATCAGCCTACTCTGATCAATTGTAAACATTCCCACAAGAAGGGTCAAAACTGCTAACGCAGCTCAAATTCTCGGCTGATCCGTTCCCATGCGCGATCCACTCAAGAGAGTGCATAAACATAAAAGAGAGCCTTATGTACACTCCACATAGAAGTAAATAAGACTCAGCCAAGGGTTTGCTAAGCGTTCAGTTTGTAGCTTAGAGTTAGATTTAATTCCGCCATCAACTGTTAAACACGAATTGTCTCCGCATACCACTTAAGTTTTTGGCTCTAATAAAAATACATTTTTTTTCAAAACCTTAATCCACGGACGTGTAATTATATATATTACATATATAGTACCATGCAATTTTGAGTTAGAATGGAGAGTGTACGTACCTTTGTTCGTTAGAAATTGCCACATACATATAGAGGTTTGTAAATAGAATCGGATGGGTAAACTGTGTGTAATTTGTGATTCGTGTTTCCGTACATATAAGTTAAGCAAGGCTATTTCTTGCTTGTATTGCTACGGCTCCCGTACCCGCATACCTCACCTTGTAAGTAGATAGGTTCCCCAAATGAAATCAAGGGTTGTGTTAAAGAACCGTTTTCATTCACTTTCGAATTAATTTTAACAATTGATGGTTAACTAGATTACAGATTTATTCGGATTACAGTTGTGATTTCGGGAGCTGCACGTCCAATGTGGCTGACGGTAGGCGATGAAAAAAAAAAAGAAAAAACTAGCGATTCCCTGATTCCCAGGATATCGATTACAGATTAATATCTAGTAAATTAAGATTTAAGTTAATGTGATTGGCAAATTTAAGGGTTGCCAGTCTCCATAAATGCCTTCTAGCATCGGTGCTGGTTCTCTCCAGAGCTCCGGCTCCAGTGCTGAATGCGGCGTTTGCATCCAGCGGGGGGAGCGCGTATAAGAGCGGCGGTCAGTAGGGGAGGGGGGAAGATACTTAGAGAGAGTTCATAACTCCTCCCCCCTCAAGATCTGCGTCCCGCAGATTATAGGGCTTTGGGTGCCCTGCCAGCGTCTAACGTCTCCGGGTCCGTGTTGCTGTTTGTCACATCAGCGAACTGGACTATGTAGGTTCCAGCTAAGCTGTGGGTGCTGGGTCCAGCTTCCAATGTCCCGTTGAAGTTGGACAAGAACATTCTACCGTCCTCGACCAGTTCTATCTGAGCCTCGTTATTCTTGAGGAATTCACATCTAGCCTGAGTACCCTTCAATAGCTTGGGGATGCAGCCTATTTCGTCCATCTTCAGGAGACTTTTTTCCGGACAAACAGTTGTGTTGCCCATGGAGAGGCAATCGTCCACCATGGCATAGGTTTCCTCGAAGTTTACGGCGAGGGTTGCAGGAAGGAGAAGAAGTAAACGGTAGTCCTTGGGGGCGACCTTAGGCACGGCCAGAATGTACAGAAGCGCCGTTCCATTATTAATCACAGACAGGCGGGAAAACTCCAGTGTTTCGACTGAATTCTGGTACGGCAAGTTCCTGACTTCAGTCAAAATCGCTTGTACCTCCTCGTGGTCCAGTAAGCGGGAGTTGACGATCCCCGACTTAGCCCACTGGCACGCTTGAGTCAGCTCGCCGACTTGATTATCGATGATCAAGGCCTTGTGCAATAGGGTCGTAGCCGTGTGTACATCTCCGTCGATGGCAATCGTATAATCGTCGATCGCAGTAGCCTCGTTCAGTTGCCTCAGGGACTCGTTTGAGCCATCACCGATTTTACGACATTTTCCTGAGCATGAAGAATGCGTCCCAGTCCGACACATCCGGTGAGCCCGCAATCCACTTCCAGGCGGACCCAATCCAGTCCAGAGATCGACGTCCACGCTGTGTACCCGTCAGTCTTGACAGGCCCTCTTGTGACTCCTCCAAGTAGTGCGCCACCAGTGCTGCAATCCTGGGATCCGTTAGCTGCACCGCCTCGCGTCGAGCCTCCTGGATCAGCGACTCGACCCTTCCCCAGTTGATTACAAGTGCCAGTTTGAACTGGCCGTTGACACGCCAGACGTTGCCCATTTGCAGAGGGACGAGCGGAGCCTCATATTTAAAGATGTCCGCGGGTCCCACCATATGGGCGACAATGATAGTTGCAATATTGGTTAGAGAGTGGCCTTATTAGTAATATTCTTTTTTATGGTGTTAGAATTAGCTTAGAGGTAAGGGATTTAGTGCGTGAATGTTAAGAGATGTTTGTGTTTGTTTTGTAAGTGTGCGTGAATTATTGGTGTGTGTTGTGTATTTCTTAGTATCTGAAGGAAAAAAAGAAAGTCTTTTTAATTTAATGGTAGGCAATGGTTTTTTCGTATTTCTTGTATTAGTATTCGTTATTTGTTTTTTTTTTTTTATTTTTTGTTATTAATGGATTAATTGTATTACGGCAGTGACGGTCGAGTTAAGTGCAACCTAAGTTAAGTGCAACCTAGCACTGGGCACGGTGGTCCGTATTTTCCCTTTTTGGCCTTGGCCTACTAAGGTACGGTTGCCACACAATCCGCTGGGCAGGTCTTTCGGGTGCCTCCGCACCGCTCAGCCTATCCAGCAGATTACCACACGCTTTAATCACAGTTCACGGTTTATTTTATTTTATTTTAAGTGATAGTTTGACACTATGAACTTGCACTCGCGAATAGGCTACTGGGGCTGTAGTCAAATCGCCGCAGTGTGTTGTTACATAGGTCTTTTTAGGCCATGGATTTTAAAAAAATTCATGGTCTATTGTGTTTGTCGGAACGGAAATGTGCGTAACAGGCAGAAGGAGGCATCTCCGACCCCATAAACTATATATATTCTGAATCAGTATCAGTAGCCGAGTCGATTGAGCCATGTCTGTCTGTCCGTCTGTCTGTCTGTATGAACACCTGGATCTCAGAAACTATAAGAGCTAGAGTCATCAAATTTTGTGACAGCATACGTATATATTGCAGTGTATCAAAGTTTTTTTAAAATTTGAACACGCCCCTTCCCGCCTCTGTAAATCAGTAATAACTATTTAAAAACTATAATATTAACTCAACAAGCAAAGTTGTATATCTTACATGACAAATACCTTGCCACGGGCGTTATGTAAAAATTTCATTAAAATCGGACTATAAATAAGTGAGATATGATACGAATTAAACACACTTTGAACATATATACTTAAGCATACCTAATTTACGCAAGCATACCGAAGTTCGAATCTAGCGTCAGACACACAGCATTTTATTAAACTTTTTATTTGCATTGTATGGTAACAGAATTGGTTCACAATGCAGCTTGGCCGATGGGCCAAGGAGTGAGGCAATGGCCGAGTAGTTAGAGTGGCGGACGGCTGCGAGAGAGTGCGTGTGTTCAACTCCCGGTTGAGGGTGCGAACTTTCACTTATTCATTTTTTTATTTTTTATTTTGTTTATTTATTTTATTCTAATAAACTAAATGAAAAGTTACAGTGAAACAAATTAAATTATTTAATTAAATTTCAATAAAAATAAAAAAAATTTTCATTACTTTGTTTTCATATGAAAGACAATCAAATTATAATAGCTATAAATAATATTAATTATTTATAAATAAAGTTAAGTTTTATATTATTAAGCACGCATCAAAAAAACGCGAACTAATGCGTTCTTCAATGCTGTCACTCTTTCCGTATTTTGTCTGTTATGACTTTGCAAGTTCAGTAAGATTCCAATTGTATGTATGTTTCCTATTTTGTTTTACTCTCAATATTTTGCAATTAAAGTTATGAATGTGCGAGTAGGACGCCCATACATACATATCTGCATATCCACATGTATGCTTTGGCGTCCCACTTCAACACACATTATTGCACGATTGTATATATGTACATACATAAATATGTACAATTAGTTTTGCAGTTGCTGTTGTGTACCGACGAAAGAAAACTAAGTTCTAATTACATACATTGCGTAACTAAAACTTAAAAATCGCCTACCGCCGTCGTCCCTCTGTAATGTTTTTGAGCTTTTAATTTATTTTAAAAAAATTATGAAATACATGTTGATCGCGGCAGCAATCGAACCTCAAACACGCTCAATATCATTGGTCTTAGAGTCCGGGACATAGTCCACTCAGCCACTGAATATCTACCGCAGTTGTCGAAAATAGTGAGACATTAGACAAAATGACAAAACGCAATATGCATTCTTAGTTTGTGCCAAAAAAATCAAAAAGAAGCACATGTAATGAAATTTGGTACGCGCTACCTATTGCCTACGGTATACTATGATAATCCATGGCCTTATACAGTCAGCTCCTGAATGTAGCTTTTGTATTTTTAATTTAGTATTTAAGGGAGACACTTTGCGCCTGCGTAAAATGTGACTGCTCCCGGACGGAGACAACATTAACGCTGCGGCGGGTGGTCTTTCGTTTCGTTATGTACGACTTTTTGCGCCCGTGCAGAATGTTGTTCCCGCTACAAGCTGTAGCGGCATTCTTACTGCGGCGGGTGGTCGTTTTTTCTTTCATGGTGCACTAACACATCACTGTCACATTGTCACTTGCCGTTAACTTTTTACCACATTTCGTGGTTCACCTTTTCATTTTTTAATTAATTTTTTTCATTTTAATAGTTGTTATTGGGTTGATAACCATTGCCTGGAGTCAAATTCTGACTGCTCGGGCGCCAGTTAACCAAGGCTCCCGTAGCCGCATACCTCACCTTGTAAGTAGATAGGTTCTCCAAATGAAATCAAGGGTTGTGTTTAAGAACCGTTTTCATTGACTTTCGAATAATTTTAACAATTGATGGTTAACCAGATTACAGATTTATTCGGATTACGGTTGTGATTTCGGGCGCTGCACGTCCAATGTGGCTGACGGTAGGCGATGAAAAAAAAAAAAAGAAAAAACTAGCGATGATTCCCAGGAAGGATATCGATTACAGATTAATATCTAGTAAATTAAGATTTAAGTAAATGTGATTGGCAAAATTAAGGGTTGCCAGGTCTCCATAAATGCCTTCTAGTATCGGTGCTGGTTCTCTCCAGAGCTCCGGCTCCAATGCTGAATGCGGCGTTTGCATCCAGCGGGGGGAGCGCGTATAAGAGCGGCGGTCAGTAGGGGAGGGGGCAAGATACTTAGAGAGAGTTCATAACATATATGTACATATGTATGGAAAACTTCGAAGGTGGCAGTCGTCTGTAAGTAAGTTTGTGCTTACTAATGCAGCGAGGTTAGGACAAATTGTAAAAGAATTTTCTTTTCACAAAGGAACAATTACACAGTCCTCTGCCGCATAAGATAAGTATAAAATTTAGTACTTATCTGTGGGGGATCCTGACGAGATGCCGATGAACGTGGCTCGAGCGGAGCGAGGGGATGAAAATCCAGCGACGTGTAGTGTCCAATAGTGTAAAAACATCCGGCTCGAAGGACCAATGTTTGTGGTGGCGGCAATGAAATCTTCCTTCTTGGGGGGATCGTTGAGTAGTGGTGAAAATGCTGTAGTAGTTTTACTTAAGCCTAACTTAACATATTTATGTAGGATAAAAGAGCGCGAGAGCCCTTGGTGACGCTCGCACTGTTTACGCCGATATGCTGCCTACTTTTCGGCGGCGAGTTTCGGCGTAAACACTATTTATATCCCTACATACATGCCGTATTATTCCTCCCCAGCCTCATTCTCACAATTCTTTCAGTATTTTTTTTGTATAATGTCATTTAAATAAATAATTACCCAAAAATAAAAACAACTAAAATATAATAGGATAATAAATAATAGATACTATGTTTACTTTATTTAATAAATTGTTAATTTAATGAAATGAACTCCTGGTAGAATTTTTACTTGGGTCATGCTTCGTCGAAACAGGGTAGGGTATTAGCTGATCGACTCGATCGTAGGGACCATTTAGGAAAATATCACTAAAACGGAAGAAATGGTCATGGTAGGGCGGGCAACTGAAACAGCTGGACAACAACACCAGCAAACAGCATGATCGAGCCGAAGTCAGTTCAGTCAGCTAGTTTTAATTCTATTCCTCTTCCTCTCATCTTCTTCGTTTACACTCCTCTCCTTATACTGTCCCCTTTTCAATTCACCCCAGCACGCGAATTCAAATTATCATATTGTAGGTTCAGCCAGCAAATACTCTTAGCACCAAAACTTAGGTACCCCCCACTTCTCTCACCCGAAGCCTAGCCGGATTCATCGCGTGCAGTGCTGCAGGGTAGCGACCATCAGCCCCTTTTCAATTCACCCCAGCACGCGAATTCAAATTATCATATTGTAGGTTCAGCCAGCAAATACTCTTAGCACCAAAACTTAGGTACCCCCCACTTCTCTCACCCGAAGCCTAGCCGGATTCATCGCGTGCAGTGCTGCAGGGTAGCGACCATCAGCTGGTTCAGAAATATGTCGCTATTTCTAAGTAAACTGCTACACATAAGCCCTAGACGCAATACACGCGGCCACTTCACGACTTTTTCACACACTAGCAAACCCTAATTTCATGTCAACAGTGGAAACAGCTGTGGAAAGTTGCGTGCAGGTGGCCGTTACTATATCGACTCTTCTATTGATGCTGATTAAGAGTATACCATATGGAATTGAACGCTGTCATCGGCCTGTTAAATACATTTTCGGTTTGCAGAAAGTAATACTACTCTTCTACACTATGTGTAGCTGTTATAAATATAAAGACATAAATATCTTTTAATTGAATAAAATTGAAACCGAATTAACGGTGATACCACTAAGCATTGAACATATAGAGTACTCAAACAGCGGAATCTACTCAGTTGATGCAATGCGGAGACTGGGACCCCTGAACACGAAGTGTTTCACGAGTGACCGATCGGCTCTCTTCGTTAGAAACCGCGAGAAGCGCACAGCGGCACCGCAGTTCTCGCGGGTCCTAGTCTCCGCATTGCATTAAATGAGTAGATTCCGCTGTTTGAGTACTCTATATGTTCGATGCTTAGTGGTGATACATACATTGCATACGTATTGCCACTAAGCAATGAACACATAGAGACGTCAAACAGCCCTGACGCAGTTTGACGCTGATTTTTCGGACCAAGTACCCCAGAGAAGAAGAAGAACAGAACAGCTGTTCGGCTCTCAGTACAAACAGTGCATAGCATCAAAACTGCTTCAGTCGCACAACGACAGCGGAACGATAAGCATGCGCGTACTTCTTTGCGCTGTGCGATCGTTTCCATGTATGCGTGTATGTATGCACGGCCCGCGTATGAATTTATGCGTTTTTTTGTGAAGTTTGGCAATAGGCAAATGCTTCGGCCAGCGCGCTGGCAGCCTGAAGTCAATTTTGTGTTTCGGCGTCGAGAGCCTAGAGACTGAGGCACAGGGCCGTAGTGAGGGTTTTACGGGCCCCTGTGCAATACTTATCAGGGACTCCTACTTAAATTCCATTAATTAATTAATATATTTGTGTTTACCAAAGGAATTAAATTTTACAAATATATCCGCACTGTTTGTACTGAGAGCCGAACAGCGAAGTACCCCAGTCGGGCGTTCCCGAACAGCGAAGTACCCCGGTCGGGCGTTCAGCCTAGCAGCTGTTCTGTTCTTCTTCTTCTCTGGGGTACTTGGTCCAAAAATCAGCGTCAAACTGCGTCAGGGCTGTTTGACGTCTCTATGTGTTCATTGCTTAGTGATCGTACGCTGCAGATGATACGTAGGCACACTGCTATCGTAAGCAGATAGGCGACAGGGTACGTTTTCACACGCACCTAAATCAACAGTGACCCTTAACTGATATGCACTGAATCAATACTGACCGTTCGCTGATATGCAGGCGGACTTAGTAAATAAGGACCTTTTATCGCTATGCATGCAGATGCACGATTTCGCACCATCTGCATGCCATAAATCAGCAGATATCATAATACTTAGATAGTTAACATTTGTCTTTTATCATGTATTATGTAACCTAAGTAAATACCTAGCTTGTAAGAAACGTGTATATAAACCCCACAACGAGGAAAATAAAAATCAGTATGAAAAGTAACTCTCACTTGACTACTCATTCTTACTCCGTAGCCCAATTTGTTTTTGTACTTATTGAGGCGACCTCTGCCACATGGTTATGCACCTGGGGCAAGCAAAATTAATAATAATACAATAAAATACAGTTGATATTACTCCGACGTTGAGTTATATCAATTCAATTCTAAACATTTGGTGACCCCCGACTACGACCGCGAGAAGTTGTCAACCAGGCGACAAAGGCTTAATAACCTCTGATTCTGGAATTATAGAAGTTGTCAACTAGGCGACAAGGACAAACTCCTAAAATAAAAAAAAAACATTTGTTAATTTATACTGTTAGAAAGAACGATTTTGCAAGGAGCAACGGTAGAACATGAGTACTTCAGTGGAAAGTACTTTGAAATAATAAAATGCGCGACGAATGAATACATAGCTATATTCCAGAAGCAACTGCGTGTTTTGGAAATGGACGCTGAATCCATGACATCAACGGACGAAAGCGAGATCCAGCCCATGATTCGGGAACAGCGGGTTTTGCTTGAAAGTCTGGATCGCATAATGAAAGTGATGTCAGACGAATCTCAAGCTGGATTCAAACCAATAATTGAACAATATTGGAAGGATATCAAGGATATCCATGTTCAGATGTACAAAAGGTTTGCCGATCCAGTCTCTCTCGGCTATGATTTACAAAACTTTTTGTCGGCCGAGATTGCTGTCATTAAAACCCAAACAGCATGCGATGTAAATGTCCCACAAATAGTGACATCTACATTACCTACAGCACCACCATTACCATTACCTAAGGTCTCCATCCCGAAGTTTGAAGTTTAAATGGCAGCAATTTCATGACATGTTTAAGAAAATGATTCATGAAGCCACTTCAATACCCATTATTCAAAAAATGTGGTATCTAAAAAATCATGTAATTGGCGATGCAGAAAGACTCATACGCCATCTTTCACTGACTGAAAGAAATTACACCACAGCTTGGAATATGCTAGAAGAAAGATTCAATAACAAGCGAGTGCTCAGTACAGCACTAATACAGAGGTTATTAGATCAACCCACAACGACTGGTAACGATGCAAACTCTGTAAAGGCAATGCATGATAACATTAAAGAAACGTTATCAGCGCTTAACAACATTGGGATACCGACAAACGAATGGGATCCACTTCTGCTATGCATTCTTACAAAAAAGATGGATAGACAGAATCATGTTTTGTATGAACAATCCATAAAAAATACACGGCAAAACCAATCGATTAGGGAATTCCTCGCATTCTTGGAGCAAAGGTTCCTAACATTGGAAGCCATTAATACAGACAAATATAAAGTCAAACACAACACGTGTGCTTCAGTAGGAGCTGAACACAACTTTATATGTTATTTCTGTAAAAAACCGATATGCACTGAATCAATACTGACCGTTCGCTGATATGCAGGCGGACTTAGTAAATAAAGACCTTTTATCGCTATGCATGCAGATGCATGATTTCGCACCATCTGCATGCCATAAATCAGCAGATATCATTATACTTAGATAGTTAACATTTGTCTTTTATCATGTATTATGTAACCTAAGTAAATACCTAGCTTGTAAGAAACGTGTATATAAACCCCACAACGAGGAAAATAAAATCAGTATGAAAAGTAACTCTCACTTGACTACTCATTCTTACTCCGCAGCCCAATTTCTTTTTGTACTTATTGAGGCGACCTCTGCCACATGGTTATGCACCTCGGGCAAGCAAATAATAATAATACAATAAAATACAGTTTATATTACTCTGACGTTGAGTTATATCAATTCAATTCTAAACATATACTAATGTCAATACCTCATTAAAAAAGGAAATGTTCGCGCTCAATAAAGAACGCCGACATTTTTTTCTTGGAATTAAACAAGAAGTGGACAGCGTGCTGCGCGACTGTGGCTTTTCTTACTGGTTTAATATTTTGACCGTGTGTGTATGTGAGTGTAAGTGGCATAAGTGGCCTTATGCATTTTCGCAAAATAAGTTACATTGTGTATGTACGTATGATTGCATCAATGACTCTTTAGAGTGTGCACGTTTTCTAATAAATATCGGTATCGGATCGCGATTAAATTAAAAATAATAAGTTGCTGCAACACAAAAATTTTATTGCAAGTTACTTTCACTTTTATTTTCATTTTATCTGTATTTTGTATTAAATTATATTTTATTTGTATAACAATATAATAATATTGTGATGCATAATATAATACAATATTATATTTTTTCTCAAATAATAATATTGTAATGTATAACCTAATACAATATTATATTTTAAATTAAATTATATTTATTTTTCTTAATAATTAAATATTCTTTGTAGGTAAAATATATAATTATTATTTTAATTATTGGTCTTTGTTTTAATTTATATACACATATGTACATATTTTATTTTTGCAATGCCAAGGTTTAATAGAAGCACACCTGCCAGTAGGTCTCAGAGACAAAGACTTAGAAATCAGTTAAATAGATCGAATGTTGACTTTATTGAACAGGAGCGTCTTAGTAATGCCGCATCACAAAGGGAACGAAGACTGAACCTTGAAATAGTTGAAACTGACAGAGTAACGGACAGACAACGTCGTCAAATTCGCAGAGCAGGCTCTGTTTATAGGGAAAACGAACGGGGACAGGACCATGCTCGACGCTCTTCTCGTCGAAGAAATCCGGCGATTAGAGAGCAAGAGCAAGTTGAGGACACTTCGCGTCGATCGAGCCGCCCTGTTTATAGGGCAAACGAACGGGGACAGGACCATGCTCGACGCTCTTCTCGTCGAAGAAATCCGACGATTAGAGAGGACGAGCAAGTTGAGGACACTTCGCGTCGATCGAGCCGCCGACAAGACCCTGTTTATAGGGCAAACGAACAAACACAAGACCGACTAAGGCGCTCTAGCCAGCGTCTGGACTTAGAAAGACGATTATTAGAGAGAGAAATAGATAGGAGACAGCGATCTCAAATCAGAGATAATCCTGTTAGGAGGATTATTGAACAGGCTAGGGACACAGGGGCAAGAAGAAGTGCTCGTATCAGAGCAAGACAAGCTGCATTCGATGCCAATAGAGTTTGTCACAATGAGTTGGTCAGTATAGGAATAATGAGAATAATAGAATAGCTGAGAATAGGAGAAATGCCTCCCGTAACAAAGTACAGCTTGCGAGTACCCTGCCAGAAGATAGGGAGAGTTCGATTAGCACAGGTTTAGATAGCCTTATAGCCATCTTTAATAAAACAATTAAACAGGGCCCCCACCGAATTGGATATGCTGCAAAGGTTTGTGGTTTCCACATCAAGTGGACAAAATTTCCCGTGAGGTCATAGAGGAAAAGTGTAGTGAGGCAGATAGTGTAGATATTTTGTATCTTTCCTCTATGTTTCCACCTCACAACAATAGGTTTGCTTTTTGTAAAACATGCAGCCGTAGTATTAAATCTGGTAAAAAAAATGCTAAACTAAGTTAACATTTAAGAGAGCCAGAAGTGTCGTCAAGTTGAGGCGATCGGCAAATGCCGACGTCTAATTCGGAGAGTGCGGTCGGACTGTGACCCACTCTCACCTATATTATATATAGTTTAGTTTCGTTTGTGCACTGAAGCCAACTACATAAAATCGTATACATTAAAAAAACTTTTGAAGTCGAACTCCGCGTCCTTTTATTTAATTAAAATCTCGTTTATTTGTTTCGATTTCTCTAAAAACGCTTAGAGAATTTTCATTGGCGCCCGAGCAGGGACTCGAGATTCGGCGGTTTTTTTTGTTATTAATATTATTGTCGGCAGTAGTTGGCTTCGCGCGTCGTGTGTGAAAAGTAAACACCAAAAAGTGAATTTTATTGGATTGACGTTTTCGCCAAAGGAGGTCATCAACGTTGGAAGCTTAAATGGAAGCTAGTCGTCGCTCTATGTCTATCGATTCTCTAGACAGCCTACAGGTATTCAGTATCAAAAATTGAGCAAGTCTTGTTGCTTGAAACGACGAAATTGTCGAAATAAATATAGGAGTACATAATCGCATGTACTAAGAGCTCAAATTTTGATACTTAAAGTCTTTGAATATTGCATGCAAGCTGTGTACCTGCATATGTATATACGTGTGTACGTGATTGCTTCTACACACATCGATACATTTGTATTTACATTGAAACATAAATATGTATGTCTACATACGTACATATACATAGATGCACATATGAGCAACTAACCCCAACAACAAAAGAACATTAAATACAAAAGGCCATAATACGTTGCATTTGTGTTATAATACTAACCTGCTTGCTTAAGTAATAAATAATAAGAAACAAAAACGGCAACATTTACCTCAGCTAAAAGTATAAAATTGGTGGCTTATATATTTATTAAATAATTGAGTGTGTGTGTGTAAATGCAAATTGTCGCTGTTCGATCTTCGGTTAGCGCATATATTACAATACATATTGACCGCTAACTAAGAACAGCTGTGAATACATAAACTGCATATGTGCGTGCATGCTAGAGTTTGCATATACACACATATAGTTGTTGTTGCGTTCGTTCACCTCGAACCTTCCTTTGGGCTCACATACTTTCGTTGTCTCGACTTCGCTTGCATTTGGCGCTTGCATTTCGTCACCCCGCACCCCGCATATTCTGTTGCTGTCTACAAACGTAGCACAGAAAACGTTTGATTTGATTTTCGTTTTCTCTTGTTTCTCTTTTCGTTTGTTTGATATACACACCACTTAGAGTGCGTGTGCATATATTCTTTTGTGACATTGCATACCCCGCACCCCGCATTTTACATTGCTGCCTACAAACGTAGTTACAGCAAAAGTTTAGCCTGCTTATTCTCGGATCGCTTGGATCACTTTCGTTTGTTTGCTCACACAACGCATAGTTTGCGCGTGTGTGTGTATAAGCAAGTTAGATTTACATAGTCAGCGCCGTTGCGAGGGTAGCTCACAAAGTTTGTGACACTTATTCCTTTTTGATTTCTACAAGTGTTTCCTTTAGTCAACATGTCTGAGACCGAAAAGACAAGTGAAAAGCCACAAATCAGCAAGACAAGTGCAAAATTACAAATGTGCTTGCAAAGATTTGACAAAGTTAGTGCTGATATTGCTCGTATGCAAACAGCAATTAAAGCAAAGACCATTTCATCTGATAAAACAGAGTTAGCGTGCCGATTAGAGCTTTTAGAAGGATATATACAAAAGGCAATGGATTTACAGACTGATCTGGATTACTTAAGCCCTCTTAATGATTCTAGAGGGCCATTAGAGGACTTGTGTGTCGTCACAAGAGCGTTGTACATTAACGCATCCAAGCCGACCTCAGGGCCAAGAACTGATCATGATTGCTCCGTAGTTTCGAGCCACCGATCCCAATTGCCGAAAATGCGTTTGCCAACATTTAGTGGCAAACATTCGGAGTACAAAAATTTTATGTGCCTGTTTGAAAGCTTAGTCGATAATGACAATTCCTTATCAAACGTCGAAAAGTTCAATCACTTAGTTTCGTGTTTGTCAGATGAAGCATTAGGGGGTAGTTAAGCCGTACCAATTAACGGATTGTAACTACCCAAAGGCCCTCGCTAGTCTCAAAGCAGTGTATGACAACAAATGTCTTATATTCTTTGATACAGTTTCTCAATTGTTTGATATACCTAGCATGACAAAACCATCTGCATCGAGTTTAAGATCGATCATAGATACGGTGTCTGCTATTTATTCTTCGTTGTCGTCGTTAGGAAACGACAAAGACATTGCTAATGCAATGATAATTCACATGGTCATGGCAAAGGTAGACCATGTTACCAAATCTCGTTTTGAAGAGCAGCTTGACTATGACATGCTGCCATCTTGGGAAGATTGTGCTAGACAATTGAATAAAAGATATCAGTATCTGTCAGCAGAAGAGTCAACTCGGGACAAAACAAGGTCGCGAGTTGACGCTAAGAAGCCCCATCAGTCTAAATCGTCCTTTGCTTGTGCTGATGGAGGGCGTTCATCATCGTCTGTGTGCGTCTTCTGCAAGTCAGAAACGCACAATCTTGATACGTGTCCATCGTTTGCTGCTATATCAGTTATGCAACGTTTTGAATTCGTCAAAACACAAAAGTTGTGCCTAAATTGTTTGGTTGTGGGGCATACGGTGTCACAATGTAAGGCATCAAAATGTCGAATTTGCTCGAAGCCTCACCATTCGTTGCTGCACAGGTATACTACCTCTGCTCAAGGTGAGGTATCCACACTTCAAGCGACTATGTCAGACGCGTATTTGGGGCATGTAGTAACCAATGAACAAATTGTTCTCGCCACAGCTGTCGTTAATGTAAAAGACAGATTTGGCAAGCTGCATCCTGCACGAGCCTTACTTGATAGTGGCTCCCAAATCAATTTGATGACTGAGAGTATGGCACAGATGTTACGACTCAAGCGGGAGCCAACATCTCTAGCTATATCGATGGTTGGTGGTGCAACAATAGATAGCAAAAATAAGGTATGTGCTTCTATTCAGTCACGCATAAATTCACGCAACTTTTCGGCGGAATGTTGGGTATTGAAATCCATCTCAACAACACAGCCTGGACATTCAATGGGTATTTCAAATTGGAAAATACCCAAAAATATAAAACTGGCAGACCCAGAATTCAATAGACCAGCGAAGGTGGACATTCTTTTGGGAGCAGAATTGTTCTACGAATTATTGTGCGTTGGGCAAATAAAATTAGGTTCTGAACTTCCTATAATGCAAAAAACGCTGCTAGGATGGATAGTAGCAGGCAAATGTACTGGACAAGTGCCTAGGCATCAGTTCAGTGGGTGTTTAATGGCCCAAACTAATTGTTCTCTCGATTCGTTAGTTAACCGTTTCTGGGAATTGGATCAATATCCATTCGAATCGAAGGCTGTTCGCCAAACAGCTGAACAACAGGCTTGTGAACTGTTCTTCGAGAAAACTGTAAAGCAGTTATCTTCTGGTCGTTTCCAAGTGGATCTCCCTTTCAAGACCGATCCAAAGGTTCTTGGCCTGTCCTTTCAAACTGCTGAAAGGCGTTTTTTGCAACTTGAGCGTAAATTATCAAAGGATGCAGTTCTTAAAAACATGTACCATGACTTCATGAAAGAATATTTAGATTGGGGACACATGTCCATTCTGAAGTCAACTCCTCTAGAACAGCATTATTATACTCCTTATCAATGCGTTCTTAGGCCTGAAAGTTCCTCCACCAAGCTTAGTGTAGTTTTCGACGCTTCTAATAAGACGTCAACAGCTGTTTCACGTAACGAAACACTGATGGTGGGGCCGACAATTCAGAGGGAGCTATATTCAACCCTGATTAATTTTCGGTTGAATAAGTATGCCGTTACTGCTAACATTTCAAAAATGTATAGGCAGATAAATGTCTCTGAAAAAGACAGAAATTTCCAACTTATTCTGTGGAGAGTAAATGTTTCAAAAAATATTCAGGCATACCGACTTAATACAGTCGCATACGGTACAGCTTCTGCACCTTTTCTGTCGATACGCTGCTTGTTTGAGTTCAAAATGAAAACTTCGGAAGATAAAAAAGGTGTGACGGTTGGCACACTAGCGGAAGTTCCGCAAAATTGTTTTGCTAAGCTAGTTCGAATAGTCGCATATATGCTTCGTTTTTGCTTCAAACGGCTCAGACCAGACTCTCGTGTGGTATCGTCATTAGAAAGGAAAATTTCGTTCCTTAAATTACCAAGCATAGTACAAAGCATTTCAGTTAGAGTATCTGGTGTAGACTTTTGTGGGCCGTTCTTTATCAGCTATAGGATCAGAGGTAGACCACCTGTAAAAACGTATGTTGCCGTTTTTGTTTGTTTCGCCTCAAAAGCAGTTCACTCGGAACTTGTCAGATACCTATCCACTGATTCCTTTTTGAATATTTTTAAAAGGTTCATTTGGAGGCGCGGACGACCCGAGACGATGTTCAGCGACAATGCAACGAACGTCGTGGGAGCGAGCAACATGCTGAAGGAGCTGCAGGCGGCACTCCTGGAGGACAAGGAGCGACTGACAGAGTACGCAGCGGAGCGAGGGGTGCACTGGAAGCTTATTCCCCCTCGAGCACCGCACTTCGGAGGACTGTGGGAAGCAGCGGTGAAGGCTGCCAAGCACAGGCTGGTGCGAACGCCGGACGAGTTGAGCACGCATCTGGTGGACGTCGAAGCGTTGCTCAACTCCAGACCACGTCTCGTCGACAGCACCGAACCCAACGATGGCGAGAGGATCACACCATGGCAGTTACTCATCGGGCAGCCTTTGCTTGCGCTGCCGCACGGATCAGGACCAGAAGAGTCGAGCAACAAGCCAGGACGCGCGTACTGGAAGCGGTGGCAGCAGTTGTCGGCGCTCAGACTGCACTTCTGGCGCAAGTGGTCCAAAGACTACCTGCTCAGTCTGCAGCAGCGCACACAGTGGACCAAAGGCGAGGCCAATCTGGTGGAAGGCGCGGTCGTCATGGTGCACGACAACAACGCACCCCCGCAACGATGGACCATCGAGCGCGTAACGCGCATAGTCCCAGGGGTCGACGGCAAGGTTCGGGTAGTGGACCTAAAAACACCAGCAGGCGCAATTAGACTTGTTAAAGACCGGAGCTCTTCAACGGGGCCGGAATGTTGGAGCTCGTCTATGCTAAACTAAGTTAACATTTAAGAGAGCCAGAAGTGTCGTCAAGTTGAGGCGATCGGCAAATGCCGACGTCTAATTCGGAGAGTGCGGTCGGACTGTGACCCACTCTCACCTATATTATATATAGTTTAGTTTCGTTTGTGCACTGAAGCCAACTACTTAAACCTACATTAAAAAAACTTTGAAGTCGAACTCCGCGTCCTTTTATTTACTTAATCTCGTTTATTTGTTTCGATTTCTCTAAAAACGCTTAGAGAATTTTAATTTTTTTTTTTTTTTTATAGGGGGTATCTTTTTCTCCCAATTTTTTTGGGATAAAAAAGGAAATTTCCGGAAATTTTTTAAACCTTTGTTTGGTTAGAGCTTAGGAATTTTAAATGATTAGCATTAGGAACAGCACATCAATTTGCTTACGTAAGCACTCCGCCACTCATGGCATTTCGGCTGCTGATGTGCGTAATGACGAAACAAGCTAGAAGTATCCGAAGAAGAAGCGTTAAACTTGGGTTTTAATGAGACAGCTCGTCTCATTAGAGCAGACCCAGTGACCTGTGCTAGATACTTCCATTTTCGATATAGACAGGTCTTAAAACTGATGAAAAAGGAAGGCGGTGTTTTTGGTTGTCACAAGGTCATCAAGTTTTATTGGCGGGTGGAGTTTCAACAAAGAGGCTCTCCACATATACATGGAATGTTCTGGCTGAAAGATGCCCCTAAGCTCGACTTAAAGAATGAGTCCACATTTGAGCCTGTAAAGTCCTTTATTGATTAGTTTATCACAACTGATTCTAGTTGCCCGGACGTTGCTCCATATTTGGAGTATCAACTTCATAGTTGCACATTCGGTGCTCTCTGCAGAAAACTCATCCTCTGCATACCACGCTCTCCACAAGCTAGTGGGTGAAATCGAAGGAGCCTTCGTATCCAAGAATATTGCTCTGTGCTCTTTTCTTGATATAGAGGGTGCTTTCCACAATACCGGCTACGAGTCTATTTCTGCTGTGCTGGAGCGCAGAAATATCGCCCGTCCCCTAATCCGATGGATTGATGCTATGCTCAAACATCGGACTATTTCCTCTACCTTGGACTCCACGACTGCTTTCATTAGTGCGGTTAAGAGATGTCCCCAAGGAGGGGTCCTATCTCCCTTACTATGGTCTTTAGTAGTTAATGAACTACTGAGCATTCTCGCTGAACAGGGCGTGCAAGCAATCGGCTACGCTGAAGATCTGGCTATCGTAGTGAATGGGAACTTTGCCAACACCGTGACAGAGCTGATGTAATCTGCTCTGAACACGGTTAATAGATGGTGCGAAGATGTAGGTCATAGGCTCAATCCTCAAAAGGCGATTATCGTTCCCTTTACTAAGCGGTATTCCGTTGACATAGGTCAACTGCACATTGGCGGCTCTCCCGTGGGACTTTTCAACGAGGTTAAATATCTAGGGGTAACTCTTGATAAAAGACTCAACTGGAATTCCCATCTAAGCAACACACTATCAAAGGCAACTCATGCCATGTGGGCCTGTAGAAGATTCTCTGGTAGGACCTGGGGTCTCAAATCATGCACCATTCGGTGGTTATTTGAGATGATGGCAAGACCCATCGCCACCTACGCCGCTATTGTGTGGTGGCCTATGGTTACGCAGGTCACTGCCATCAACAAATGCACTTAACTGCATAGGCTGATTTGCCTTTCTCTAACGGGTGCACTTCGCACCTGTCCCACAGCAGCAATGGAATTAATTTTGATAGTCGCCGCTTTGAGCCTTCTTAGAAGCAAGCTCCAATCTGGGCTTCTAGCTACCGAATCGGGGCATGCTGTGGTAATACGAGCATCCACTTGAAGGCTAACATGCATAATTGCATAGTTAACATTCCCACGCTGGCTATGCGCTGACCGCTTACTATGCATGTACAAAGCACTCCTCCTCTCCCAACGTCGTCGCTTGGCGACAATACATATATGTATACATAAGATATGCATATAAGCGCGGAGGCGCTGCAAGCTAACCCGGCAGCGCTGCTCCTTCCGACCTTCCCTGCTCCACTATAATTAAAACACAAGTTAAATAAACATGACATGGACATCTATTGTCTTAATAAAAGAACAATTAAACGGTGTTAATCAATTGGGCAGATATCGACTTTACAATGCTAGACTTATCAAAGAAATTCGGGGGTTAGAGATCTGCTCTAGATCAGATTTTATGACCAAGGAACTCTTCTTTGGTGCAAAGTTCAAAACTCTTATCCCGGACCGGAGGGACTGCGATGCTTGTAACCCCATCAGTGACCCTCATGGCATACACTGGTATACCGATGGGTCAAGGACTGATCAGGGGGTTGGAGCTGGGATACATGGTCCCAACTCCAAAACCTCGATTGCTATGGGCAACTGGCCCACAGTCTTTCAATCCGAAGTTCATGCCATCGAGTTCTGCTGTCGTCTTATCCTTGAGAAGGGGATCAGAGGAGCAAATGTTTACATCTTCACGGATAGCCAAGCTGCCATACTAGCTCTCTCCTCAAAAAGAGTAGGTTTGCGTATGGTGGCTGACTGTTGGAACTGCCTCCAGAGGCTTTCCAATAGAAACAAATGTACCCTCCTATGGGTACCTGGACACTCTGGTTTCTAGGGCAACGCGCTAGCGGATGAACTAGCGAGGGCGGGGTCATCAGCCCCTCTGCATGGCCCCGAACACTTCTGCGGCGTGGGGTGGTCAACCATCTCATCCCTTGTGAAAGCATGGGCGGTTAGGTTGACCGAACGCCATTGGTTCTTCCAACCAGGGATGAGGCAGGCTAAAGAGTTTACGAATCCCTCGGTCAAACGAAGAACAAACCTACTCTCTAGGAAATGTGTCTATCTCCTTATTGGTTACCTTAGTGGCCACCACTTGGTGAACTATCACCTCACAAAAATGCGTCTGTCCTCAGATGCAGAATGCAGGCTCTGTACAGAGGACGACGAAACCACCAAACACATCCTGTGTGATTGTCCAGCCTTTGTATGGATTAGGAGGAAACATCTGCACGTGGAATTCGCAGTTCCCGAGCACATTGTCCGTTCCTCGACGAAAGACCTGTTATGCTTCATCAGGGAAGCGGAACAGCTTTTGTCAAGATAGGGAGAGCATTATAGGTACTAAAGATCATTCTGGTCGCAGTGCCTCGCACCTTCTCTGCAGGGAGACTCCCATTTTCAAAATAATAAATAATAAATAATTGGGCATTGTTATTAGAATTGTCTAGCCGCCCGTCGGGTATTTTGTTATGGCCGTTTAAAGCCCAACATTTATAAGCCGCAATGCCAACAGTGTATTGCGAAGAAATTGGAAAAGCGACGGGCGGGCGCTTCTAACAACAACAGGATCCTCTAACACCAGCACATTCAAATTAGTAAAAGTGGATGAAAATGTCTCCACATCTATGCTGTCTTCCCATCCAGGAGAACCTGCGTTCGTCGGACTTCCCTTATATGAACGTTCATATGTATAACGTTTGAAAAATTATAATCACGTTAGATGTAGTATTTTTAGTGGAAACGATCTGCGAAGTTATGCAGTAGTGTCATTTTTGGCATTTACCGAATTGGGGTAATTAGATACCGGTGCAAACATAATTTGTATAGGGGCAGATCTGGTCTTGCTAGATTTTTCAAATTGTCCTCATTACAAATCCGTGAAATCCAGTGCGAAAACAGCGGGTGGTGAAACTCATAATAGGTTTACTTAATATTGAAATGCGTTATAAAGATGAAACTAGAAGTATTAAATATAAAACTCCTAGTATAAAAAAGAGATTGGTCTTAGGCCATGACTTCTGGAAAGCTTTTGAACTCGCTCCTAATATAATTAATTCATAAGAGATATGCAAGGTGACAGAAGAATCTACGATAGACAATGTATATCCCTTGACTCCTTGTCAGGTTCAACAATTGTCGGTTGTGAAGGATTTATTTCTAAAGGTATTTGAAAGCATCATATTGACATTGGAAACGCGAAACCCTGTAAGCAGCGTTGTTATCCAGTTAGTCCGGCAGTAGAAAAACTACTCTACGAAGTAATTGATCGTATGCTTGGGTTGGATGTCTTTAAGTCTTCTTCAAATCCATGGAGCTCTCCCATGCGAATGGTTGTAAAACCGAATAAAGTTCGACTGTGCTTAGACGCGTGTAAGGTCAATGACGCCACTAAAAAGGATGCATATCCTTTACCAATCATCGATGGAATATTTTCTCGACATCCGAACGCAAACATTATTACAAAACTAGACTAGAAAGAGCTGCCCAGTGGATTGTGTGGCAACCGTACCTTAGTAGGCCGAGGCCAAAAAGGGAAAATACGGACCACCGTGCCCAGTGCTAGGTTGCACTTAACTTAGAACTCGTCCGTCACTGCCGTAATACAATTAATCCATTAATAACAAAAAATAATGAATACAAAGAAAAAATACAAATAACGAATACTAATACAAGAAATACGAAAAAACCATTGCCTGCAAGTAAACTAAAATAAATTCTTTTTCTTCCTTCAGATATTAAGAAAGAAACAACACACGTTTAACACCTCAACACACTCACACAAAGACTAACACAAATTGTCAAGGGTGAGTGAAGCAGCATTGACTATCTGTGCCTTTCAGTAGAAAAATTAAAAATCCGTGAATACGTAAAGTAACATTATCAAAGAACTAAATCTTGAAAAATCTTGGTTGTCTGTCCATATTCTTGTCCGATTCGATTTACTTCCGTTGCTTTTTGTTTGTACGTTGCACTTGTACTAAAAAATGGAAGAAATTAAGGAAACACTTAAAGCGCTCCTTGCGCAAATGACCGGGCTTAAGGATGATATGAAAATAATTAATAACACAATTAACACTTTAGAATGCGAAAATGTAGCTCGAAACCCAGTGATTACCCCTCCGGCGCCCTTGGCGCGTGCGCGCAACGAACTTGAGCTACAGGAAGTTTTCACGCTTCCCGATTGCGTTAAAGAACTTCAAACGTTCGAGGGTCAGCCGGAGAGATATGTGTCATGGGTTAATCGTGCGAAAGAAATCTTTAACGACTACGAGGTCATTAAAGGGAGACCTTTGTTCCGTACTATAGTCTGCCACATTAGGCAAAAGATAAGAGGCGAAGCCGAAGAAGCTCTTTACTCTTATGGAGTTTTGGATGACGACTGGCCAGAAATTAAAAGAGTTCTAGCGTTGCACTACGCAGACAAACGCGATGTGCGAACGCTAGAGTATCAGCTTAGCCAGTTGAGCCAGGGGAACAAAACCATGGAGGATTATTATTTGGAGGTGAATAAACACCTCTCTCTTATCCTCAATGGACTAAAAGCCATGGGACACCCAATGGAAGTAGTTAAAGTCCTGTCCGAGCATTCTAGGGACAACGCCTTTGACGTCTTCATTCGAGGAGTCGGTAACGACGCCTCTAGACTGTTGGTAATGCGTAGACCAAAAGACTTGCAGGAAGCCTACTTCTTCTGTAAGGAATTACAGGCGGTTGCTCCGAGAGGAGGCTCGTTCGCCCAGTCTCCCCGCGAATTTTTCACCGAATACCCGGTTTTATCGGCCGGCGAGCGGCCCTCGCTTTACTTCTTCCTATCAGGGAAATGAAAGGAAGACCTTCATTAGGTTCGGGATATGGAAGCTCGCAAAATAATAATCGCTTCCAGGGCCCAAGACCGGCCATTAAAATGGAGTCGAACCGGTCGGGCCAGTCCCAGAGCGAGGGCTCTGGCATGAAAAGAACATCGTCTGAGTATCAGAATCCGTTCCAAAGGGCAACGAAGCTTTATCACATGGCGCAAATACCTGAGCCTTCGAATACAATCCCTGTCGAACATGGCGAGGTTCTTTCAACTGACCCCTATTACGACCAGCTCGGTACTGAGAACGTTGGCATGCCTCACCAGGATGCCATGGAGGAGAGGTACTGCCCTGAAATAGGAGCTGAGGGCCCAAATTTTATGACCGAGGCCTCTCAAGCATCTCATACCTAGAATACGAGGGGAAAGATGGGGCTACATTACAATTCTTGATTGATACCGGCGCAAACAAAAATTTCATCAGCCCCAGAATTGCCGCCGGATCGACTGTCCTCCCTATTCCCTTTTGCGTTCAATCGTCTACGGCTTCTCTTAAAATAACACACCGCATAGCCGGCAAGTTTTTCGAACGATTAGGAAACGATTCGACCGCTCGGCCAGAATCAACTACCAGGGTCTAATTAACTTCAGAACTAAGGTTCTCGAGGACGTAAGAGGTCTAATAGAATATCGACAAGAGCTCGCAAACACGGCTCATAATAAAACAAGGTCTGAGCCTATCTCATACAACGAGGGCGACAAAATATTCGTTGCCAATAAACAAATAAAAACAAAGGAGAAGCAACGTTTCAAAGCTGAGGAGATTGCCGAGGATAGAAATGTGGGAAATGAACCAGATCAGGGAACTAAAATGAACAATAAAATAGAGAGCAAGAGAGTAACGCGCAGTGGCAACGCTTATTAACGGAAAACCCAAAAGAAGGGACTTTGAGTTAAATGGTGAACGAGAGCAGTCGCAAGTTTTTCAATCGCGCTATATACTTACACAACGTGAGCTAAACAATTGTCATCAAACAATTAAATGATAATAATCAAGAACTATTGTCACTAAAAAATATAAAGTGTACTATAAACTATTGTCATTAAACAATAAAATAACACTTCAAAGTAAACTAACTACAATTTTGGGGGCTCGTCCGTGAATGGCCCAAGTTGTATATATATAAGTGCGAACCTAGTGAGTGCGAGCGAGAAAGAACGTGACGCCGCATCAATTATAAGAAAAACGACAACGACGCAAAAAAGTCACGGTGAAGCTGAAGCAATTGGAATTCAATCGACGACGGCGAGCAAAAGGTGTTTGTGACGCCGAGTACATTGGAAGACTTCAGACGACGGAGGCCAAAAGGTGTTGGAGATTCCGTATCTAGTGCGCGAAGAAATACGGCAGCAGCCAAAAGGTGTTGGAGACGCTGCGTTTATTCAAAAAGCACAACGGCGGTGACCAAAAGTTGAAGGCCACGTCGTAAAAATTGCCAGCTAATAATCGAAGAAACCAAAAAACCGACAGTGACGTCGCATCAGCGGCAGAAGAAGAACGGCAAAACGACGGCAGAAGTAGAAGAAAGGTGAAGCAACCAGGAAAACGACAGTCGCATCAGTGGCAGGAGAAACAGAAGAAGAATAACGTCGCATCCAAATACGGCGCAACATATACGGAGGCGATCGGACGGCGACGGCGACGAGAGAGGTGAAGCAGCAGTGACGAGAGGCGAGGCAGTAGGAACGAACGAGGCGAGGACAACGAAAAGGCGAAAACGACGCTGCAAGTTGTGTATCGGTTGCTGTTAACATAGATTTAACAGAGTTGGCTAAGTAGTGTTGAAAACTTTAAAGAGAGGGTATGTTAAGTAGATTTTCAGCTTGACGCAAAGAAAGTACAGTTGATTTTATTTCGTATTGAGAATTTTGTACTGATAAATTTTATATTATTTAGAATGGATCGGATTGAAATTCTTGCGCTGCGCGTTGATGACCTACGAAATAAGCTGTCTGAGTTAAATTTGCAGACAAGTGGTACTA
Source organism: Zaprionus capensis (assembly GCA_018903675.1). Lineage (NCBI taxonomy): Eukaryota > Metazoa > Arthropoda > Insecta > Diptera > Drosophilidae > Zaprionus > Zaprionus capensis. The sequence continues at coordinate 99,679 of JAEIFN010000854.1, read as the reverse complement.
AAAGCATGCTGCAGCAGCGACTCCTTGCTCACTACAGATTAAACAATGAAGAACAAGACATTTTGGACGGTGAGTCAGTAGCAACTGCACCAATGATGACAAATGAAAATAATAGGTCATGGTTTACTTTAAAAGATGTCGAGGGTAGTATTTCAGAATTTTCAGGTACTATAGGTAGTGTTGATGTTGATCAGTGGATAAATGAGGTAGAAGAATGTGGGAGTACAGTTCAGTGGAACCAATTACAAATGTTTATCTATGCGAAACAGCTTTTACGAGGTGCTGCTAGATCGTTTGTCAAAAGTCAACAAAACATTCGAAGTTGGGAAACATTGAAAACAGTATTGCTAGATGAGTTCGAAGTTAAAGTGTCATCAGCAGAAATACATCGAAGATTAAATAGACGACAGAAGAAAAAATATGAGAGTTTGCATGAATTCTTGTACGCACTGATGGAAATAGCCAAGCCAGCAAAGCTTGAAGATGAGAGTATTATAGACTATTTCGTTAGTGGCATTCAGGATTCCCCTGCAAACAAAGTAGTGCTGTATCAAGCAAAAACATTAAAAGAGCTAAAAGCTAGTTTAGATGTTTACAAGAAAGTTTGTAGTTCAAGCAAGTCATCAAACAAGCCTGGATCATTCGTTGATAAACAGAGTTCTGAATCTAAGAAGATTAGCAATGACAACAAGAGACGTAAATGTTTCAAGTGCGGTGATGATACCCATTTGCTAAAAGATTGTAGGAAGAAAGATTTGGTTGTTTTAAGTGTAACCAACCAGGACATCGCGCATCAGAGTGCAAAATAGATGGAAAAGTAAAGCAAGATCAAAATACAAACTTCGTACAAGATAGGAAGGAAGAGTTAAAGCCATTAAGCATTTTCACTCCTTCAGGTTTAGAATTAAAAAATGTGCAGTATAAGTCAATGATGTTTCAAGGATTAGTTGATACAGGTGCTGACCTTTGTCTTATACGCAGAAGTGTTTATACTAAGTTGGGCAGAAATAAGTTGACAGGCTTAGCGAAGTGTTTGACTGGCATAGGTGAAAGCCAGGTGCTTACATTTGGTAGCTTTGTAATTTCGGTTGAGATAGATGGTATAGACATGCAAGTTGAATTTCACGTAGTTCCTGATGAGGATATGGGTTTTGATTCGATTTTAGGAAGAACAATCTTAAACAGCGTGGATATGAAAGTAACCAAAGGGGGCACAGAGTTTATAAGTCGAGTTGTAAACCAAAAAAAGGTTGAGAATCAGAGAATCCAGCCATTGAGCAAAGGATCATGTGCTGAGTTGTTTGTTGAATTCAAAAGTATGTGCATGTTGGGTGTGGAGCAGGCTGACATATTTGAAGAGGTTGATTTATCACATTTGAGTGGTGTGCAAAAAGAAAAAGCTTTAAGTCTAATTGGAGATTATAAGCCAATTCGAAATTGTTCGACACCAGTGAAGATGAAAATACTGTTAACCGATGATTTACCAGTATTCCAACAACCAAGACGTTTGGCAGAGTGTGAACAAAAGATTGTGGATGATCAAATTCAGGAATGGTTGCGTGACAAAATTATAAAGCCGAGTGTGTCGGAATACGCATCACCAGTGGTGCTTGTTTCGAAGAAGAATGGTAAAAAACGATTGTGTTGTGACTATCGTAAGTTAAATGAAAAAGATAATTCGTGATCACTTTCCAATGCCGCAGGTTGACGTTGTTATTGAAAAGCTTCAGAGTGCTTTGGTGTATACGACTTTAGATTTAACTAACGGTTTCTTTCATGTACCCGTTGAGTTAGAATCGCAGAAATATACCTCCTTTGTAACACAAAAGGGACAGTACGAATTTCTGTATGTGCCCTTCGGTATTACAAATTCACCTGCAGTTTTTACTCGATTCATAATGGCAGTCTTAAGGGAACTAATCAACAGTGAAGATGTAGTAGTATACATGGATGATGTGATTGTGCCAAGTAATAATGTGTGTGAAGGATTGGTAAAGCTTGAGAAGGTGTTAAGTGTTGCCAGTAGAAATGGATTAAAAATAAATTGGTCGAAATGTCAGGTATTGCAGAAGAAAGTTAACTTTTTGGGGTATATAGTTGAGTGTGGTACTATTAAGCCTTCTGGAGAGAAGACAAGTGCTATCGTTAATTTTCCGTTGCCAAATGATAAAAAAGGTGTTCAAAGATTCTTAGGATTGACGTCGTATTTCCGCAGATTTGTCAAAGACTATGCAGTGACTGCAAAGCCATTGTCGGACGTGTTAAGGCAAAATATAAAGTTTGAATTTGACGTACTGCAGAAGATAGCGTTTGAACAGTTAAAAATAGCATTAACTTCTAATCCCGTATTGAAATTATACAATACTAAATTAGAAACGGAAATCCATACAGACGCTTCAAAATATGGTTTCGGTGGTGTATTGTTACAAAAAGACCCGGAAGATTGTTTCTTTCATCCTGAGTCGTAAAACTAACCAATGTGAAGAAAAGTATCATTCTTATGAGCTTGAAGTTCTCGCAGTTATCGGTGCATTAATGAAGTGGCGTGTGTATGTGTTAGGTTTGAAATTTAAGATTGTGACTGACTGCAACGCGTTCACTATGACGATGAAGAAGAAGGATGTTCCTTTGAGGGTAGCTAGGTGGGCATTATACCTTCAAGACTTTGATTATCAAATAGAACATCGCTCAGGGACAAGAATGAGACATGTTGATGCGTTGAGTAGAGTAACATGTTTTATGTTGAGTGATACTGTTGTACATCGATTGAAACAAGCACAATTACTTGATGAATGGACGAAAGTAGTGAGAAGCCTTGTAGAAAATAAAGGGTATGAAGATTTTTATATAGAAAACGAAATACTTTTTAAAGATCCTAATCGCGAGCTTATTGTGGTACCGTCGCAGATGGAAAATGAAATAATCACGATTGCTCATAAGCAAGGACATTTTGCTGCAAAGAAAACGCAAGATTTAGTTGAGAAAGCTTATTTCATACCAAAGCTTAAGGAAAAGGTTGTTCGTGTTGTCGACAGTTGTGTGGAGTGTATTGTATTTAAATCGAAAGCTGGGAAGAAAGAAGGTTTCTTGACCCCGATTGGAAAGGGAGATAGACCGTTGATGACGTATCACAATGACCATGTTGGGCCAATGGAGATGACGAGCAAGCGCTACAACCACATTTTACCTATAGTTGACGGTTTTTCTAAATTTGTATGGTTGTATCCCACCCGTAGCACAGGAGCAGAGGAAGTTGTAAGTTGTCTAGAGCGTCAGGCTACTAATTTTGGAAATCCTTTACGGATTATCTCTGATAGGGGAACTGCGTTCACTGCACAGGCATTTAGGTTGTATTGTGAGGAACAGAAAATTCAGCATCTAGTATGCAAAGGTGTACCACGTGGCAATGGTCAGGTTGAAAGAATGCATAAGACAGTAGTGTCTATGTTGTCGAAGTTAAGTCATGAAAGTGCAGGAGACTGGTATAAGCATGTCAGTAAAGTGCAGCAAATAATCAATAGTACACCACCTAGAAGCACTTTAGTGTCGCCTTTTAAAATCTTGACTGGCACTGAAATGCGTCTTCCGAATGATCTAGAGCTTAATTTGTTGATAAAGGAATCCTTAGTGAAGGAGTTAGATGAGGAGAGAGAGCTGGTGCGCGCAAGAGCTTCCGAAAACATAAAATAGTTGCAGACAGAAAATAAAAGGGTTTTTGATTTAAAACGCAAAGGTGAAAAAATTTATAAAATAGATGATTTAGTAGATATTAAGCGTACTCAGTACGGAACTGGGTTAAAGTTGAAAGGAAAATTTCTAGGACCTTACAAAGTCGTTAAGATAAACAAGCACGGAAGGTATGACGTAGAAAAACTTGGAGACGGCGATGGACCTTTTAAGACATCGACAGTCGCAGAATATATGAAGCCGTGGGGAAATTCATTCGGGTCGAATGATGTATCAGGAGGGCCGATTGTGGGAAATGAACCAGATCAGGGAACTAAAATGAACAATAAAACAGAGAGCAAGAGAGTAACGCGCAGTGGCAACGCTTATTAACGGAAAACCCAAAAGAAGGGACTTTGAGTTAAATGGTGAACGAGAGCAGTCGCAAGTCTTTCAATCGCGCTATATACTTACACAACGTGAGCTAAACAATTGTCATCAAACAATTAAATAATAATAATCAAGAACTATTGTCACTAAACAATATAAAGTGTACTATAAACTATTGTCATTAAACAATAAAGTAACACTTCAAAGTAAACTAACTACAGAAATATGACAGTAATGACCAAGACAGGCAAGATCTTCCATAAGTGAGACCTACGGAACTGAAATGGCACTAGATTATTTGTGTGCGTTTCACACGCTTTCCTTAAAAACACGTTTTACCATAATTTACACACACCAATAATTCACGCACACTTACAAAACGAAACACAAACATTTCTTAACATTCACGCACTTAATCCCTTACTTCTAAGCTAATTCTAACACCATAAAAAGAATATTACTAATAAGGCCACTCTCTAACCAATATTGCAACTATCATTGTCGCCCATCTTTAAATATGAGGCTCCGCTCGTCCCTCTGCAAATGGGCAACGTCTGGCGTGTCAACGGCCAGTTCAAACTGGCACATGTAATCGACTTGGGAAGGCTCGAGTCGCTGATCCAGGAGGCTCGACGCGAGGCGGTGCAGCTTACGGATCCCAGGATTGCAGCGCTGGTGGCCCACTACTTGGAGGAGTCACAAGAGGGCCTGTCAAGACTGACGGGTACACAGCGTGGACGTCGATCTCTGGACTGGATTGGAAGTGGATTGCGGGCTCATCGGATGTGTCGGACTGGGACGCATCCTTCATGCTCAGGAAAATGTCGTAAAATCGGCCAACCAACAAGTGCGGATAAACGCTGTACGATTGCCATCGACGAAGATGTACATACGGCTACGACCCTATTGCACAATGCCTTGATCATCGATAGTCAGGTCGGCGAGCTGACTCAAGCGTGCCAGTGGGCTAAGTCGGGGATCGTCAACTCCCGCTTACTGGACCACGAGGAGGTACAGGCGATTTTGACTGAAGTCAGGAACTTGCCGTACCAGAATGCAGTCGAAACACTGGAGTTTTCCGGCCTGTCTGTGATTACTAATGGAACGGCGCTTCTGTACATTCTGGCCGTGCCTAAGGTCGCCCCCAAGGACTACCGTTTACTTCTTCTCCTTCCTGCAACCCTCGCCGTAAACTTCGAGGAAACCTATGCCATGGTGGACGATTGCCTCTCCATGGGCAACACAACTGTTTGTCCGGAAAAAAGTCTCCTGAAGATGGACGAAATCGGCTGCATCCCCAAGCTATTGAAGGGTGCTCAGGCTAGATGTGAATTCCTCAAGAATAACGAGGCTCAGATAGAACTGGTCGAGGACGGTAGAATGTTCTTGTCCAACTTCAACGGGACATTGGAAGCTGGACCCAGCACCCACAGCTTAGCTGGAACCTACATAGTCCAGTTCGCTAATGTGACAAACAGCACCACGGACCCGGAGACGTTAGACGCTGGCAGGGCACCCAAAGCCCTATAATCTGCGGAACGCAGATCTTGAAGGGGGAGGAGTTATGAACTCTCTCTAAGTATCTTGCCCCCTCCCCTACTGACCGCCGCTCTTATACGCGCTCCCCCGCTGGATGCAAACGCCGCATTCAGCACTGGAGCCGGAGCTCTGGAGAGAACCAGCACCGATGCTAGAAGGCATTTATGGACACCTGGCATCCCTTAAATTTGCCAATCACATTAACTTAAATCTTAATTTGCTAGAAATTAATCTGTAATCGATATCCTGGGAATCATGCCTTGGTTTGGGTTAGGAGGAAGCATCTGCACGTGGAAATCGCAGTTCCCGAGCACATTGTCCATTCCTCGACGAAAGACCTGTTATGCTTCATTAGGGAAGCAGAACAGCTTTTGTCAAGATAGGGAGAGCATTACAGGCACAAAAGACCTTTCTGGTCGCAGTGCCTAGCACTTTCTCTGCTGGGAGACTCCCTCTTCAAAAAATAAATAAATAATAATCCTGGGAATCATCGCTAGTTTTTTCTTTTCCATCGCCAACTGTCAACCACTTTCTTTTTTTTTTCATCGCCTACCGTCAGCCACATTGGACGTGCAGCTTCCCGAAATCACAACCGTAATCCGAATAAATCTGTAATCTGGTTAACCATCAATTGTTAAAATTAATTCAAAAGTCAATGAAAACGGTTCTTAAACACAACCCTTGATTTCATTTGGGGAACCTATCTACTTACAAGGTGAGGTATGCGGCTACGGGAGCCGTAGCAATACAAGCAAGAAATAGCCTTGCTTAAATTATATACACACAGGTTATCCATCTAATTATATATAGTAAAAAACCTCTACCACATATATGTATGTACCTTCTCCTACTCTTTTCTTAAGAACAAAGGTATATAAACTCTCAAAACTTATTTAAAGTACATTGCCAAGGTCCGAACCTCAAGCGGCAATTGTACCTCCCAATTAACACCAAAAAAAGATGACACTTGTCTTCCATTTTATTTCATTTATTTATTAATACCAACATATATATCAATTCACTTTGACAGGCAGCAATATTTCGGCTGCCCCGGCATAACACACACATATATTCTTATTATTAAATATTTAAATTGACACACATATACATATTATATTATTATATAATGGCGTGGCTTACGACCTGCATTTGTTAAAAAAAATTTTAGCTGACTCAAGGTCAACATCGGTTCGATTTCTGCATCATAGCTTATCTTGCCGCTATTTTTGCCAAACACAACAAAAACACTTGTCAAAAGACAAGGAGCGGGCTTGAATGTACAATTGCTTCATGAAATAGCCAACTTCGATCATTAGCATTCATCGCTAACTAACTTGGTGATCGAATGTAGGTTCACCTCCACACTGCTAGAACTCGTTGGGAATTGTAGTGGTGCCGAGGTGGAAACCGATTCAATAAACCAAGCTTGTCTCTTTGTGTTATGTTTGGACTCAGTACTTTTGACAAGTGCTCTTGTTGTGTTTGGCAAAAATATCGGCTAGATAAGCTATGATGTCGAAATCGAACCGATATTGACCTTGAGTCAGCTAAAATGTTTTTATACAGTGAACATTCTTTATAAGCAACCTTTACACAAGCAACATTCTATTAAAGCAACCTCTGCATTAGCAACTTTTTTTATTCCAAAATTTCTGTACAAGCAACTATGATTTTATTTTTCGTTTTAATTTTCATTCTTCCGTAAAAATGGAGAAGAAAGGCAGAGTATCAATTTCTTTGAAAACAAAATTATTAATTTTAAATGAACTCCAAGATGGCAAGACACCGACAGAGATCTGCAGAAGCTACAATATCCATAAGTCGATTTTAACGAGGAAAAAAAATAATAAAGAAAACTTGGAAGAATTCGCCTCAAAAACGTATGTTAATCAAAAAAAAATTAAGCGAATGAAGCCATTAAAAAATCCTGATCTTGATGATAAACTATACGCCTGGTTTTTACTACGGAGAGAAGCAAACGAATTGGTTTCAAACGAGATGCTCAAAGTTAAAGCACTAGATTTAAAAAGGTTACTCAATGGACACCAAGAATTTTCAGCCAGTGATGGCTGGCTTGATAAATTCAAAAAACGCCACGGCATAAGAATTTTGACGGTTTCCGGCGAAAAACTTTCCTGCAATGCTGAGAGTGCTGCTACATTTACAAGCGATTTCAAAAAGATTATTGCCGAAAATGGGTTTTTACCGGAATAGATCTACAATTGTGATGAAACCGGTCTGATTTACAAAGGTTTGCACAAGAAAACAAACACTACCGTTTTCGAAAAAACTGCTGTAGGACGGAAATCCATGAAGGAAAGGGTCACCATTATGCCTTGTGTAAATGCAACTGGGACGCATAAACTCGATTTGATGATGATTGGAAAATCTAAAAATCCTCGGTGTTTTAAAAATGTAAATTTACCACTGTATTACAAATCATCCAAAAATGCTTGGCAAACTTCTGCGCTTTTTAAGGAGTGGTACAACGATTTATTCATCCCTGAAGTTTCTCGTCACTTAGAAGCTAAAGGCTTACCAGTAAAAGCAATTTTAAAATGATTTAACTGAGAACGAAATAATGAATTGGGCGACTGGTAGCAACGAGAGAAGCGTACTTTTTGAAAGAGAAGATGAAATAGCAAATGACGAGAGCATCGCGAACGAAGAGGGTCATATGGAAGAAGAGAGCAGAATCAGCATCGATAATGTGATAGATTCCTTCAACACCGCGGTAGAATGGGCAGAGGAAAATAACCTTACAAGCAATGAGATCTTGTTTTTGCGACGAATTCGATAAAAAGCAGTTCTTAAAAGACTTAATTAATATTATTTTAACTATGTAATAAAATATAAAACTGCATATTTATCTATAAATAACAAAACTGATTTTTCTTAAAATTTATACTCCTTTTTTCTTTATAAACAACCTTTTCTACATAAGAAACTTTTTTGAAAAAATTGGTTCAGATTAGTTGCTTGTATAGAATGCTCACTGTATTACATTTTTTATTTTCTGTTTAAAATTGAATGCTCAATTTAAAACAAAGAAATATTTTATAATTTTGTCAGTCTTAGTGATCGCAGTTTGCCTTAGTGATCGCAGTTCGATCACAATCGACCGACCACCACTTTTTTCCATTCACACTCAGTGTTATCGTTCCAGGGCTGCACTAGCTCAAATTTTCAAATATTACTTAGTGGGCAACCGTGACTATTAAAGTCACTTATTTTTTATTTATCGTCTCTGTGTGCACTGATTTGTGGTATTACAAAGCGCTGCAACATTGCAAAAAATTATCGAATATATTTTCCTCCGTCTGAGAAAATATATCATAATAATAAATAATTATTTATTTATTTTTCATAATATAATTTATTATTTGTAAAGAAATTTTATTGCTTCTTTTTCTCACAAGTTCTTGCTGAGTATAATAATTGTTTCGACAATTATTATTAATCAATAAAATATATCGATACTTATAAAATAATATTTATATTATTTTTTTGCAACGTTTTTCCAAAAAGTGTAGTTTATCAACATTGTCCTCGCTTAATAGATTCGATAAAGTTCCGATCGATTTGCATAATACTCTTGTTTATTGTTAAAACAAGAATTTATGCTCGTCCATTTTCTACGCTTTTTTTTCACGTTTCCATCACCAGCATCAATTGAAACTTTCTCTCGCCATTTTTGAAAGCCTGTTATGCATCCTTAGCTTTAACCTTTTCTACTTTCTTTTTCTATGCAGACTTTTTGGTTGAGTTGATTTGGTGGATGTGATGGTGGAACTGCTGCCTTCTTTACCTTCGAACCAGATGCTGATTTTTTAGTGGCCACCTTTTTCTCCACTTGGGTTTGTGGAGCGGCCACAGGAGAAGCGGATGCTGCAATTGCCGTATCTGACATATTATTGTATTTTTTCACAATGTAGAAACACTTTGAACAGAATTTCCACAAGGCACTGCTGAAAAGTGTCCCTGAAAATTTCGGGTCGCGCAAGCGCCACCGCCTTGACCACCACTCCCGGAATTCCATCCAGGCCAGGAGATTTATTGGCCTTAATACGCTTTGCAGCCTCGACTATATCGCTTACTGATACGCAAGGGAAGGGAGACGCAGGGGTATCTTCTAGTGGCTGCCATAACGTGGTCTGTTCAGGGAACAGCTCCGCCACAAGATTGGCCATCACATTGGGTTCCGATGGAGTACACTCCCTCTTTCTTAATTTATTGCTTACGAGTTTGTAGGCGAGACCCCAAGGGTCGTCGTCTACGCTCTCAAGCAGGTCCTTAAAGGCGCGCGCTTTAGCAGCCGATTTACCTTTTTTGAGCTCTGCACGCTTGGCTCTGAAGACCTGGAGAAGTTCGGCGTGGCTAGAGTCTCTTCTGGCTCGTTGCGGTCGTCTCCTTGTCCTTCTTTGAAAACTTTAGATAATTATGTATATATATACTTTCTAGACCCTGCTCAGTTTTTCACTACTCCAGGGTTATCTTGGGACGCCATGTTAAAAAGTACCAAGATTGAATTGGATCTTCTTACAGATATTGATATGTATAGATTCATTCAATCAGGTATACGTGGCGGTCTAGTGCAATGTACCAAAAAATATATGAAAGCGAATAATAAATATCTACCGGAATATGATGAAACAAAAGATTCTTCATATCTGGTATATTTAGACGCTAATAATTTATATGGTTGGGCAATGTCACAGCCGTTACCATATGGTGGGTTTGAGTGGTTACCTCTAGATACTCTAGAAGACTTTGAAGTCTTTAGCATAGACGATGAGTCTGAATATGATTATATTCTTTTCGAATATGATTATATTCTTTTCAATCATAATGATCATCCGTTCTGTCCGAAAACAAAAAACCCACTCCCAATTCTCATGTTAAAAAGTTAATAGCTGACTAAGAACATAAGTCAAACTATGTTATCCATTACAGGACACTAAAAGAGTGTCTAGAAAATGGATTAGTTTTTAAAACAATCCATAGAGGTGTACGATTCTTTCAAAAACCTTGGCTGCAATCGTACATCGATCTTAACACTTTTCATTGAACAAATGCTAAGAATTCGTTTGAAAAAGATTTTTTTAAAATTCTCAATAACGCAGTCTATGGTAAGACTATGGAAAACGTTGAGAAAAGGGTTAATGTGAGATTAATTCAATGAAATTTGATACATCTGATTAACATTCAGATCTCTTGAATAAATACGGTTTTATCAGCGTTAACAAGAAACGCTTAGGGTTTTTTAAGGATGAGTTGAATGGAAAGCCCATGAGTGAATTCGTAGGCTTACGTTCAAAAATGTATTCATTTCTTGTTCCTGGCGGTGAAGAAGTAAAAAAGTCAAAAAGGGTTAGATAAATTAGCATCTAACCTAGATGATACACAAATGTCCACTACCAGACAATTGTTTGAGTCCGAATCGCAGTTTTAGTTAATGCGTAAAAAGGGTGTGTTTCCCTATGAACATTTAAGTTCAGTTGATAGACTTGAAGAAACTTCTCTACCACCAAGAGAAGCTTTTTACAGTAAATTAACTGAATCCGAATGTTCAGAAGAAAGCTATGCACATGCACAAGATGTCTGGAACAAGTTTTCATGCACAACACTACTCCAGGGTTATCTTGGGACGCCATGTTAAAAAGTACCAAGATTGAATTGGATCTTCTTACAGATATTGATATGTATAGATTCATTCAATCAGGTATACGTGGCGGTCTAGTGCAATGTACCAAAAAATATACGAAAGCGAATAATAAATATCTACCGGAATATGATGAAACAATAGATTCTTCATATCTGGTATATTTAGACGCTAATAATTTGTATGGTTGGCAATGTCACAGCCGTTACCATACGGTGGGTTCGAGTGGTTACCTGTAGATAGTCTAGAAGAGTTTGATGTCTTTAGCATAGACGATGACTCTGAATATGGATATATTCTTGAGGTAGATCTAGAGTACCCCTTCTCGATTCATAACGATCTTCCGTTCTGTCCGAAAAACAAGAAACCCACTTCCAATTCACATGTTAAAAAGTTAATAGCTGACTTAGAACATAAGTCAAACTATGCTATCCATTACAGGACACTAAAGCAGTGTCTAGAAAATAGATTAATTTAAAAAAAAATTCATAGAGGTGTACGATTCTTCCAAAAACCTTGGCTGCAATCGTACATCGATCTCAACACTTTTCATAGAACAAATGCTAAGAATTCGTTTGAAAAAGATTTTTAAGCTTCTCAATAACGCAGTCTATGGCAAGACTATGGAGAACGTTGAGAAAAGGAATAATGTGAGATTAATTACTGAATGGGAAAGTGCAACACCAACCGATTCCTCTGGCCGCAAAAGAGATTGCGCACGCTCATTGCTTGCTAAAAGCAATTTCCATAGCGTGAAATAATTGAATGATAATTTTTGCGCATTCCAAATGCGTAAGTTAAATATTTATTACGATTTATTTATTTAGGGTTTATTTATTTAGGGTTTGCTGTGCTAGACATTTCAAAATGGAAAAGGTATGATTTTCATTATTTGGAGAGTCTGTACGCCTAAACTATATGGATACAGACTCTTTCATATACACGATCAGAACTGATGATTTTTACATCTGATATTTGATACATCTGATTATCATTCAGATCTCTTGAATAAATACGGTTTTATCAGCGTTAACAAGAAACGCTTAGGGTGTTTTAAGGATGAGTTGAATGGAAAGCCCATGAGTGAATTCGTAGGCTTACGGTCAAAAATGTATTCATTTCTTGTTGCTGGCGGTCAAGAAGTAAAAAAGTCTAAAGGGGTTAAGGCAAGTTGTGTTAACCGAATCGGCTTCGCTGATTATAAGAAGTATTTAAATACTGATGTACTTAAAACAAGTACAATTTCAATAATAATCCTATATAGCAAAGATGATAAAAGAGTCATAGAACCAGATTTATATAACACAATGGCTCATGGACATTATAGGCTACAGAAACGTAATGTAATGGAAGAGATAAGCTCACATAATGCTGATATTTTATTTTGGGATAAGAAAATTGGGGAGTTTAAAAATGTTCAAAAACAAACAGTCCAAGAGAAAGCAAGAGATATAAAGAAGATTAAGAGAACACAGAAGTCGATTTATTTTATGCTGAACTGGCCCTGGATATATATTTCAATAAAAAAATTGTTCACTAGAAAATTGTTTTGATTTCATATTTATTTGTAAAAAACAATAGAAAATAGTTATAAAATGTATAAATTGTTTTATGAATAAAAACAAAAAAAAATGTATAAAATTTTATTATGAATAAAAACAAATGTTGATAATATATAATTTGATAAAGAATAAAACATATTTATAAGACTTCATTTTTATGTACCCAACTGTCTTGAGAGGTGGGGAAACCCAGCCAACGTACAAACACTCTATCCCCTTTTCGTTTCAAAATTTTTTCCACTAGATATGTATGTGGGAAATGTTTTTTCTTTATCTCCTGTTTATAAAATCCCCCGTCAATAGGGTTTCCATTTAATAATGTGTGAAAGGTTTAACTCTTTCTATGCTCTCTGTTTCACTTTTAAGAGTAGTGTTAAAGCTAATGCAGTCAAAAATATCTTGTTCTATACCATCCAATTCTTCACTTCGTTTTTGCACAATTGTCTCTAAGTTAGGAATTCTGTTGTTGAACTCGAGAATGTTTGTCTTAATCTCTGTAACTAATGTTCTTTTCCTATTTTGACGCCGTATGTTAGAAATTGAAGAAGTTATATTTCTTACAACTTTTTCTAGTTCTTCATCAACATACTGTTTTGATGTTAAATCGTTTTCATTTATAGGTGTTAGACAATTTTTAAATATTTTCCCTTGTGCATTCAAATTACCATCAGAGTCATTGAATATAACTTCAAATTTTTCAACACCTTTCCTAAAGAGTTTTGAATATTCTATGGGTGTATGCATTAATTCGTGCGGTTTACAAAGAGAGGGCTCTGCTAGTATTATTTCGCGTCGTGTTCATATGTGGCTATATTCATTTCAAAGGTACTGTAATTTCGCGTCGTTTTCAGTCGATTTCATTTGTTTTAGCGTGAAGAACAATTTGTTTCATTCATTTGAAAATGTCGACATTTGTACCAGAAAAAGTGTTTTTGCGGGGAGTTCTTCTTCATTACTTTAATATGAAGAAAAGTGCTACCGAAAGTCATCGTATTTTACTGGAAGTTTATGGTGACCATGCTTTAGCCGAAAAAACGTGCCAAAAGTGGTTTGCACGGTTTAAAAGTGGCAATTTCGACTTAGACGACGGAGAGCGACCCGGACAGCCAAAAAAATTTCAAGATGAAGAATTGGAGACATTGCTCGACGCAGATGCATGCCAGACCCAAGAAGAACTTGCAAAAGTATTAGAAGTTGATCAAGCAACCGTTTCCAGAAGATTAAAATAATTAGGATTTATCCAGAAGCTTGGAAATTGGGTGCCTTATGAATTAAAGCCAAGAGACGTCGAACGTCGATTCTGCATGTCGGAAATGTTGCTTCAACGCCACCAAAAGAAGTCATTTTTGCATCGGATTGTTACTGGCGATGAAAAATGGATTCATTATGATAACCCAAAACGCAAGAGATCGTATGTGAAGCCCGGCCAACCATCGAAATCCACGGCAAAGCCAAATATCCATGGTGCCAAGGTTATGATCTGTATTTGGTGGGACCACAAGGGTGTGCTCTATTATGAGCTATTGAAATCGGGTCAGACGATCAATGGGGAACTTTACCGAACACAATTGATTCGTTTAAAAAGGGCCATCGCGGAAAAACGACCAGAATATGCGACCAGACACGAATCAATCATTTTTCATCATGACAACGCTCGGCCACATGTTGCAAGGCCAGTTAAAAACTATTTGGAAAACTGTGGGTGGGAAGTTCTACCTCACCCGCCTTATAGCCCAGACATAGCACCTTCCGATTACCACTTGTTCAGATCAATGCAGAATGCCCTCACCGGATTACGCTTCACTTCAGAACAGGGTATCGGAAATTGGTTCGATTCCTTTTTGACCTCCAAGCCGGAAAAGTTCTTTTGGGATGGGATCCACAGAAAGCCAGAAAGATGGGCAAACATCGTAGCTTCCGATGGGCAATACTTTGAACATTAAATGTATAACCATTTTTTCACAATAAAGTCTTAATTTTCGAAAAAAAACCGCACGAATTAATGCATATTTGAATAATGTCCAAACTTATCAAGGGACATGTTGAATATGATTGTAAGTAGCAATTGAATATTATATTTAAAGTTTTCATTACATTTTTTTGGGCATTATTATATTTTCTGGATATTCTTCATCTCTTTTTTCATTTATATTAACAATTTGATGATAATCAGGAGATTGACCATATGCATTTTTACCCAGTATCAGCGAACCATCTATTTGTATAGTACTAGATTTTACAGCAGGTTGTGATGAACGGACAAACAGTGACAAATTATCACCTACACAATTCTAGTTATTTCCCTATAGAGGCCTACGAACGAAATAGAGGGTGGCACGGACAGAGTCTTATAACTAATACATTAAACTTATAAATAAATATTAAAACTAAAGTTTCTTAAAAATATATTAAAATAAATTAAATCTAGGTATCAGGAATCTGTAAAGAAAAATTCAATTAATTAGTAATATAATTTGTGCAACTTTGCATACTTACGGGGATTTTGGTAGAAGAATTCCTCATAAAAGGTAGGAGATGGTATCCTTAATTTTGTCTTCTCAGTGTTGGAACTTGTCCGAAAGAGAAAAGAAAGGGGGCAAGGAGGAGAATAAGTAAGTATTTACTAGATTTTGCTAGATCATCGCAGACATACATTCTCCTCCGCGAAGGCTGGGTGCCTGTGTCTGAAAAGAAACGGAAAAAACGAAAAAAAAAAAAGGAAAAAAAAAGGAAAAGTGTTAGTGACCAAGAAAAAATCTTGATACTAATTACCTGTTTGGTCAGGATTCTTATACAGCCTGAGGCGCAGTGTCATTTTACCTGCAACAGCATCTAGGGCAAAGCAGAGTTGGCGCGCTAGCAGCCTAGTGGTAGTCGGGCGCGGAGTTCTACCTCGGGGCATAGTTTGCAAACGCTGGGAGAAAAAACAGGAAGAGCGATAGGGATAAAAATTCAACATATATAAAAATATAAAAATTAACTCGTGAAGGCTCACTTAGTGAGATAATACACCAGATACATAATTGCCATACACAGAAGGCCCAGGCTAAGAGAATCTGTTTAAAAAATTAAATCAATTTGAAAAAAGCAAACAAAAAAATCAGTTTATAATAAGAAATGAAAAACGCACCATTAACGAAACACCGGGCAGTTTTGCAGCAGCTTACGGCAGTTTTGAAGCAGCTTACGGCAGTTTTGCAGCAGCTTCGGCAGTGTGCAGCAGCTTGCGGGCGTTTTGCAGCAGTTTAGCGACAGTTCGAGTTGCAGTTCTGGCAACAATTTGGCAGCAATTTATTTGCTAGTTTAAAATTTGTATCTTGGCGGCTATTAAAAATCTGTGTGATCGTTAGATTATGCAAAGGAAATTAGAATAGAGCTTTAATGTCATATACTAAGGAAAGGAAAACTGTCTTAGTTGCCATTTTTTTTATTCTTTCGAATATTGCTTTCTTTTCTGCCTCTGGTGTATGTACGTGTATAAAATAAACTTAAAACTAACATTTAGCAACCAACGATCTATTGGGCCCAACGGAGAACTGGGGGTAAGTGTACTCACATTTATTTTATATTTACGTCTACACGTTTATGAGGAAATTTCACGATAACATTTTAAAAAGAAATACAAAAAAAAAACTATATATACAAAGAACAATCAAGAAATCTAAGCAAGCAATAAAAATTTTATTTTGATACACCAAAGACAAATCAAAAGGTAAACACAAAACAGCTGTTTGTATGGCATTGATCGAGGCATACTAAGACCTTTTTCTATGGTTAATTAAATTGTAGCATACAACGTATGACGAGTGAGCAGATGGGATTTAGTTGAAGTTACGTAAGCACGCGCTAGTCTCCGGCTCATTTTTGTCGGCAATGGGGTGGGTAAATGAAACATAACCGTTTCAACTCAGGCTCAAACCAATAATAACATAAATAAAACAAAATCGCGTGCTGTATTGCCTTACGACGATCGCAAAATAAAATCAGAAATCGGGAACAGAGAAAGAGAGTAGTAGTTCGAAAGTAAGGTAATAAACTTTATAGTAGCCTGTATAGCGCGCCTCGCTTACCGAAGCGGCTGTTACCCCACCCTTCCATGATCGCCATTTGCGCGATATACATATCGGCGATCCCTTTAGGCCACTATCTTTTTTTAATGCATAGTTGCCTCATTTCCTTCCTCCATGACTCCCGAAACAATAGGTATTTAAGCGAAATTCATTTCAAAACAATTTATTTCTTAAAATATTAATTAATCTCCTAACCATCTCTTTAACATAGATTTTATTTCATATGTATATATTTGTAATATTGTTTCTTTCGATTTATCGTTAAGAGTATATCGTAATATTAATTATTAATTTTCATTTATAGCAAAGCGGTGTCTTATTTATTGATTTATACATTCATTTTATTCAGTTGTCATTGGTTGCGAATAGATATATATATACATATATAAGTTTAGTTATAATAGCAATGGTAGATGTATAATAAATACAAATTGAATATTATGCAAAATTAAATAGACCAAATAAGGGCAAATCATAATAATAACAATGAGGTATAGAAATCATATCAAGTAAACATTTCAAAATGATAATTCAAAACAAAATTCGGAAATTTAAAGAAAAATCAAAATCAAAAATTATTAATTAAAACTCAAAACATGAGTAAATTAAATTGAAAATTATATTGAAAATCCAAAAATAACAAGATAAGTTAGATTTAGAAGAAATCTAAGAGCTATATACATAGCCAAATTAAAATGAAAAAGAGTACATGCTTGGAGAGCAGTAACTCCTAAAATTAACAAAAGTGAAAATAAACAAAATAAAGGAAAATAGCCAAACAATAATTAATAAGCATCACTCACAGTTTGTTGTGTTCCATCGACGAAAGATCTTCCGTGGGGTGGTGTAATTTTATGTGTGTGTATAGATGTTTGCATTATAGTTTATTTTGTTTTTCACTGGTGATTTTTTTCTGTGTATTATTTTTAGCTCACGTGTTTTTATTTAGAGTTAACTTTTTGTGGTCAGTTGCAGATAGGCAGAGAAAAAAAAATTAAAAATAAAAATTATTGGCAACTCGCTATATATATATATATGTATTTACTCGCACCATTGACTCAACTTTTAAGAGCTTTTATAATATAATTATAATTATAATTATTAACAACTATTTTAAATTAGCCTGATCACGGTGATATACTGATTCCATTAATTTATTTTTAGCAATCACTGTGATATTATGATTTTATTAACATAATTTTAGCAATCACTGTGATATTATTATTTTACTAACATATTTTTAGTAATCACTGTGATATTATGATTTTATTAACATAATTTTAGCAATCACTGTGATATTATGATTTTATTAACATAATTTTAGTAATCACTGTGATATTATGATTTTATTAACATAATTTTAGCAATCACTGTGATATTATGATTTTATTAACATAATTTTAGCAATCACTGTGATATTATGATTTTATTAACATAATTTTAGCAATCACTGTGATATTATTATTTTATTAACATATTTTTAGCAATCACTGTGATATTATTGTTGTAGTTAACTTATTTCCAGCCTCACTGTGATATTATTGTTTTAGTTTACTTATTTCAAGCATCACTGTGATATTTTATTTTGCATTAAATTATTTAAACATTTCACTGTGATATATTAGTTTTCCATTAAGTTATTTTCACTGTCATATTTTTGTCTTAGCTTTCATTAATATTGTTAAACAAGCCACTGTGATATTTTTGTCGTAGCTTTCCTTAATATTGTAAACAAGCCACTGTGATATGCTGGGCTTTAGCAGCTTCCCATCAGCCAATCTAGGGCTCCGCTGGACGAAACCGCTCAAAGAATAAGGTGCTCCAAAATTTGGGTAGCACAAGGTGCCAGAATCTGTATAAATACAGTATTTATTAGACTCTGCAATAGCATTATTTAATTTTTGTTTATTCCAACTTTACCTGTATCTGGCACCAGTTTTGTTGTTTTTGTTTTATTTTTTCCCAGCCACTCCACGAGGTTGCCTTAATCTTCGAAAATCTCTGCAATCTTAAGCAAGTTGAAAAATTCACCAATTAGAATTTTGTTCTAGGCTTATTTTATGCCATACTTACTTAATATTGCTGGGGTGTATTGAATATTATTATATTTTAATAATAATTAAAAAAGATCCTCCTCGTGGTTGGCACCAGTGAAAAAAAATTATCACGCACGTCTGTGCTCTTCGGCAGCTCCAGTGAAAAAGAGCGAACCGACCCATGTTACCCGATAGATCGATAGCCTTGACCTACTTAAAGAAGCAGACAATACACACTGCTGCATTCTGATTGCACTCAGCTGAGCCCCAAAAGCTCGGTCAAGGTGTCAATGCCCAAATGGTGCCTACTTACAGGGGGTACAATGGAACGTTATGTTCAAACGCTAGATTTAAAAGACAACAAAACAAAACCGAAAACAACCAGTGACCAGCGCCACTTCAACTCCCCCCGGCTAAAATCAGACTTGGTGGAGTCAACAAGGATGATACACGCCTGGAGCTGGTTGTTACTGCTTAAGATCCTTGGCGTGAAATTTCCCAATAAAATTTCCTTTCATGTCCTCAACTTCATAATATGCAGATCCAAGCTTCTTTCTTATACGAGCTTTTATGAACGAAGGAGCTAATTTGGCACAGAAACCCTTTGCAAAATTACTTTGCTGAAAATTTCGACGGAAAATTTCTTGACCTTCCACGAACGTTACCTCCCGACTGCGCATGTTATATGCTCTTTCGTTGCGCGAATGCTGCTTTTGCATACTACGTGCAGCCTGGTCTCGCATGATATTCGTGGAATCTTCCCGATTAAAAGATATCGACCGATCTTCTAAGCAGTTCAATCGCCGCAACAACTCATATTGAGAACCGTTAGTCAGCATATGCTGCCCAAACACCAAACGATAAGGTGTATTACTCACCGCCGTGTGATGACTTGATCGAAGTGCGCAACAAATCTGACTTAGATTTGCATCCCAATTATCTTGATCTGGGCTTATGTACGCCTTGATGGCTGCTAGCACCGATCTATTAACCCGTTCAGAGGCATTTCCTTGAGGGGCATAAGATGCCGTGTAAGCATGATGAACACCATATTTTTGTAATAAGGTATTAAAGGCATTCGATTTAAATTGTACCCCATTGTCCGAAACAACAGTTTCCGGTACCCCAAAACAATGAAATAGCTCCTCCTCTATATATGGCAAAATTGCATCGACGGAAAACTTTTTCACGGCTTTTAGGAACGGGAATTTGGTAAAGTGGTCGAGGACAATAAAGATACCAATATTACCAGTTTTAGAGCGTGGATATGGTCCCAGGTAATCCACATAAAGTTTTTGAAAAAACCTATGGCTCTCTGTTGTCTTAGATAATGGTGGCCTGAGAGTTTGGTTCGGATGTTTCGTGCTTTTGCAAATTTCGCACTGATTCACGTACCTTCTCACATCTGCCACAAGGTTCGGCCAAAAATAATATCGACGAATACGTTCTAATGTTTTATTAATCCCGCCATGTGCCGCTAAATTATCTGTATGTGCCCATTTCAAAACGACAGGAACAAGTTCCGTAGGAATCCACAGCTTCCAAATAGTGTCATCCGCTAACTGTTCTTTTGACGCATGTTCGGCTCGTCGAAAAATAAACCCATCCATAACTCTAATTTCGGAAGAAGTAGACAAGCTCCGTTCGACCTCTTCTTTAAGAGTTTGATACTCTTGTGAGTGAAATTGAGGCAACTGCAGGTCAACACCCATGCCATGGTCAAGTGCGGAAAGATCTTCCGTGAAGACACGTGACAGAGCATCAGGCACAATATTCTGTTGGCCTTTTCGATGTTGAATCTGAAAGTCATATCCTTGTAGTTTTAAGGCCCACCTAGCCAATCGACTACTAAGGTCCGATTGGGACATAAGCCACTTTAAGGACGCGTGATCGGTTATGACCGTAAACGACTGTCCTTCGACATAAGCACGGAATTTCTGGATGCACAAAATAGCTGCCAGACATTCCTTTTCTGTTACTGAGTAGTTACGCTGACACGGGTTAAGTTTCTTCGACATATAGGAAATCGGAACTTCCTCCCCACTATCAGTCAACTGCATCAGCACGCCGCCAACACCAGTATGACTTGCATCACAGTGTATATAAAAGCACCGCGAAAAATCCGGTGTGTGCAACACTGGTGCAGTAATCATCGCCTGCTTTAGCTCATTAAACGCGTCGTTGGCTACTTCAGACCATAAAAACTTTTGTTTTCCCTTCAGACAATCCGTTAAGGGGGTAGCAAGAGAAGCATAGTTTTTAATAAACTTTTGGTACCACCCAGTCATACCAAGGAATCGGCGTAGTTGTTTAACGGACCGTGGCGGTGGATATTCCATAATGGCCGATATTTTATCGGGATCCATTGCAATGGTGCCGTTCCCAATAATATGCCCTAAGTACCCTACCTCTCGCATACAAAATTTGCTTTTCTCAACGTTGATAGTAAGACCAGCGTTCTCTAGACATAAAGCTATGTCCTTTAGAACCGCCAGATGTCGTTCAAACGTGTCTGAAACTATCAGAAGATCGTCGAGGTAAATAAAGACTTCATGCTTTAAGTAAGCAGGAATTGTACGGTCCATTAGCTTGGACATGGTCGAAGGAGCATTGGTTAGGCCAAAAGGCATTACAGTAAATTGGTAAAGTGGCCTACCAGGTACTGAGAACGCCGTTTTATCCCTTGAAGAAGGATCTAGAGGGATTTGCCAATAGGCATCTTTTAAGTCCAGGCTGGTTATATATTCGGCTTTTGGGAGACGACTCAAGAGACCATGAATAATTGGCATCGGATATGCATCCTTGCGCGTAATATTATTCACTTTTCGGCTATCTAGACATAGACGAACTTTTCCAGGTTTTCTTACTAATACCACTGGAGAAGACCATGAGCTATCGGACTCCTCTATAACTCCTAAAGCCAACATTCTATCGAGTTCTTTGAACATCATCTGTTCAATCGCAGGTGACACTGGATAGTGTCTCTGCTTGATAGGCACAGCATCGCCGACATCGATCGAGTGGAAAAGCAGAGAGGTCCTTCCTAAGCCCTTGTCAGTGAAAGAAGGGAACCTTTTGATGGTGTCTTCTAATGATTTCTGCTGATTTTCGGTTAGCAAACAGAACACGTTGCGGTTAATTGTAGCAAGGTGCTCATTATCACCATCTGTCCCTAAACCTTGAGGCAACAACTGAAATTTGGTCCAGAAATCGATTCCCAAATAAAGCGATTGCTTCAATGAAGGCACAATAAAGAACGTGAACGGTTTGGTGTCTCCGTTATACTCAATGGAGGTGTGAAGTTTCCCCAGAATTTCTTGAGACTTACCATCCGCCGTCTGAACGTTCGAAGTTATAGGATTGAAATGGATTTCTTCCTTTAGGATATCGGCCGCTAACCTTCCGCCAATGCAGCTGATTGACGCGCCAGTATCCATGAGACCGGATACTGATCGACCTAATACAGAGACTCTAGCATACGGCCTTACATCAAGCGCTCCGATCCCCGCCAGATTGTTTTCAATCTGAACTTGATCATAATAGGTATTAAGGCGCTGAGTCGAACGAGATACCGTTTTAAAGGAAGAAAAATTAGTGGACGTAGTAATGGGCTGTGATAAGGACATGTCAGGTAAATTAGTATGTTCAGGTGGAGTTTGAGTAGAACACTCGGTTATTCGGTGTTGGTGGCCCTCGAAATCATCGGTTTGCGTGCTCCTTTCCAAGGTGCACGCGCTTGACCGTTTTTTGGAGTGCAACACTGAGGACAAGATGGTCGATAAGTGTCTGCTTTGCCACAACCGTAGCAGAAAACTTTACGCTCCGACATACAATCTTGGTAGCGGTGGCCAGCTTTACCACAATTCCAACAGGATAGGTTAACTGCTGCTAACTCCGCTTCCTCTTCCTCTGACTCACTCTCGGCTGCCACTGCCACTTCATGCACTAGACGGCGCGGAGCCGGCTGAGGCTTTCGTAACCCAGGCTTTATAGTTTGCATAAAGGCTTCTCTGGTACGAATTATATGACGAAGCTGAGGAACCGTGCTTATCACTTGATATAGCAACTCATGCTGTATCTCCGGTAATAGATTCGATCGAATCGATTCCAGTAACGCTGAATCTGATAATGGCACAGAGAGTTTATCGGAGAGCAACACTACGCTTTCGTAGAACTCATCAAAAGATTCTCCTTCTTTTTGCTTTCTCCGATGTATTTCTGCTCTAATGCTTACATCAGAGCGTTCTTCTTTAAACTGCGTACGCAATGCATCACATAAGGCAGCCCAAGTGACACTAGGCATTCTTCTATGGTAACGCCAATACCAGTCACTGGCACAGCCTTCAAATAAGGTGCTTATGTGGCCCATCAATAGAGCGAAATTTCCTTCTAAAGACTGGTTCGTCAATGCTTCCACCCGATAAAGAAAATCTTCGACGCTCAACCCAGATCTTCCTGAAAACTTAAGTTTCCAACTGCCTATTATTTGGCTAACTCTATCTAGCCGAATAACGGAGTCTGTAGGAGAGATCCTCGTTTGACTAACTGGACTTCTAGTCGCTTGAGGCGGTACTTCAATCGAAGGGGGCAAAGCTGGAGTGTCAAGCCTGAGGTTATTGGACAAGGCTGTCACCATGCCTTGAATGCTGCTTTGAAAAACTGCTGCCAACATCTCAGTTTGTCTCGCAGCTGATGCAGTTATGGCATCAATCAAAACTTGTTGAGACGCATTTAAAGGCACTGAGGCTCCAGCATTTGGTTCTTCATGAGCCATGTTGTCACTCTCTTGCTCATCTAGTCTTTGCTGATTACGAGTGCGTGGCATTGCAGCGTCAGGTAAACTTTGCGTAGACTGATGAGTGTCGGTGTTAACCGTTAAATTGAGCAGTGACGACTGCAAAGAAGATTTACACACAGGACAACGCTCGCGGTTAGATACTTTGGTGTTAAAGCAAACCCAGTGAAAGGTGTGACCGCAACTAGTGGACAACAGTTGACTTGTATATTCAATCTCCTTTAAGCAAATAAAGCATGTCACGTCTACAATGTTTTCGGAGCTTCTACTCAAAAACATAATTTAACCGATTCGTAAAATGGTACGCTATTTGTAAGCGTGAATTAAGCGTAATATCAGAAAAGAATCGCAGCAGAAAAGAAATAATAAAGTAATCAAAAATTATAAAAAAATTAAATCAAAGATATAATCATAAAAAAATTTCAGGAGTCATGAATTCCAGTTATGAGAAAAATGCAACAAAAATTGTTTAACATTACAACCTATTTAAAACTCTCTCTTTTCTCAATTATTTATGGGACATTGGGACAAAAACACTTGTGCTCGTGTTTTGTTTCTTGATAAGCGGGCAAACCATATAGTAATTAACTTAGTTAATTCAACTATTAGTAGGACTCCAACGCTTTAATTAATAAGAAGAAAAGGAATAAGAAGGGATTTTGAATTGTCATGGAAGTGATATTGATTCCATCAATCACTTATCCAATATGACATTTCAGAAAGACTTCACCAAAACGAATAGATTAGTGGTTAGCTGTGCAATATACTCTTTGCTTTGCTAAATCCAACCAACCCTTTTCAAACTTTTCAGTGTAATATTTTTTCCAGTTGTGGCAAGTTATAGCTATAAACTCTAGCACACAAGATCCAACTACTAGAAATATATATAACACCTGAAAGCTTTTTACAGGTAATTAATTTGAAAATTTCAAATATTTTAAACAAATAGGGAAAATTTCTGATCCTATCGATGTCGCACTAGTCAAAGATGGAATCGACTATTTATTTTATTTAATTTGGACCCTGCCGGATCAAGGCCCTCAACGTTGGGCGCCAATTTATTTATATTTATTATTAATTTGTAGCATACAACGTATGACGAGTGAGCAGATGGGATTTGGTTGAAGTTACGTAAGCACGCGCTGGTCTCCGGCTCATGTGTGTCGGCAATGGGGTGGGTAAATGAAACATAACCGTTTCAACTCAGGCTCAAACCAATAATAACATAAATAAAACAAAATCGCGTGCTGTATTGCCTTACGACGATCGCAAAATAAAATCAGAAATCGGGAACAGAGAAAGAGAGTAGTAGTTCGAAAGTAAGGTAATAAACTTTATAGTAGCCTGTATAGCGCGCCTCGCTTACCGAAGCGGCTGTTACCCCACCCTTCCATGATCGCCATTTGCGCGATATACATATCGGCGATCCCTTTAGGCCACTATCTTTTTTTAATGCATAGTTGCCTCATTTCCTTCCTCCATGACTCCCGAAACAATAGGTATTTAAGCGAAATTCATTTCAAAACAATTTATTTCTTAAAATATTAATTAATCTCCTAACCATCTCTTTAACATAGCTTTTATTTCATATGTATATATTTGTAATATTGTTTCTTTCGATTTATCGTTAAGAGTATATCGTAATATTAATTATTAATTTTCATTTATAGCAAAGCGGTGTCTTATTTATTGATTTATACATTCATTTTATTCAGTTGTCATTGGTTGCGAATAGATATATATACATATATATAGGTTTAGTTATAATAGCAATGGTAGATGTATAATAAATACAAATTGAATATTATGCAAAATTAAATAGACCAAATAAGGGCAAATCATAATAATAACAATGAGGTATAGAAATCATATCAAGTAAACATTTCAAAATGATAATTCAAAACAAAATTCAGAAATTTAAAGAAAAATCAAAATCAAAAATTATTAATTAAAACTCAAAACATGAGTAAATTAAATTGAAAATTATATTGAAAATCAAAAATAACAAGATAAGTTAGATTTAGAAGAAATCTAAGAGCTATATACATAGCCAAATTAAAATGAAAAAGAGTACATGCTTGGAGAGCAGTAACTCCTAAAATTAACAAAAGTGAAAATAAACAAAATAAAGGAAAATAGCCAAACAATAATTAATAAGCATCACTCACAGTTTGTTGTGTTCCATCGACGAAAGATCTTCCGTGGGGTGGTGTAATTTTATGTGTGTGTATAGATGTTTGCATTATAGTTTATTTTGTTTTTCACTGGTGATTTTTTTCTGTGTATTATTTTTAGCTCACGTGTTTTTATTTAGAGTTAACTTTTTGTGGTCAGTTGCAGATAGGCAGAGAAAAAAAAATTAAAAATAAAAATTATTGGCAACTCGCTATATATATATATATGTATTTACTCGCACCATTGACTCAACTTTCAAGAGCTTTTATAATATAATTATAATTATAATTATTAACAACTATTTTAAATTAGCCTGATCACTGTGATATACTGATTCCATTAATTTATTTTTAGCAATCACTGTGATATTATGATTTTATTAACATAATTTTAGCAATCACTGTGATATTATTATTTTACTAACATATTTTTAGTAATCACTGTGATATTATGATTTTATTAACATAATTTTAGCAATCACTGTGATATTATGATTTTATTAACATAATTTTAGTAATCACTGTGATATTATGATTTTATTAACATAATTTTAGCAATCACTGTGATATTATGATTTTATTAACATAATTTTAGCAATCACTGTGATATTATGATTTTATTAACATAATTTTAGCAATCACTGTGATATTATTATTTTATTAACATATTTTTAGCAATCACTGTGATATTATTGTTGTAGTTAACTTATTTCCAGCCTCACTGTGATATTATTGTTTTAGTTTACTTATTTCAAGCATCACTGTGATATTTTATTTTGCATTAAATTACTTAAACATTTCACTGTGATATATTAGTTTTCCATTAAGTTATTTTCACTGTCATATTTTTGTCTTAGCTTTCATTAATATTGTTAAACAAGCCACTGTGATATTTTTGTCGTAGCTTTCCTTAATATTGTAAACAAGCCACTGTGATATGCTGGGCTTTAGCAGCTTCCCATCAGCCAATCTAGGGCTCCGCTGGACGAAACCGCTCAAAGAATAAGGTGCTCCAAAATTTGGGTAGCACAAGGTGCCAGAATCTGTATAAATACAGTATTTATTAGACTCTGCAATAGCATTATTTAATTTTTGTTTATTCCAACTTTACCTGTATCTGGCACCAGTTTTGTTGTTTTTGTTTTATTTTTTCCCAGCCACTCCACGAGGTTGCCTTAATCTTCGAAAATCTCTGCAATCTTAAGCAAGTTGAAAAATTCACCAATTAGAATTTTGTTCTAGGCTTATTTTATGCCATACTTACTTAATATTGCTGGGGTGTATTGAATATTATTATATTTTAATAATAATTAAAAAAGATCCTCCTCGTGGTTGGCACCAGTGAAAAAAAATTATCACGCACGTCTGTGCTCTTCGGCAGCTCCAGTGAAAAAGAGCGAACCGACCCATGTTACCCGATAGATCGATAGCCTTGACCTACTTAAAGAAGCAGACAATACACACTGCTGCATTCTGATTGCACTCAGCTGAGCCCCAAAAGCTCGGTCAAGGTGTCAATGCCCAAATGGTGCCTACTTACAGGGGGTACAATGGAACGTTATGTTCAAACGCTAGATTTAAAAGACAACAGAACAAAACCGAAAACAACCAGTGACCAGCGCCACTTCAAAATTGTTTTAGGTACTTATCTGATATGTCGGTATAAACTGGTTTTATTCACTGGCACTAATAGAAATCACACCCGAAAATATAGCACTCGCGCCGCGCAAATGTTGAATTAACGAAAATTTAAGGCGGTAATTGCTGTCTTTTTTTTGAAACATAAACACTTTGAGATGCGACTAGATCGATAGGTTTTTTTTGTGTAATTTATCGAATATTTAGTAAGCGTTGCAATGGGAATGCTCTTGGAAATAAGGTTTATTTATATATTTGGTTTATATTAATAAGAGATATCATATCTGCATAGGTTTATACAAAAATTGTATTCTTTTGTTTATTAAAGTATGAAACATGAAACCGTTTAGGAATATAATATGTATATATTGCTTAAGAAATAAATGAATAATTATATGGAATTTTAACATGGAAAACTAAACTAATTTTATAATGATTTCTGAAGGTTGATGAAAGGGTAATGTTAAGGCAGGGAATTCTTCAAAAAATGCGAAAAAGGACTCATAGGTAGGGTGGGTAAAGACGCGGGACCTACACCAACACCAGTAGTGTCCCCGAAGTGCGCCCCGTAGAAGGATAGTGGTTCTTTTCATGCTTTCTCCTCTCGTAAATTCTATCACTTTTTTTTTTTTTGTTCTATTCCTTTTCTTTTCGCATCTCTATTTTCTGACACGAGACATAGTGGCAAAGATTCTGTTTATTTCTATTGTGTGTGTCTTCCCTCATAAAAGGGCTAGGAAGTTCTCCAAAAGAACCCCCACACAGGCTGTTTTTGCTAGCCGCAAAAGAATGAAAGGGGAGGGCGGCCTAGCCAAAGATAGGAACAATATCCAGACCTAAAACATCTAGGAAATATAAATTCCATTCCGAGGGTGGATATAACAAGGTTTTTTTAAATGTTTGTTCACAAAGCTAGTTAAGTTATTCATTTTCTCGATAATTGTATTCATAACTGTATCGAGATTTGCAATTGAATTAAGTAAACGGATTACTTTATCTTCCAATGATGTTATACGTGTATTTCGTTGATCAAAATCCTTAATTATTGTTTTCTCCTGCAACGCTTTCAATTCATTTATTTTCCCATCTACATACGCTTTTATTGTTAAGTTAAAATCATTTTCCGGTGGTGAAGAAGTTTTGACTCGTTTTTGTTGTACATTTATATGACCATCACTATCAAGATATACACCTGTTAGGTTTTCACGTTCTCTTTTGAAAATTGAAGAAAACTGTCTATTACTCGAAAAATTACCAAACTTGTCAATAGACATTTTGATAATTGAAATGTCTGGATGACTACTGTATTTATTAGTATATTATTTTCACTTCACGCAACTCTTCTGTTATTGATAAAATTTCATTGGTATGATCGTTATTACCAGCAGCTTGTGAAGCTATTAAAAGTTGTAATCGTTCAACTAATTTCTTAACGTTATTCCAATAGACATAATTTGGTTTCTCCTGTTTTAACTTCATAAACATAGCACCACCCCCTCCTTTCTTGATTTGAATTGGTGTAGATACAGCTGCAGATTTTATTATTGTTGTTGTTGTTGACGATATCAAGGGTTTAATAATACTCGTATATTTAAATGCGCGAGTTCCTTTAATTTGTTTTTTCGGATCGTAATCTCTTCTATGTAAACTCGTTTCTTCTAAAATCTCTTTATATTAAACTAAATCATTATTAAAGTAATTCGTTGGATGGTTATGAAAACTTAGCGAGTATTAACCAAATGTAAGAGGCCAAGTACTCCCGCTTGAAAATATAATTTTTTTAGTTTTTTACTTCTAGTTGTTTGTTACCCAACTTTAGTTTAGGATTAGATCCTGTTGGACCATAAGTCCTATCCAAAAGATTATCATTTAAAAGTATCTTTATACTTAAATTAATATTATCAGGTATTTGATCTTCATCACTTTCTATAATTTCATCTTCTTCTTCTTCTCCTTCTTCTTCTTCTTCTTCTTCTTTTTCTTTTACTTCTTCATTATCTCTATCTTCATTTTCTATATTTGATTGAGAATAGTAAATATCATTATCACTATCATCATTATCATCATAATGATCAATAGTTGAATTATCAATAGAAAATGAGTCTTGCTTTTTTATTCTTTCATACTTTATTTTTTTAATTTTATTATAGTTGCTATGCTTTACATCTCTATCAAGTTCATGCAATGGTTCTATAATAGGCTTAAAAGTTTCTTCCAAATGAGAGATATTATCATTTTTTGCCTGCTTCAGTTCAGAAAATTTTCTTTTCAGAATATTTCTAGTTTTTTTTAACTGATCTAATATTTTCCTACTCATTTTATTGAATTTAGATGTCTATTTCTCTATGTTACTTCCTTAGTACTGTGGACAAATAGTAAATGTTTAAAATATTTATAACAATTGAGTTTGAGGTTTTAAAAATTTAAACTTTATTTTCTTCTTAGTTTACATTATTAAATTTTATTATTTTTTTCAATTACTATGTTGTTATTACTTATTTTGATTATGTTGAAATGTTTATTCTTTAGAAGCTCAATTGTTTTATCTCTCATATTTGCATAACGTTCATTTGCATAACTCATCCAGTTCAACAGCCAATGTTTTTCCAATTGAACAATTTTCAAAACCGAAATTAAAATAATACGGGCTTGTAGTACGTTAAACTAAATAAGCAATTTAATTATTGCTCTTTTTAATGGAACTTCGCGGAAAGTGAGAATTAACTAGGCTACTGCGGATTAAAAAGAACACCACCAAGTTCAATGATCGAAATGAGAGTAAATATATTTTTAGACAAAAGGAGAAGGCAAGAGCACAAAGTAAAGACTTACTGCTAGCTTATGCTACTTAACAGCGTTTCATTCTGTCTGTTAGAGTGACTTCATGTTATGAGTATGTATGTTTACTACTTAATCACAAAAAAACTACTACTTAAAAGAAAAGAGCTACTACTTAATATAAAGTACATTTTTGTTATACTACTACTAAATGACTCGGATCCAACATTCCGGCCACGTTGAAGGACTAAACTTCAAAAAAAAAAACAATTCATAATTGAAAAACCGATTGATAGTAACTTAAATCAAATAATTGGCAAAACCGCCAACTTATGGATTGGCCTTTTAAAAACGCCGGTTGCCGTTTTCACCTCGGCCACTCGAACCTTGCCATCCGCTCCTTTTATGGTTGCGTTGACCCTGCTGGTAATCCAATGCTGGCGTAGAGTGTTGTCATCGTGCACGATGACCAATGCGCCGAGCTCGAGATTGGCCGCCTCGACCTGCCACTTGGCTTTTCCTTGCAGCTCCAGGATGTAGTCCCTGGACCACGCTTGCCAGAACCGCTGTGTGAGCATTGACAGCAGCTGCCACCTGCGCGTATACTGCCACCCTTTGGTCTGCTCGTCGCGCTTGGACCCTTGCGGCAGCGAACGCAGGGCTTGGCCTATGAGGTGCCTTGGTGTTAGGGCCTCTCCATCGTTGGGGTCTGCGCTGCATGGCGTCAACGGACGCGAGTTGAGGATTGCCCCCGAACTCTGCCAATTGTGTGCGGACCTCTGCCTATGTGAGGGAGGCGTCTCCTACGCCGACTTCACCGCTGCTTCCCAAAGTCCTCCGAGAGGTGGGCGCGGGGGGGTATGAACTGTCCATCCCGGTCCATCCCGGTTTCACCCGGTAGCACACTTTTAAAACTTGCGTTTCTTCCCTCGTAAAATTCTCCTGCACTGGAATATATCAAAAGCAAGTATGACGAAAGAGAGGATACTCATACTCAATGTAAATTTACCATTATTGGCTATTTTCAGCATTCATTGGAAATATGCCGTTAGTTTTGAGTAAAGACGTAGAAATTTGCTAGCTTGCAAGTGTATCATAATTATAGCACACATAACGAAAACAGACGCCGAATTGTTGAGACTAAATCATTTCAAATTTTTTTAAATTCACAATAGCAATTTAATTAATTTTAAATAAAATGGGTCGTGGTTCACTGCTTTGTGAACAAGAAAACGGACCAATTCTTGCCTTTTCGAAATCTGGCTTGAATATAAGTGAAAATATAAACTACACAGAACTGCGGAAAATCTGTCTGTGGGTAGATCACCCATTATTTGGCCTAATAATTTTGGCTTATATCGAAAACAATGAATGCATCTCCGAACTATTTGAGTGCATTCTCTTCGAGCATTTACGATCCAAATCTCTTGTCGAAGCAGACTGAGCATTGTTTTTGGACCGGCATGGTATTTTTTAAATGTAAATGTCGAAGATATATTTCAACCAAATGATTTTTGTTTGGCAATAAAATCGGAAATTTAGTGTTATGTGACAATGGAGCATTTAAAAGTCTGCCACCTACTCTGATTAAAGAAAAGCGTCTTTTACTTTTAGAGAATTTTTGGACGAAGGGTGTTAATGCCTGTAAACCAGGCTGAAGGGGTTTGGCTTTCTTAATCTTGTCATATTCATTAACATACTCGTTTCTTTGAATAATTTCAAATAATTTTAACGAGGCGAAATGCAGCTCATCGGAACTTAATTGTTTCGATCGTTTCTGTGTTTTACACAAATTTAGAAACTTATACATATAAGCGAGAATACGAGTTAGCCTTGTATACGACCCAATGCGACTTATCCATTTTACCAAAAAATTTTCTCCAGCGGCAATAAAGACATTTGAAGTTTTCTTAAATTCTAAATTTAACATGTCAGCTGGAATCGCTATATGATTATTTTTGGGCCAATGTTCTTCATTTTCTAATAAAAAGTAAGGTCCATTGAACCAAAGAGAATCCTTCAGTTTCTGAACAGTACATCCGCGAAATGCAATATCTGCTGGATTAAATTTAGTTGGTACATGTTGCCAGGATATTCTCTGAGACAATTCTTGAATTGTAGCAATACGAGTGGCTACGAAAGTTGCAAGCATGGATGGCGAAGTATTTATCCAATGTAGTGTGATTTCAGAATCTGTACAAAAATGCACAATCGATTCTACAATTGTCAAGTACATGTTTTATTGAAGACCAAAATTGAGCCAACATTGTGGCCGCACATAATTCAAGCCTTGGAATTGTTTTTGTTTTTAATGGAGCTACCTTTGCCTTAGCTGCGAGCAGCTGGCATTGAATTTTTCCTTTATAAAGTGCTCGAACATATAAACATCAACCATAAGCGTGGCTGGATGCGTCTGCAATCCATGAATCTGAACTCTTGAGGATCCACTAGCATAAGTGTATCTTGGTACTTCAATAGTATGAATGTCCTGCAAATTTTGAGTGAAATTTGACCAACTTGTAGTCAAAGACATGGGGATAGACTCATCCCAATCTAATTTCAACTGCCATATTTCTTGCAGCAACATTTTTGCAGTGACGCTTATTGGACTCAATAGTCCAAGTGGATCGAACAAACAAGCACTGATCGAAAGTATTGTGTGCTTTGTAGGAATTATATCCTGAACTTGTTTGTCAAAGCGATATCGAAATATATAAGTACATTTTTGTTATACTACTACTAAATGACTCGGATCCAACACCAATCGTGGTCTGCTTGCGTGTTGCTTTCACGATTGGATAGCACACACCAATCTCCATCTTACTTTTGTTTAAGAGTGGCTTCGATATCATACCGTTGAACTCATTGACTGCATTCAATTCTTCCTGATTGCTCATTTTTTGTTGTAGATGTAGTTGTAGTTGTAGTTGTAGTAGTAGTTGTAGTTGTAGTTGTAGTTGTAATTCTAGTTGTAGTTGTAGTTGTAGTTACAGTTGTAGTTATCGTTGTTGTAGCTAGCACCAACAGAGAGTTTATAGACATCAACAGAGAGTTTGTAGATAGCAACTGAGTTCAAACAGGTAGCAAGTGCCGATTTTATAGCCAGTGAGAGAACCTCTCCTATGCTCGATTCAGAACACACCCTCGCTCTATCCATTGGATCTTCAATAGAGCATGTTGCTGCAGAGAGGGACAGAACATTCAACCCTCATTTTGTGTGTTCTCTTACTTTAAAGTTACAACAACTGAGCTCAAACATGTAGCAACTATGAACAGTGAGAGAACACACCCTCGCTTTTCCATTGGATCTTCACTAGAACATGTCAATGCAGAGAGGGACAGAACATTCAACCCTCATTTTGTTGGTTCGCTTACTTTAAAGTTAGTAAAAAATGGAGTGAGAGGTGTCCACAGTTGTATGTATTAAATTGTTTTTGTTCTCTAAGATAGTTTTAGTTAATATTTTTCCCCAAGTATTTCACAACTTCTTTTGGCGGTTGTAAATTCCCAAAACTATCAAAGTAGTGTATGCTCTTTTTGTTTTTATTATAAGCTACCCAATGTGTACCATCTGATGCTGAATCATCCAAGTTTATGACACCCGATTCACGAATCCATGGGGAACTTGGAAGTGAATCCCTCATAAATACACCTCTAAAATGGGAGATATGTTTTCGAGCAAACTTTTCAATATCAAAATTAGGAAGTGCTCTGTTGGGTAGCTTATCTAGTAGTTTTTTTCTTTTCGTACACCCCCTCTAAACGGATTAAGATACAATCCATAACCTTTTTATACAGTTTAAAAAAAACATGCCATTACCCACATGAATACTCTCCATTTTCTTATTATGTCGCTTACTCTCTTCCAACTGTTTTTTTCCCGTGTTGGGCATTGGTGATTGCTTTAGCAATAGCAGCACTACCAGAAGCAAGACTGCCTAGAGCGCTGAGAGCAGTTAAAATGGGAACAAGTGGTAAAAACCCTCCAATTTTCGGTACATTAATTACCCTTGGAACTTTTATGTTTTTCTTCTGACGTCCAATTGGTTTGCTAACTGCTTTGCGTGCAACCTTAATTGCATTCATCAAGTCTAATGACTTCTTTTTTTTTAACGCTCGAATACCTGATTTGATAATATGTGAAATGTTCTTGTTCTTGTTCCGCAGTTTACAACGCCTTTTCTTACTGCTCTTACTATTTTTTTTCCCTTCTTCCTTTTTCTCATACCCATTCCAAATCTCCTTTTTGCTTTCATTTGTAACAAAATATGCTGACGATTTTTCCCCTAAACTAGAGTCTTTTGCATTTACGCGTTCCCAAGCTCTGTTTATCAACTCTTTATCAGCCTCGTGTCGTTTACTTAAGTCTTTATGCTGTGAATAAGCGATATCGTGTATTCTACAAACCTCATCCAATTTATTTATTCCTCGATCACCTCGCGCCAAACGCTTTGATAACTTTGTGCCAGGACCACAAAAGTTATAACCAGGTAAATAAACTTCAAAAGGTAAGCCATTAATTATTTTATTTATAATACCACCACCTCGCTTCAAGTTTGAATTATGACTGGAACAATTATAAAAGCGTTTACCCATTTTATTTAATGTTTAATCGATGAGCATTTCTAATTGAATGAAGTAAAGTGTGTGAGTGACAATGCCTTTAATAAAACAAAAACAAGATATTTGTATTAGGAAATTTGAGATTGGTAATGATGGTCAATCACTGTCTCAAAGATTACCACGTCATAGCCCCCTTTTACCTAATACAATAAGAGCACTTTTTGTTGGGCCATCCAACTGTGGAAAAACTAATCTAATGCTCGGTTTAATCGAGAGTCCAAACGGCTTAAAATTTGAGAACATTTATTTATTCTCAAAGAGTTTGTATCAACCCAAGTACGAATATTTGGAAAAACTAGTGAAACCGATAAAAGGTATAGGGTATAGTAATACTTTCTCAGAAAATGAAACAGTTTTACCACCCAACGAAGCTAAAAATATTTCAATTATGATTTTCGATGATGTTGCATGTGAAAAACAGAATAATATCTGTTTATATTTCTGCATGGGTTGTCATAATAATATTGATTCATTTTATCATATCAAAATGAAATGGTAAAATCTGGTCCCATTGATGTTAGGATATCAGCAGAGCTTAGTGCTACATCTAATGAAAGTGCACAGCTATATTGCATACTCTTACGTGATCGGTCAGTTGAATACAACCCATTGAATAATAATAATATTGAATAATTTTATCATATCAAAATGAAATGGTAAAATCTGGTCCCATTGATGTTAGGATATCAGCAGAGCTTAGTGCTACATCTAATGAAAGTGCACAGCTATATTGCATACTCTTACGTGATCGGTCAGTTGAATACAACCCATTGAATGGATTAGTTCACCGCATTGTTTAACGGATATTAACGAGAACAAACAGCAAAAACAACAACAACATGTGTGAAGAAATTGTATCGATTGATATTCAAGGGTTCTACGGAAACAATAAACAATTCATTTTAAAAGAAATTGGAGTGGTTTTGAGTAACACAAACGTTAACACCACCCCACTTTTTGTCCCAGAAAATTTGTACCTGCGTGCATTTTACCTCACTCCACTTTTTATGCCAGAAATTACCTCACTCCACTTTTTGTCCCAAAACCCCCATTTCCTATCTATTTACTATCCTGCTTGTCCCTAGGCTTGTAATATTTTTGATATTTTTATTCTCTTAAATACTGTTCAGCTGATCAAGTAAACAAATTATTAAGAACAACATAAAACAGAGAAAACAAACCAAATGATACAAAAAAAAATAAACATAATTCAATTAAAAGTGCCTAAGCTATTTAAAACTATTCATACACTTTAAAAATGTTTAAGAACACTCAATTAAACACAATTAAATCGTCTCTAAAATGGCATACAATATTAATGAACCTTTCATGGAAGATTCTATTACAAATACATAGATAAAGAAATGTTTAATAAGATTCCAAACAAATTTGTAACAAATCGAAATGAAACGTTGAATACAAAACTTTTGCAAATTCATACAAATTTAAATACAAAAGGTTTGCAAAATTAAGTAACCAATTAGAGAAAAACAATCAAAGAAAAAAATACTTAAATAATGTTACAGATTGAATTTAAGCCAATTTAAAAATAAATCGAAATGAAAAATGACTTATAAACTGTTAGCCTTGTTTAACATCAAATTTAAAAGATCAAATTAAATGCAATATATGGCAAAAATAATAAGTAAATATAAACAAAGAGATATGAAATTATTATTAAGAAAACAAAATATCTGATTATCAAATTTTAAGTTAAAAAAAAAAGAACTTTCAAAATTATTTTAAGAAAAATTAAGATGGTTGAGGAATTCAACCTCCTTTCGAGTCGTAATAAATTATGAATATAAGTCTCAACACAATGATGTGCTAAATTAATTTTATTTTCCTGGATAGACATAGCAATATAAGGTAAATGTCGTCCGTTTCTTTGGGTATCTTCGGATACATAATTTGTATGAAGAATATGGTTGGGTGGGTAGAGACCGCGAGTGTCGATTAACATCTCAGACGTCGCAATACATTTATATCGCAGCAGTCCTGTTAACATTTTACTTCATGAAGTTCATCTTCACTAGTAGTTTCAGCAGGAATCGTAAAAATTTAAAAGGTATGTAGATGTGGTTGTTGGAAGGTAGCAAAACGCACTGTTAATCCATATAATAATATCTAAAGTTGATTCTAAAACTCATTCTAATTGGGAAGAAAAGTTAAAATATCAATCTATACCATCATGTATAGATTATAAGTCCGCTCTTAATAAGCGCTATCAGCATTTGTCGGCTGAAACCAATGCAGAGCGAAGCAAAAACAATAATAATAACACATTTTTATCTAACCTAAAAATTTTTTGAAAAACTTCCAAAATTTTAAATTTTTTGATAATTTATTACTGCATTTCTGCTAATATGTGGAATTACGTATATAATTTATGTTTTTTATTAGTTAAAATACAGTTTTGAAGTAATAAATCATTACTCATATGAACCTATTCCGAATACTGATAAAATAATGCTCAAAAGGAGGTATATTCAAAAAGAAAGCTTTTTTTATATTACATTTGAATGCACCCTAATCCAATACTAAAAAAAGTTAAAAATTTTGGAAGTTTTTCAAAAAAAGTTTTAGGTTAGATTGAAATTTATACGAGATAGGCTGATATTGACATTGGATTTGGATTTGGAGGGTTTTAAAACATATAGAAACATATATCGCATGACCAGATCATGACCCCCCATTATTTTTTTGGGTTTCAAAAATTTTTCGAGTTTTTTGAGGTTAAGTCGAAATTCAGACGTGCTACGTAAATTTTGACTTCGGATTCGGACTTAGAAAGTCAAAATACATGATAAAACATCGCATGCTCAGATCAGGATTCTATATATTTTAGAGCATATTTTAAGGTTTTTCAGTTTTGTGAGATTATGTCGAAGTCCAGACGTGATGGCGAAATTCTGACCTCGGATTCGGATTTAGCGACCCAAAATACATATCACTGCATATGCCGCTTACCCAGATCATGAAACTTTTGTTTTTTTGTGGGCCTGTGTAATCGTAGGGAAGCACTTTTGGCCAAGCAAGGTGGAAAAACTTTATTAGGAGTATCTCAAACAACCAACACGTAAGCTAAAATCAAATCAAACATCACTTTAAAAAATTGTTCATCATTTAAGGCTGCAACCCTAGAAAATCAATTTAAATTTGTAAAAAGCTTTCCCTTATGTTTAAATTGCTTGCGTAACTGTTACTGTAAATGTAAATGCAATTCCTCACATTGCCGGGTCTGTTCAAAGCCTTATCATACCCTTTTACTTTAACGACAGCTGTGGCGAGAACAATTTGTTCATTGGTTGCTACATGCCCCAAATATTCGTCTGACATAGTCGCATGAAGTGTGGATATCTCACCTTGAGCACAGGTAGTATACCTGTGAAGCAACGAATGGTGAGGCTTCGAGCAAATTCGACATTTTAATGCCTTACATTGTGACACCATATGCCCCACAACCAAACAATTTAGGCACAACTTTTGTTTTTTGACGAATTCAAAACGCTGCATAACTGATATTGTAGTAAACGATGGACACGAATCAATATTGTGCGTTTTTGCCTTGTAAAAGACGCAGACAGACGATGATGAACGCCCTCCATCAGTACAAGCAAAGGACGATTTAAACTGATGTGGCTTCTTAGCATCAACTCGCGACTTTGTTTTGTCACGAGTTGACTCTTCTGCTGACAGATACTGATACCTTTTATTCAGTTGACTAGCACAATCTTCCCAAGATGGCAGCGTATCATCGTCAAGCTGCTCTTCGAAACGAGATTTGGTAACATGATCTACATTTGCCATGACCATGTGAATTATCATTGCACTAGAAATGTCTTTGTCGTTACCTAACGACGACAACGAGGCATAAATAGCAGACACCGTATCTATGATCGATCTCAAACTCGATGCAGATGCTTTTGTCATGCTAGGTATGTCAAACAATTGCGAAACTGTATCAAAGAATATAAGACATTTATTGTCATATACTGCTTTGAAACTAGCGAGGACCTTTGGGTAGTTACAATCCGTTAATTGATACGGCTTAACTTCATCTGACAAACACGAAACTAAGTGATGGAAATTTTCGACGTTTGATAAGGAATTGTCATCATCGACTAAACTTTCAAACAGGCACATACAATTTTTTACTCCAAATGTTTGCCACT
Source organism: Zaprionus capensis (assembly GCA_018903675.1). NCBI lineage: Eukaryota > Metazoa > Arthropoda > Insecta > Diptera > Drosophilidae > Zaprionus > Zaprionus capensis. Next base: position 60,571 of record JAEIFN010000854.1, on the reverse strand, counting down.
ACATTTTGGCAAACGCATTTTCGGCAACTGGGATCGGTGGCTCAAAACTACGGAGCAATCATGCTCAGTTCTTGGCCCTGAAGTCGGCTTGGATGCGTTAATATACAATGCTCTTGTGACGACACACAAGTCCTCTAATGGGCCTCTAGAATCATTAAGAGGGCTTAAATTATCCAGATCAGTCTGTAAATCCATTGCCTTTTGTATATAACCTTCCAAAAGCTCTAATCGGCACGCTAACTCTGTTTTATCAGATGAAATAGTCTTTGCTTTAATTTTTGTTTGCATACGAGCAATATCATCACTAACTTTGTCAAATCTTTGCAAGCACATTTGTAATTTTGCACTTGTCTTGCTGATTTGTGGCTTTTCACTTGTCTTTTCGGTCTCAGACATGTTGACTAAAGGACACTTATAGAAGTCAAAAAGGAATAAGTGTCACAAACTTTGTGAGCTACCCTCGCAACGGCGCTGACTATGTAAATCTAACTTGCTTATACACACACACACGCGCAAACTATGCGTTGTGTGAGCAAACAAACGAATGTGATCCAAGCGATCCGAAATAAAGCAGGCTAAACTTTTACTGTAACTACGTTTGTAGGCGGCAATGTAAAATGCGGGGTGCGGGGTATGCAATATAACAAGAGAATATATTCACACGCACTCTAAGTGGTATGAACCATATGTACAATATATCAAACAAACGAAAAGAGAAACAAGAGAAAACGAAAATCAAATCAAACGTTTTCTGTGCTACATTTGTAGACAGCAATAGTATATGCGGGGTGCGGGGTGACGAAATGCAAGCAGCGCCAAATGCAAGCGAAGTCGAAACAACGAAAGTATGTGAGCCCAAAGGAAGGTTCAAGGTGAACGAACGCAACAACAAATATGTGTCCACCCGGGGGCGCCACAATTATTTAACGAATATATAAGCCACCAATTTTATATTTTTATCTAAATGTTGCCGTTTTTGTTTATTATTATTTATTATTCATGCGAATAATAATTTGTTAGTGAATACTATATTCTATATATTTTGCATGCAAATGCTAGAATAAGTGCCAGAAATTGAGCTGTTTAACAATATTTAAATGGCAATTTTATGTCGATCAAAGCGACAGCACACAATAAACTATACAGGTATATCTGTATATGCTCAATTTTTGACACTGAATACCTGGAGACTGTCTAGGGAATCGATACACATGGACCGACGAGAATCCTCCATATGGCACAGTAATCCAGTGCACTGCCACTGCAGTGGCACAGTAATCCAGTAGCGACAACAACGTCTTTGGCAGCTTAATGTCCAATTAAGGGGTGGTACCTTCAACTGTTATTTTTCACTCACACACGGAACGCGCGAAGCAATGGCCACACAGCACACAATAAATTCAAACAAACGAAATAATTTTTTAATTCCGAAAAACACACCGAAGTCCCTGCTCGGCGCCAATGAAAATTCTCTAAGCGTTTTTAGAGATCGACAAAAGTTCAAAAATAACAAAGAGACGCGGTGGATTCGAATTAATGAATTTTATAATTTATTGCTTCTGCTGGCTTCGACGATTGCTATTCTTCTAGTGTTTTCAATAATTGAGAGTGGGCCACAATCCGACCACACTCCCCGTATTCGCCGTCGGCATTTGCCGATCGTCAAAACTTAAGAGAGCATGCTTAAACTAATTAAAATTGAATGTCAGAATTCAATGATTTTATTACTAATAATTATACTATTTTATAAAATTTAAATCTATGCTGCTCCATCAAAGGGCATTCTGTAACAAAATGCAATTCCTCACATCGCCGGTTCTGTTCAAAGCCTCATCATACCCTTTTACATCGATACTCATCTGAAGCTTCGTCCTCCAGTTTCAATTGCCAAACCTGGCCAACGCAGCCAACAGAGTTGACACCAGTCAATCCTGTATCAGTAAATCACGCAATGACGTCTGATGTAAATCAGGTAATACTAGCGACAGCCATTTTCAATATAAAGAGAAATACTGATCAAAATCACATTGGTAGAGTTTTGCTTGATTCTGGATCACAAGTTAATTTCATTACGGAATTGAGAACTTCAGTGTGGTAGCAAAACAAGTAGTACAAACTACCATATCATTCCGATTAAACTCTTTCGAATTCGAAGCAGAATTCATTGTCTTGATATCAATTTCGTCTTATCAACCTGAGAAGGAAGTGACTCCTGGATAGCTCCTGGTGATATTTCACTTGCTGACCCATACTTCTTTAAACCTCAGAGAGTAGACATCTTGTTGGGTGCTGATACATTCTTCAATATTTTAAGACATGCCGACATAAAATAAGGCACCGATTTACCAACTTTGCAAAACACTGTTTTTGGGTGGATGGTGTCTGGACGTTGTAAGTTTAGAAATTCGCATGTTCTGTAAAATGTATATCAGAGGAAAATCCCTCATTTGAAAATCTAGTCAAACGCTTCTGGGATCTTGAAAAGGTTCAGAGTACTGGTGACATATTTTATACCCCAGAACAATTGTTCTGCGAACCGACCTCGGGTCGGTTGCAGGTGTCACTGCCTTTCAAATCATGTCGAAATTGTCTTGGTTCGTCATTTGAAATAGCTGAACGGCGTTTCCTTTCATTGGAAAGACGAATTCAAAATAAACCTAACCTTCAATCAATGTTTGTTGCATTTATGGAAGAGTATTTGGCACTTGGGCATATAACAGCAACTTATTATATTGTCCCGAGATAACCTCACTATATTATACCCTACCAGTGTATTGAAAGACCACAAAGCACAACTACATAACTAAGAGTCGTTTTCGATGCTTGGTGCATAACGACAACACAAATATCCTTAAATGACGTGCTTATGGTAGGAGCGACAATTCAGCCTTCATTATATGCTTTTTTACTCAAATTTCGTTGTCGTAAATACGCTCTTATAGCTGACATTACAAAAATGTACCGTCAATTAGAAATTGGCGAAACGCAACGAAACTTTCATTTAATCGTTTGGAGAAAAAGATTTATGATCCTTTACAAGTATATAAATTAAATACAGTCACACATGGAACCGCCAGTGCACCAATTTTAGCAATACGAAGTCTAAAATATTTGAGCGATTTACACGCTGAAGCGCATCCTCTTGGTTCTCGGGCACTGGCGAGCGACTTTTATGTCGATGATCTCCTGACAGCTACATACACAGAAAAAGAACTAACATTTATTTGTTTTCGGTTGTCTCACATTCTGGATTCTGTCGGCTTTATTTCAACGAAGTGGGCATCCAAATGTCAACTGATCGATGCTCAGACAGAAGAGGCAGAAATCTTAGATGGAAAATAAGATGAATTAAGAACTTTGGGACTCTGGGACTGTCGCGGAATGGATAAGTTGGCTATGGATAGTTTGTTAAATAATTTGTCGCCAATAGAGGGCACTCGGATTTCGTATTTTAATGTATGCGTTTTTATCGTTGTTGTAATTGGTCACATCGATTTAATGAAGAATTAAGCTACGCTTGGCGCATCAGATCAGTGAGTCTGGCGATATCCAAGAGTGAGAGAAGAGAAACTGCGGTATGTAGACTTGGGACCAGATTTAAGGTTAAAATATGTAATGTCTTGCAAACTGTATTATTCCCCTATAGAATAAAATACCTTCATTTTTCTGATGCCAATGATCGTTTAATGCATTCCCTGGATATTGTTGGCTGCTCGACATTTCTTTTATTCGCACTCTATGATTTGCAACATGCAGACGCTGAGGCGAAGCTCTGGACTAGATCCAAGGGGCCCACGACGATCGCAACCACACAAACTGGCACTCCGACCAGATCTATGAGTGTGGCTAGTGATATACAGCAGCCTCAAAGTTCAAAGGAAAGTGGATTAGTTGGTCAGAATCCGATTCGTACTCCGCAGCCTGACAAGGCAGGGCAGACTACTAACTCCACAACTGTAGAGGTGGCGAACCTATTGGAATGAGTCGCAACCTTAGAAAGGGAACTATCCGAGGCAAAGGCAAATAAAGGGCAAGCAGAGACCGCAAGGAATCCCATTGAGTGAAAATCTGCAACGGGAACATGATGTGACGCCATCTTTGAATGACCCGTTTCCCGCACAATTGAGTGCAAACTTGCAGCCATAATTGAGTGGAACTAGTGGGCAACAAGTCACACGGAACAATAACTGTACTTGCTATGTTACGGCCACGGTGCAGCCAGAACTAGGTTATGTTCATGCACTACGGGAGCCACAACGCAGCTTAGTGGTTACTGCGCCTGGGTCATACGGCACATCATCGGCAAGTATACCAAATGGATGGACGCCACGTAGACTGCCTGATCTTCCAGAGTTCGAAGGTCAGCCTGAGGAATGGTCAATATTCCAGTGCGCGTTTATGGAGACGACAGAGGAATATCAGTGTACAGCTTTGGAGAACAATCAAAGGCTAGTGAAAGCTTTGAAGGGTGAGGCACGAGTAGCAGTAAAGGCGCTGCTCGTCCACCCGAACAATGTGCAAGCAGTTATGGAGCAGCTTCGATTTCGGTATGGACGTCCGGAGCAACTGATCCGAAGCCAACTGGAGAGTCTACGAACAGAACATAGCCAGGATTGTGCCGTTCGCCACGAGGGTGAGCAACCTCGCTGCATTTTTGAAGTCATCGAAGAACGGCATTCAGCATTTAAGAAAGCCTACCCTGATGGAGGAGTTGATCGCCAAGTTGCCTATAAGCTAGAGGTTGGACTGGGCGAAGCATGCGGCTACGATAGAACCATATCCAACAGTGGTGCATCTTAGCGAATGGCTATACGAGCTCGCTAACTTGATATGCATGGTCACGGATGCCGCAATTAAGGATCCGAAGCGAAGACTGTTGCACGCAAGCACAAGTCATCTGGATAGAAAGGATACTGACACTCACAAATGTTGTCCAATATGTGAGGGGCAGCATGGAATCAAAGACTGTGAGGAATTTAATCATGCGCTTCCGGCAGGGAGAACCGAGTTAGCAAGGAAGCATAGGATCTGCTTCTCGTGCTTGGAGAGTGGACACATGGCCCGATTCTGCAAGAAGGGCAGCAAATGCAGTGTCAACGGATGCCAAAGAAGGCATCACTACCTGCTGCACGATAGAATCGGAAATGAGCGAGAATAGGAGCACTCGAGATCTGGAGCTGCAAAGGGACGTCAGCCAGCGCCGACGTAATCCCTTTACGTCAACGTCTGCCACGCTAGAAGCAGGAAAAGTCGATGATGGTCAGGAATTGCCACATAGAAACCTTAGCTACGTCGACCCGGATGAAGGTCATCTGCTATTCCGGATTTTGACCGATACGGGAGGAATAAGCGAGCGGACACATACGCACTGCTCGACGAAGGATCGTCCGTTACGCTTATTGACGACGATATCATCCAGAGCCTGAGCCTTAAATGAAATGTGTTCGCTGTATCGAATTTAAATCTTCCGATGCAAAGCTTGCGTCGGGAGGATGTTAAGGCAAGGAAGGCAAATGCGCGTTTACCGGTTAAACCGTACCTCGATGCACCGCCAAAGATCTTGATCGGCTTAGATCACGCACATTTGGGTATTCCACTGAGAACCAGAAGCTTTGGAGCAGTAGGACCAAATGCTCCGCCACCAAACTTGTACGGGCCGGTAAAAGAGAATGCCAGTCCACCGGTATCGAGATCGTGCCTTTTAGCCGTGTCACACGATAATCTTCTAGAGAAGATGGTCAGAGATTACTTCGAAACCGAGAATTTTGGAGTAATACCTGCACCGCCAGTCGCAGCTGGTGACAATGTGCGAGCCTTAAGCATTTTGGAGGACAGGACTAAACGAGTAGGCCGACAATACCAGACTGCTCTGCTATGGAAAGACGACGAGGTGAGACTGCCAGACAGCTACAACATGGCACTCAAGAGATTTGTCAACATTGAACGGAAAATGAAGCGCGACGAGGTCTTCGCGCGGGCCTACAATGGAATTATGGACGATTACATCAAGAAGGGATATGCACGACGACTAGAGCCGCAGGAAGTAACCCGCAGCATCAGCGGCAAGGTATGGTACCTTCCGCATTTCCGGGTCAAGAACCCAAACAAGCCGGAAAAAATCCGTCTAGTCTTTGATGCCGCAGCCAAAGTGAACGATATATCACTATACTCGGCGCTGATGAAAGGCCCTCAACGCTACAAATCCCTACCAACAGTGCTCTTCCACTTCCGAAGAGGAGCAGTTGGAGTATGTGCAGACATCAAGGAGATGTTTCACCAAGTGTTGATACATCAACAGGATAGATGTGCCCAGAGATTCTTGTGGAGAAATGACGACTATGTGGACAGTTTCACGAGTAAGGACGAAGCTGTCGCCGTTTCGTCACGAGTGAGAGAGATACACGCAAACGCAGGATTTGATTTGTGTCGGTTTTCCTCCAGTTCTGCAGATGTGGTCAAGGCTCTGATCCTACAAGGATCCAACACGAAAGTTAAATTGAGCGAATCTGAGGAAAAAGTATTGGGAATGTACTGGCAGCCGGCTACGGATGACTTCAAGTTCAGCATCAAATACCCTCGGGTACCCAGCAGTGTGATGAATGGATAACGCGTCCCTACCAAGAGGGAGTTTCTAAGCCTTGTTATGTCCACGTTCGATCCGATCGGGTTCTTCAGCTGCTACATGATAACCGACAAACTGTTGATGCGAAAGATTTGGCGGAGGAGAGCTTTTCTGGATGTGGTGAATGCTGCTGCTTCACGGGGGAGGGGATGTCGCGGAACGGATAAGTTGGCTATCGATAGTTAGTTAAGTAATTTGTCGCCGATAGAGGGCACTCGAATTTAGTATTTTAATGTATGCGTTTTTATCCTTGTTGTAATTGGTCACATCGATTTAACGAAGAATTAAACTACGCTTGGCACGTCAGATCAGTGCGTCTGGCGATATCCAAGAGTGAGGGAAGAGAAACTGCGGTATGTAGACTTGGGACCAGATTTAAGGTTAAAATATGTAATGTCTTGCAAACTGTATTATTCCCCTATAGAATAAAACACCTTCATTTGTCTGATGTGTGTCGTAATTTTATTTCCTTAGAGTAATCTTTTACATTATATAGTGGTTCTATTCTATCAATTTTATTAAAATCTACGAACTGTCTTGGTAATCTTCCAAAGACTAGTTCATATGGACAGTATTTATGCATGACTGATGGTGTTGTGTTGAAACAATAGGTAAAATATTGTATCCAAACGTCCCAATCAGTTTTGTCTGCAGAAATGTATGAACGAATGTATTCATTGAATTTTCTGTGACTTCGTTCTATTGTCCCTGAAGTCTGGTGGTGATATGCGGTGGATGTAAGATTTTCAATCTTCATATATTTACACATATCTAAAATTACCTTATTTTTATACTCGGTACCCATGTCCGAAATGAACGTCTTCATTGGACCGTACTTTAGTATAAAATTTTCGAATATAGCTTTCGCGAATGTATTTGCGACTGGTATGGCTACTAGATATTTTGTTAAATCACATATTAGTGTGACGATGTATTCATTGCCATATTCTGATTTCGGTAGTGGAACAACGGTGTCCACTTTCACAATATCGAAAGCATTTGTTGGGGTTTAGTCATTGGGGTCTTTGTATGTGTCGTTGTTTTCGACATTTATCTCTTTTTCAGTTTGTATAAAGGTAACCGGCTGGAGTAGCGCTACTCTTAATGATTTCAATTTCTTGTTGCCCATATATTTGAAATTATCAATTGAAATGGATTCAAAGATTTTTTTACTCGGTGCCAATTTGAGTTGGCTGATTTTTAGCATACCGGCTTGCATTTAAAGCCTTTGGAAAAACTGACCTAAATCTAGAAATCCATTAGTATATAAATCGTCAACATCAAATCTTGCAATAACTTTGTTTTAGTAAACAAATAGATTCAGTTATTCGCAAGGTCACTACTTTTCGTACTTCATCATTTGTTATGACTTCGGGTACGTTGGGATTAGATACATTTTGGATACTTTGGCTAGGCAATAGTTTGTGGCAACTCTCAGCAGCTTACAATAGTGTGATCGAACTCGATAGCTTACACGAGTATCGAGATCGCGAGAGGCCTTCTCTAGGCGTATCTATCATCACTATTCTCGATAACCACGACATCCATCGCTGCTTCTTGGAATTTGCCTCTTACACGCGACAGTTGTTTTAATTTATAAATTAAGTGTATGAAATATAAATTCGTGAATAAACACTAAAACATATTTCTGTGTACGATACACATTAAAGTGGTGACCCCGACGTGATTCACTATATACATACACTCGAAAATCTGCATCAATTTTACAACCAACGACGCCATGGAAGACAACGCCGACGTTTTTCACGATCCCGTTGCTCGTGTTCCCGACGCTGCAATCAACCGCGTGGCTGTAAAAATTCCACCGTTTTGGCCCGAGCACCCCGAATTATGGTTGTCTCAAATCGAAGCCCAATTTATTTTGGCGGGAATAACTTCTGACGACACAAAGTTCAACACAGTTCTGGCATTAATCGAAGCACCAGTTTTGGCGCGAATTTCCGACGCAGTCGTCAACCAGCCAAGCGCAGGCAAATACGAAAATTTAAAATCTTGCATTCTGGAACGCTTCTGTGAAAGCGAACAGAAGAAAATCCAGAAGTTAATATCGGAGATCGACCTTGGTGATAAGCGTCCTTCACAATTGCTTAATGAGTTAAGCTCGCTCGCCGCAAATAAAGTTAATGAAAGCTTCTTAAAAGCACTTTGGATGCAGCGCTTACCAACACAAGTGCAAACTATCTTGCAGGTATCGGACGCCAGCCTATCAGACTTGGCTAAGTTGGCAGATAAAGTAGTAGATGTTAATGATTTTCACAATGTACGCACGGTTGACTACAGTTCTAAGTCTTTACCACCCCGCAACACTGATGTTGACGACCGTTTAGAACGCATCGAGCAACAGATAAACGCCCTACTCAAAAACAGTTCTCGCAAGAACAATCGGTCCACATCAAAAAGGCGCAGCAGCAGCGCCACAACCCAAGACGCAGGTCAAACCTCAAGCATGTGTTGGTACCACAGCAAATTCGGTAGCGACGCCCAGAAATGCCGCCAACCATGCTCTTTTTCGTCACAAACAAAAAACTAACGCAGTCTACGGATTCGGGAGGCAAATTCGAAGAGGGCCACTGCACAATTGCCCGCCTCAGTATCAGCGACAGCTTTTCCAAAATAAAATTCCTTATCGACACCGGCGCCGACATTTCAGTGTTGCCACCCTGTAAAAATGCAAACCCAATACCCACTCCAAAGCTTCTTTTCGCAGCCAATGGCTCAAAAATACAAACCTATGGAGAAAAACGCATAACATTATCACTCGGACTAAGGCGAAATTTTGTTTGGACTTTCGTGGTAGCTAACGTCAATTGCGCTATCATTGGAATCGATTTTCTTCAATACTTCGACTTGCTCGTTGACATTAAGCGACGTAAACTTATCGATCGAGCAACGCTATCCGAATCGACCTGTGGCACGCTTCAACATGAAATAGCTCGGATTTTATCCTACGATGCGTGCAACCAATACGCCAAGCTACTTCACGAATATCGAGATCTCGCAACGATCAATTCAAACAGGCTGCTAATAACATCAAAAGTAACCCATTTTATCACGACAAACGGCCCGCCCACTCACGCTCGTGCACGACGACTGGCAGCAGACAAACTCAAAGCAGCGCAGAGCGAGTTCTCCTATCTTTTGGATAAAGGAATATGTCGTCCCTCAAAGAGCAACTGGTCAAGCCCTTTACACATGGTAAAGAAAGCGAACGGAGAATGGCGTCCATGCGGAGACTACCGAGCTCTAAACAACGTAACAGTGCCTGATCGATATCCGATTCCGTACATACTGGATGTAACGAGCATTCTATACACTAAGAATATATTTTCTAAAATCGACCTGCAGAAAGCATATCACCAGATTCCTGTCGAGCCGCAAGATATACCCAAAACAGCCATTATCACGCCTTTTGGGTTATTCGAATTCTTGTTCATGACGTTCGGCTTGCGAAATGCAGCGCAGACTTTTCAGCGGTACATAAACGACGTCATACAGGGTCTCGATTTTGCTTTCGCATATATCGATGACATTTTGATCGCTTCAGAGTCCGCAGCGCAGCACGAGACGCACCTCCGCCTAGTCCTCGACCGCCTCCGAAAGGCACAACTCACCGTGAACTTCGAGAAGTGTCAGTTTGGAAAGTCGCAACTCACGTTCCTGGGTCATGACATCAGCCAGCACGGTTTAAAACCATCTGAATCTAAAGTGGAAGCCATTCGTCACTTTAAAAAACCGCTTATCGCTAAGGATCTAAAAAAGTTTTTGGGTATGATCAACTTCTATCGTCCGTTCATCCCACGTGCGGCTGATAATCAACACATACTCCAGACACTGATTCAAGGTAATAAAAAAAACGACAAAACTGCGATACTCTGGTCTACAGAAGCTGATCACGCGTTCGACGCCTGTAAAAACGAGCTCGCAAACGCTACGTTGCTGAACTATATGGCACCAAATTATCAAGTAACGTTGACCACCGATGCATCGGACGACGCTATGGGTGCCGTGTTACATCAGATCGTCAACGGACAAACACAGCCACTGGGTTTCTTCTCCAAGAAATTTTCATCGGCGCAAAAGAAGTACAGCACCTACGATAGAGAGCTCACCGCTATTTATCAGGCCATTCTGCATTTCAAGTACGCACTGGAGGGGAGAAACTTTGTAATCTTCACCGACCATAAACCGCTGATGTTCGCTTTCATTCAAAATAGTGAGAAAGCATCACCACGACGCGCCCGGCAACTGGATTTTATTAGCCAATTCAGCACCAACATTCAGCACATCTCGGGAGAGGAAAACAACGTCGCTGACCTTCTCTCACGCATCGACGCCATCAAACACATAGATTTTAACGATATGGCACTAGAACAGGAAAGCGATGACGAACTACAATCTCTGCTTAAGTCTGACCCAGAAAATACCATATCACTAACGAAATTGTTTATTCCAGGCTCAAACAAACAATTGTACTGCCATGTTATCAATAAACAGGTACGCCCTTTTGTGCCCAGGTGCCTACGACCAATGGTAGTCCAAGGCCTACATTCGCTATGCCATCCAGGAGTTAAGGCAACGAACAAATTGGTTAGCAAGCACTACGTTTGGCCTCGCATGGCAAAGGATGTCGCCAAAATCGTACGTTCCTGTATCCCGTGCCAAAAAGCCAAAGTCCAGCGCCACACCAAATCGCCACTTGGAGAGTATGCCGCCTGCGACGCTCGCTTCGAGCATATCAACATAGATATCGTTGGACCACTGCCCTCTTCGAACGGATATCGATACTGTCTTACGTGTATCGATCGCTTCTCACGATGGCCTGCTGCGATTCCTTTAATTGACATCACAGCACAGTCAGTTGCCAGTGCACTGATTTCTGGCTGGTTCGCGCTCTATGGAATCCCGCTCCACATCACAACGGATTTAGGACGGCAGTTCGAGTCTACACTGTTCCAAGAGCTTTCTAAAATCTGTGGTTTTAAACATCTACGCACGACGGCATACCACCCACAAGCTAATGGCATGGTCGAACGATGGCACAGAACATTAAAAGCTGCCATAAAGTGTTCTGACCCAACCAACTGGAGCACTGCATTGCACCTCATCCTACTAGGACTACGCACCACGATCAAAGACGACATCGGGTTAAGTCCAGCCGAAATGGTGTACGGCACAACACTGCGAGTTCCTGGCGGATTTTTTTCATCAAGCACTGAAAATCGCACCGAGTCTGAGTTCACCGAGGCCCTTCGGAAAACTATATCGCAGCTGCCAACTACTAAGCCAGTGCACCATCACACGCCTCAAGAGTTTGTTCACCCCGATCTAAATCAATGCAAACACGTCTTCGTCAGAGTGGATCGAGTAAAAAATCCGTTAGAACCTAACTACGAGGGTCCGTTTGAAGTAATAGCGAAACACGACAAATACTTTACTCTCAAAGGTCGCACAAAGGACAATAATGTTTCTATCGACCGTCTGAAACCAGCATACATCTTCAAAGAGGAACCTCCTCGAATTCAGGAACAAAGGAAAACACCAATAGCTCAACCTGCCACGCAGGTATCGAGATCTGGACGGCGAGTCATACTCCCAGCGAGATACCTTTCCTAACTGGTACTCTAGGAGGGGGGTACTGTGGCAACTCTCAGCAGCTTACAATAGTGTGATCGAACTCGATAGCTTACACGAGTATCGAGATCGCGAGAGGCCTTCTCTTGGCGTATCTATCATCACTATTCTCGATAACCACGACATCCATCGCTGCTTCTTGGAATTTGCCTCTTACACGCGACAGTTGTTTTAATTTATAAATTAAGTGTATGAAATATAAATTCGTGAATAAACACTAAAACATATTTCTGTGTACGATACACATTAAAAGTTCCTTATTTGTTACTGTACAGTTTTTATCATATCTACTTTGTTGCCTGGTAGTGACTTTCAGGACTTTATGTTGCATGTCTTTGAGTTCTTTTATATTTATAAGCGAAAGTGCGTCTGCTACAAAATTATCTTTTCCCTTTAGGTATTCTACTGTGAAGTCGTATTCTTCAAGCTCTAGCCGCATGCGAGTTAATTAAGAACTGGGATTAGTCATAAAAAATAGGTACGTTAATGGTCTGTGGTCCGTTTTAATAGTGAAATGTTTACCATAAATGTATGGTCTAAAATGGGTAATTGAAATGAATTGCCGCTAGTTCTTGTTCCGTTATACTATTATTGCTTTCCCCTTTTGTATATGAACGAGATGCATAACCTATTGGAAGCTGAATACCCTCATGGTTCTGAGTTACAACCGCTCCGCAAGCTTGTTTACTAGCATCCGTTATAATGCAAAATTTGCGAAAATCAGGATATTGAATTAATGTGGGGTGCATAAGCCTTTCTTTAAGGTATTCGAATGCATTTTGGCATTCGCTTGACTATTCAAAAGGAACATTCTTTGTACATAATCTAGTTATGTGCCGTAAATAATCGGCGAAGTTCCTTATAAATCGACGATAATAGTTGCAGAATGCTACAAATCGTCTTGCGCTGTCCGCATCATGAGGGACAGGATAATTTCTGATGACGTCAAATTTCTTGTCATCTGGCAATACTCCTTTGTCGGTGCATTTGTGACCTAGGAATGTCACTTCATGCATGGAAAATGAACATTTTTCTGGATGCAACTTTAGGTTATATTTCCTACATACATTAAAAACATCGGTTAGGTTTTTAATAATATGTTTTTCGGAACATCCTATCACCATTAAGTCATCCATATAAAGGAATGCCTGAGAAGGTTCTAAAGCCGAGAAGGATATAGTCATCATCCTCTGAAATGAATTTGGTGCTATTTTAAGACCAAATGGTAATCGCGTGAAGCGATATGAGCCATTGCTCGTTGAAAAAGATGTTATATTCCTTGAGTTTTCCTCAAGTTCTATTTGATGGAAACCTGACATCAAGTCAAGGTATTTAGCTCGACCTAGTTGATCCAAAATGTCATCAATTCTTGGGAGTGCAAACTTATCACAAAGTAGTTTTTATTGATTTGACGATAGTCAATTACTAATCGCCATTTCTTCTCTTGTGAATTTGGTAATGATTTCTTCGGAACTAACAAGAGTGGGCTCTTGTACTCAGATACAGACGGTTCTACGATTTTGTCGTTAATTAATTTCCCTACTTGTTTTTGAATTTCTTCAATATGGCTATGCGGGCTTCTGTAGTTTTCTATATAAATGGGTTCATCATTGAAAATTCTGTAAGAGTTTTTAGAGAAATCGAAACAAACAAAAGAAATTAGAGATAAAAGGACGCGGAGTTCGGCTTCAACGTTTATAATGTATATGTAGTTGGCTTCAGTGCACAAACGAAACTAAATCTGATTTAAGTGAGAGTGGGTCACAGTCCGACCACACTCTCCGAATTAGCCGTCGGCATTTCCCGATCGTCTTAACTTAACGACACTTCTTACGTTCTCTTAAATTATTTTAATATTGACGAGCTCCAACATTCCGGCCCCGTTGAAGAGCTCCGGTCTTTAACACATCGGGAGTCGGGCCAGCTTGTGAATTGGGCGCCTAATTGCGCCTTCTGGTGTTTTTAGGTCCACTACCCGAACCTTGCCGTCGACCCCTGGGACTAAGCGCGTTACGTGCCCGATGGTCCATCGTTGCGGGGGTGTGTTGTCGTCGTGCACCATGACGACCGCCCCTTCCACCAGATTGGCCTCGCCTTTGGTGCACTGTGTTCGCTGCTGCAGACTGAGCAGGTAGTCTTTGGACCACTTGCGCCAGAAGTGCAATCTAAGCGCCGACAACTGCTGCCACCGCATCAAGTACGCGTGTCCTGGCTTTTTGCTCGACTCTTCTGGTCCTAATCCGTGCGGCAGCGCAAGCAAAGGCTGCCCGATGAGTAGATGCCCTGGTGTGGTTATCTCGCCATCGTTGGGATCGGTGCTGTCGACGAGAAGTGGTCTGGAGTTGAGCAACACTTCGACGTCCACCAGATGCGTGCTCAACTCGTCCGGCGTTAGGTTCGCGTTGCCTGCTCCTCGCACCAGCCTGTGCTTGGCAGCCTTCACTGCTGCTTCCCACAGTCCTCCGAAGTGCGGTGCTCGAGGGGGAATAAACTTCCAGTGCACTCCTCGCTCCGTTGCGTACCCCGTCAGTCGCTCCTTGCTCTCCAGGAATGCCGTCTGCAGCTCCTTCAGCACGTTGCTCGCTACCACGAAGTTCATCGCATTGTCGCTGAACATTGTCTCGGGTAGTCCGCGCCTCCCAATGAACCTTTTAAAGACATTCAAAAAAGAATCAGTGGATAGATCCGTGACAAGTTTCAAGTGAACTGTCGCAGAACATTGTCTCGGGTAGTCCGCGCCTCCCAATGAACCTTTTAAAGACATTCAAAAAAGAATCAGTGGATAGATCCGTGACAAGTTCCAAGTGAACTGCTTTTGAGGCGAAACAAACAAAAATGGCAACATACGTTTTTACAGGGGGTCTTAACCGGATCCTATAGCTAACGTAAAATGCCCCACAAAAGTCTACACCAGATACTCTAAACGGCCGACCTTTTCGGAGCCGGTCGGCTGGCAGATTACCCATTATTTGCCCTAAAAATTTTGGCTTGTACCTTAAGCAGTGTACACAATTTCTCACAACTGCAGTACATAAACTACGTGCATTCACCGCCGAAACTTGCTGCCTTAACAACCCAACTAGCACCTTTGCACCAGCATGGTAAAATGCCTAAAGTGCAAGTGTTTAACAAAGAGTTGCGCAAAAGCAGAATCCTTTGTCAGCAAAAAGGGAAACTTAGCCTCATAAGAGAGAGGGCCGTGTAACTAATGACCTCCTACCCGAATGAGTTCAAATTCCAGGCCATTATTTTCAAATTTGTCTACGAATGGATTAAGCGATTGCAACATAAGTGCTAATACTGCTGATTTTTCCATCAATTTCAATTCTTTCCTAGAAGTAATGCTTTGTACTGCGCCGATTAATTTAAGGAACGTCTGTTGGGACATGACGCCAAACAACACCATTTGACAACTCCTGGATTTCAGCAACTCTGTTTGCCACAAATGTACCCAACGTGCCAGAATCACGCTTTAACCAATACAGGGTAACCTGTGAGTCTGACCAGAAATTCACGCTTTCT
Organism: Zaprionus capensis; assembly: GCA_018903675.1. Classification (NCBI taxonomy): domain Eukaryota; kingdom Metazoa; phylum Arthropoda; class Insecta; order Diptera; family Drosophilidae; genus Zaprionus; species Zaprionus capensis. Next base: position 44,775 of record JAEIFN010000854.1, on the reverse strand, counting down.
ATATTGAATTTTTCCATGCAGCAAAAGTGCTGCACATAGCTCTAGTCGAGGTATGGTTTTGACATTAAGTGGCGTAAGTAACTTAATGCCAACGTCTTGGTTATTGACAGTTCGTACATATATACAACAACCATATGCATGACTGGAGGCGTCTGCAAAACCATGAATTTGATCTTGATCATAGAATGAAAGACAGACATATCGAGGAAAATGGATCTTATGCAAATCACGCAATGTCATGGTAAACTTATGCCAAGCTGTGTGAAGACTCATAGGAATGGCCGCATCCCAATCTATCTTAAGTCTCCACAACTCCTGTAATAACATTTTGGCTTTTGTTATAATAGGACACAGCAAACCAAGTGGATCAAACAAACGAGAAGCTATGGACAAAATATTACGTTTTGTTGGTTTTAGCGATGCGAAACTATCCACATTAAGATGGTATTTTAATAGATCCTCTTTAGGTTCCCAACGCATTCCAAGAGTTTTCACTGCACTCTGTTCCTCAATTTTGAGAGTAACTTCTTCGCTAGAGTCAGTGTTAGAAACCTGAATGCTATGGTTCGATGCCCACTTGGCCTGTGGAAACCCACCTGATTCCAAGATTTCACAAACTTTCTTGCACATTATGTTTAATTCCCTTACGCTGTCTGCTCCTGCCAGCATATCATCTACATAAAAACACTTTTTGATCACATCTGATCCTATAGGATGTGATCGTGCATGTATGTCGGTAAGCTCAAACAGGCAGAGTATTGCCAAAAATGGTGCGGATGCTGACTGTATAAGGCCATGGATTACACAACCCCACAAAAAAAAAGGTTGTCATGATCTGGGTATGCGGCATATGCAGTTATATGTATTTTAGGTCGCTGAATCCGAATCCGGGGTCAGAAATTCTCCATCACGTCTGGATTTCGACCTAACCTCAAAAAACCGAAAAACCTTTGGATATCCCCCAAAAGATATAGAATCGTGATCTGGGCATGATTCGGATTCGGAAGGTCCAAAAACATATAAAAACATATATCGCATGACCTGATCATGACCCCCCATTATTTTTTGGGACTTTAAAAATTTTTCGAGTTTTTTGAGGTTAAGTCGAAACTCAGACGTGCTATGTAAATTTTGACTACGGAGTGGGACTTAAAAGGACAAAATACATGTTAAAACATATATCGCATGCCCAGATCATTATTCTATATCTTTTGGGGGATATCCAAAGGTTTTTCAGTTTTTTGAGGTTACGTCGAAATCCAGACGTGACGGAAAATTTCTGACCCCGGATTCGGATTCAGCGACCCAAAATACATATAACTGCATATGCCGCATACCCAGATCATGACAAACTTTTTTTTTTGTGGGGTTGTGTAATCATTGCGTTAGCAATATCTTTATCATTCCCTAACGACGACAACGACACATATACATATAGCAGACACTGTATCTATTATCGATCTCGATGCAGATGGTTTTGTCGAATAACTGTGAAACAGTGTCAAAGAATATAAGATATTTATTGTCATATACTGTTTTGAGTTTTGCAATGGCGTTAGGGTAGTTACAAACCGTTAACTGATACGGCTTAACTACCCCCAATGTTTCATCTGATAAACAAGACACCAGATGATTGAACTTCTCAACATTAGTTAGATAAGTGTCATTGTGAACTAAGCTTTCGAAAATGCACATAAAATTTCTGTACTCCGAATGTTTGCCATTGAATGATGGCAAACGCATTTTCGGCAGCTGCGATCGCTGGCTCGAACTTGCGGAGAAATTATGTTTAACCTCTGTCTCTGGCTTTACTCAGACATGTTAAAGAATATATTCCTTACTCAACTTTATAAATTACCCTCGCAGCGATACTACCTACACAAGCCAATTAACTGGTCTGAACTATTACACGCACACAATCTATGTTTTGTATGCACAAACAAACGAAATGTCCGAGTGATTCGGAACTAAAGAGAAGTTAATGTTGTAGGCAGCAATATAAAAGGCAGGGTGCGGGGTAGCGAGAATGTAAGAATGTAAATACCAAACACACGCGCAATCAATGCAGAATGTAAGACGAACGAACGAGAATCAATCGAACAAAGATAAGTCAAATACTTGCTGAAAATACGGTTGTAGGCAGTAATGCAAAATGCGGGGTGCGGGGTAACAAGATACCGCTGGCTAGAAATGCAAGCAAAAGCGAACACCAAAAATATGAGCTTAGCTGTAACCCGGGGTCAACGAACGTTCAAAGTGAACGCGCGAAAAGAATAGCAGTAAGAATTCCAATAAATACAAAATATGTGAATAAACGATGTTGCCGTTTGTTTATTTTAGTTTTAATATTAATAATGCAAGCAGGTTAATATAATCAATAGAAAAGAAATGCAACGTATTAAGCCTTTTTGTATTTAATGTTCTTTTATTGTTGGGGTTAGTTGCTCATATGTGCATCTATGTACATATATGTACGTATTATTTTTTTTTTTTATAATACATATACTGGAGAAAAATCAAATCTTCGAAAGATACTATACGAAGACGGCATGCACGATTCATACCCCTATAGATACTATAGGTTTATGCCTACGTACTAAACAAAACCCTCCGTACACTCACTAGTCCTTAACGCGCTCACCGGGAGTGCCAGTCAAGGTAATACTTCGGTGAGCAGGATGTGAGGCCAGGTCGCACTCCTTCTTAGATGCGTTAGCATGTAGCGTGACTCCCCTTCCTTAACTCTTTAGTCGCCTTTTACGACAAGCCGAGCCCACTGAGGTAGTATTCTAGCCCCGCCACCACACAGGGAAAAAATCTCCTTAATTATTGTATAAATTGTCTACTGAAATATTATACTAACGACCACTAGAAAATAGAAAATAGAATTAGACTATAAAATCAGATTACTATATTTATACTCTCATAAGAACTAACAGTCAAAATGAATGTATAAATAATGTAATTAGAACTATTAAAAACTCTTATATATTTATTTATAAATGTATAATTATTGTGTTTAATTGTAAGTAGAGAAACCACTGAAAAACTAAAACCATCATTTGCCAGTATTTCCTCCACTTCTCTCTTGAGAATGTCTGCATGCAATACGCATCATTGAGCAGCAAAGATTATGTGTTGTTATAGATATTTAACATTTGGCGAGAAAGAATCCTGAGAAGAAAAAACTATGTACCACCTCTATTGGTCACCTCATCGGCTCGGACCCTCTTCATCATGTTAATGATGATGCCATGCCCCATAAGCCGTAGTCGCTTGCTTCTGTTTGTAGCGCAAATTTCTGTCTAAAGTCGGGGCACGCTAGAACGGGTGCTTCTGTTAAGCGCTGCTCTTGGTTCCATTCCTAGCGGTGGCCTTTTCGTAGCAGAAGACGGACGATATTCGCTGAGATGAATCTAATCACTTTATAGGACCCCTCGTATTTCGGCGCGAGTTTTGCGGCGAAGCCTTCTGCGGCCTTAGAAAGGACGTGTTGTTTCAGGAGGACCAACATGCCTAAACTGGGCCGCCATTCACGGCGTCGGAGGTTGTGGTGACGACTCTGCTCCGCGGATGCCCGAGTTGCGTTTTCCCTGGCGACCTGAAATATTTGCTGAAGCTGCTTTGCCCTCAGTTCTGGGTTTTTAAGATTTTGGCCGGTATCTCCTGTCACCTCGTCGTAGAGTGCTCCAGGTAGCCGCGGTTCTCGTCCCATGACGAAGAATGCTGGGCTGAAACCCGTCGTATCCGAGACGCTGCTGTTGACGGCGAGAGTTATTTCTGGCAATAACAGGTCACAAGTGCTCTATGGTCCGTCGATGAACTGTCCGATCATTGTTTTTACGGTTCGGTTTGCCCGCTCTGTGGGATTCTGTTGGGGGCTATACGGCGCAGTATGTTCCAGCTTCATTCCGGCCCTCTTGCAGAATGCGGTGAATGAACGGCTGGTAAATTGGGTGCCATTGTCGCACACGAACCGGCTGAGAATCCGTTCTCGTAAGGCTTTTTCCATTTAGAGAACAAGTCGAAGAAAACCAGGAGGATGGTGTTCCCTTGTTTTGATCTCGGGAGTGGCCCTACAAAATCGGCACAGAGTATATCGAAAGGCTCCTGGGCCCGCCGAGTCATCATTTTGCCGGGTTTTCTCTGCTCCACTTTGTATTTTTGCTCCGCAAGCCTTCATTGTACCCCGACAGGTCCAGTGGCCGTATTGGTGACGTGGAAGGGTATTTCGACGCTATTTTTAGCGTCGGCACGCTGATTAGATCAGTGATCTTTTTCTGGCCTATGGTGTTAGACGATACAGCGGCCAGGCTAGCCACCTCCACAGCACCGCGAATCCTTGGAACTGCCGCCGTTGTATGAGGTACCGTTTGAACCCTCACAACCGCTGGCGCAGGGATACCAACGCCCTGTATTGCAATTTCCACGCCTCTCGTGGGAGACCTCTACATCCTAGAACTCTTTTTAAATGGATCGTTGGCGTTGGGGGCAATGCATATACATATTTACATATAAACGCGAATTTTATAACATCCGTTAATACATAAAGTTATAATCATATACATACATATTTGCGTTTGCACATACACACCTACATACATATTTCCTTTCGTCGTTGCGTCCGTTGAACTCGGACCGTTTCTTTGCGTGCGCTTTGAATCTTTCGTCTTTTCTGTCGCTTGCATTCGGCGCCGCTAGCATTTGGCGACGCTTGCATTTTGTCACCCCGCACCCCGCATATTCTATGCTGTCTACAAACGTAGCACAGAAAACGTTTGATCTTCGTTTTCTCTTATTTCTCTTTTCGTTTGTTTGATATACTACATACCACTTGGAGTGCGTGTGTATATATTCTCTCATTTGCATTGCGAGGGTAGCTCACAAAGTTTGTGACACTTATTCCTTTTTGACTTCTATAAGTGTCCTTTAGTCAACATGTCTGAGACCGAAAAGACAAGTGAAAAGCCACAAATCAGCAAGACAAGTGCAAAATTACAAATGTGCTTGCAAAGATTTGACAAAGTTAGTGCTGATATTGCTCGTATGCAAACAGAAATTAAAGCAAAGACTATTTCATCTGATAAAACAGAGTTAGCGTTCCGATTAGAGCTTTTGGAAGGTTATATACAAAAGGCAATGGATCTACAGACTGATCTGGATAATTTAAGCCCTCTTAATGATTCTAGAGGGCCATTAGAGGACTTGTGTGTCGTCACAAGAGCATTGTATATTAACGCATCCAAGCCGACTTCAGGGCCAAGAACTAAGCATGATTGCTCCGTAGTTTTGAGCCACCGATCCCAGTTGCCGAAAATGCGTTTGTCAAAATGTAGTGGCAAACATTTGGAGTAAAAAATTGTATGTGCCTGTTTGAAAGTTTAGTCGATGATGACAATTCCTTATCAAACGTCGAAAATTTCAATCACTTAGTTTCGTGTTTGTCAGATGAAGTTAAGCCGTATCAATTAACGGATTGTAACTACCCAAATGTCCTCGCTAGTCTCAAAGCAGTATATGACAATAAATGTCTTATATTCTTTGATACAGTTTCGCAATTGTTTGACATACCTACATAGCATGACAAAAGCATCTGCATCGAGTTTGAGATCGATCATAGCTATGCCTCGTTGTCGTCGTTAGGTAACGACAAAGACATTTCTAGTGCAATGATAATTCACATGGTCATGGCAAATGTAGATCATGTTACCAAATCTCGTTTCGAAGAGCAGCTTGACGATGATACGCTGCCATCTTGGGAAGATTGTGCTACCCAACTGAATAAAAGGTATCAGTATCTGTCAGCAGAAGAGTCAACTCGTGACAAAACAAAGTCGCGAGTTGATGCTAAGAAGCCACATCAGTTTAAATCGTCCTTTGCTTGTACTGATGGAGGGCGTTCATCATCGTCTGTCTGCGTCTTTTGCAAGGCAGAAACGCACAATATTGATTCGTGTCCATCGTTTACTACAATATCAGTTATGCAGCGTTTTGAATTCGTCAAAAAACAAAAGTCGTGCCTAAATTGTTTGGTTGTGGGGCATATGGTGTCAAAATGTAAGGCATAAAAATGTCGAATTTGCTCGAAGCCTCACAATTCGTTGCTTCACAGGTATACTACCTGTGCTCAAAGTGAGGTATCCACACTTCAAGCGACTATGTCAGACGAATATTTGGGGCATGTAGCAACCAATGAACAAATTGTTTTCGCCACAGCTGTCGTTAATGTAAAAGACAGATTTGGTCAGTTGCATCCTGCACGATCCTTAGTGGCTCCCAAATCAATTTGATGACTGAGAGTATGGCACAGATGTTACGGCTCAAGCGGGAGCCAACATCTTTAGCTATATCGATGGTTGGTGGTGCAACAATAGATAGCAAAAATAAGATATGTGCTTCTACTCAGTCACGCATAAATTCTCACAACTTTTCGGCGGAATGTTGGGTATTGAAATCCATCTCAACAACACAGCCTGGACATTCAATGGGTATTTCAAATTGGAAAATACCCAAAAATATAAAACTGGCAGACCCAGAATTCTATAGGCCGGCTAAGGTGAACATTCTGTTGGGAGCAGAATTGTTCTACGAATTATTGTGCGTTGGGCAAATAAAATTAGGTTCTGAACTTCCTATAATGCAAAAAACGCTGCTAGGATAGATAGTAGCAGGCAAATGTACTGGACAAGTGTCTAGGCATCAGTTCAGTGGGTGTTTAATGTCCCAAACTTATTGTTCTCTCGACTCGGTAGTTAACCGTTTCTGGGAATTTGATCAATCTCCATTCGAATCGAAGGCTGTTCGCCAAACAGCTGAACAACAGGCTTGTGAACTGTTCTTCGAGATAACTGTGAAGCAGTTATCTTCTGGTCGTTTCCAAGTGGATCTCCCTTTCAAGACCTATCCAAAGGTTCTTGGCCTGTCCTTTCAAACTGCTGAAAGGCGTTTTTTGCAACATGAGCGTAAAATATCAAAGGATGCAGTTCTTAAAACTATGTACCATGACTTCATGAACGAGTATTTAGAATTGGGACACATGTCCATTTTGAAGTCAACTCCCCTAGAACAGCATTATTATATTCCTCATCAATGCGTTCTTAGGCCTGAAAGTTCCTCCACCAAGCTTCGTGTAGTTTTCGACGCTTCTAGTAAGACGTCAATAGCTGTTTCACTTAACGAAACACTGATGGTGGGGCCGACAATTCAGAGGGAGCTATATTCAACCCTGATTAATTTTCGGTTGAATAAGTTTGCCGTAACTGCTGACATTTCAAAAATGTATAGGCAGATAAATGTCTCTGAAAAAGACAGAAATTTGCAACTTATTCTGTGGAGAGAAAATACTTCACAAAATATTCAGGCATACCGACTGTAGTGATCTGTCGTTCAAAATGAAAACTTCGGAAGATAAAAAAGGTTGGCACACTAGCGGAAGTTCCGCAAAATTGTTTTGTGGAGTTGATACATCGTCACTCCAACTTTGCCAAGCTAGTTCGAATAGTCGCATATATGCTTCGTTTTTGCTTCAAACGGCTCAGACCAGACTCTCTTGTGGTATCGGCATTAGAAAGGAAAATTTCGTTCCTTAAATTACAAAGCATAGTACAAAGCATTACGTTTAGAGTATCTGGTGTAGACTTTTGTGGGCCGTTTTTTGTCAACTATAGGATCAGAGGTAGACCACCTGGAAAAATGTATGTTGCCGTTTTTGTTTGTTTCGCCTCAAAAGCAGTTCACTTGGAACTTGTCAGGGACCTTTTCACTGATTCCTTTTTGAATGTTTTCAAATGGTTCATTTGGAGGCGCGGACGACCCGAGACGATGTTCAGCGACAATGCGACGAACGTCGTGGGAGCGAGCAACGTGCTGAAGGTGCTGCACGACGACAACACACCCCCGCAACGATGGACCATCGGGCGCGTAACGCGCATAGTCCCAGGGGTCGACGGCAAGGTTCGGGTCGTGGACCTAAAAACACCAGCAGGCGCAATTAGGCGCCCTATTCACAAGCTGGCAGTGCTCCCGACGTGTAGAAGACCGGAGCTCTTCAACGGGGCCGGAATGTTGGAGCTCGCCAATGATAAAACAGTAGTTAAGAAATAGTTAAGAGAACACAAGAAGTGTCATTAAGTAAATCTCTCTCTTACTTTGAGTCGATCGGCAAAATTTGAGAGTGCGTGGCCAAGTTGTGGTCACCGCTCTAGTAGTATGTATACAGTTCGCTCTCGACAAGGAAGCAGCAATACTTGTGCCATCAGCAACAATAAATATTATTAATTATCGAAACCACCGCGTCTCAATTTCTTTAATGCACTACGCTCTCTAAAAACGCTTAGAGATTTTTCACCCCCCGCTTGGTTGTCCATTACCTACCCCTTTCCAAATGGCCCACTCCAAAAATTTAGAAATTTAAATTGAGATTAAAAAAATTAAACTATGAACTTAAATTCTATAAACTTAAAATCAAATTAGAAATTAGATTTTATTATATGTATATTTAATGGGCGGAAAACAAATCCAAATTTTAATTCAAAATTGAATTTCGAGCCCAACTGTCGCAACACAGAATGATCGCACCGCAAAAAAATAAGCGTATCAGAAAACAAATTTGAATTTTAAGTTCAAATTTGAATTTGAATTTCACGCCCAACGGTCGCAACGTACAAATTATCGCATCGTCGATCTGGCAACGCCGCACGCATAAGGTCGCTCACTAGAATAAAGCCAAGCATCGATATTCGATGCTTAGTGATAATAATAATAGCCTGCGATCAGTTGGCAGCGCTATCAGCTGGTTTCTCAGCGCCGCCCGCCACAATGGCGCGACTAGGAAACAAAAACAATCAAAAGCGAGGAAAAGTTGAGTGAAAGTTATATTCACACTTTCACTCAGCCCTCGCCGCGGTCTCCGCGCCCCCACCACCAACAAGCGCGGTGATGAGATTTGGAAATTAAACTCACAGTTTGGATTCCAGGAGCCGGAGAACGTCGCAGTGAGTACTCCTACAAGTGCACCAGACTTTGACCAAGCACCTTGCACTTTCAGGTCAGAACTCGCACCAAGAAAACCACAAAGAAGTCGGGAAAACTTGCAACACCAAAAAAAAACGCGCCTTGCTGTTGGAAATGCTCAACACTCCATATATGTACTTATGTATACATACATATGTATGTATACATACATATATGTATGTACGTATTTTTTTTTTTTTTTTTTACAAATACGGCAGAAAAATAAATTCTTCGAGAGATACCATCCACCGTCCGTAGATGGCATGCACGATTCATAACTCTCCAAGTAGAGTTACGCCTACGTACTAAAAAAAAACCTCCGTATGCTCTCCAGTCCTTGCTTCGCTCACCGGGACTTCCAGTCAAGGTACTACGTCGGTGAGCAGGATGTGGTGCCAGATCGCAGAGGTGGTATTCTTGCCCCGCCACCACACGGGAGTGGTCTTTAACCAGCGGGTCTGCTGGCCGTCTCATCAATGCGAACGCGTTTCATCATGCCGATGATAATGCCATGAGCCCTCACCCACGCGGTTTTGTCCGTCAGCATATTGCGCATTAGACTTCTCGGGCTGAGAGGAGTTCCAGCAAGAGTCTCCAGTATCTCGCTCTCTCTGTACGGAACCTAGAGCAGTGCAGAAGAATATGTTCCGCTGTTTCGGCTGAGTCGCTGCAGAACAGGCACAGGGCTGAGTCCACATGACGAAACCTGAAGAGGTAACCCCGGAAGCAGCCATGATTGGTGAGGAACTGGGTCAAGTGATAGTCCACCACTTTGTGTTCGCACCTTGTCCACTCAGCTAAATCTGGGATCAGCTGGTGGGTCCATCTCCCTTGTTGTGAGTCTCGCCACCTAGTCTGCCACACTCCATAGAGCCAGTCACTGATATCTTCCTTGGAAACACCTTCTCGGGTTAGGTATTGGGCCTCTATCTCTAGGTCGATCGGGGGGATGCCTGCAAGAACATGAGCTGCATCTTCCGAGATTGTTCTGAAGCCTCTGATCAGTCTAAGGGCCAGGCTCCGTGATACTGTACGCGCGTTGTCCAAATAAGACACCTTATTCATGACACTCCTCCAGATGGGGGCAGCGTATAGAAGCGATGATTTCGCAACCGCCACCAGCAGCCTCCTGGCCGGCATCCTGGGTCCACCTATGTTTGGCATGAGTCTTACCAATCCTGCTGCTGTCATCGCTGCCTTTCTGCTGGCGTATCTCGCATGCTCCTTAAATGACAGTCTGTGGTCAATGAGAACTCCCAGGTACTTTAGGAATCCAGCAGACTCTATTTGTGCGTCTTTGTTAGCTGCATTTGCTCGATGTTGAAAGCCAGCATGTCCTTGTCCAGCTTTCTGATGTCCCATGCTTGCCCAAGAGTACTCCTTGCCTGTCGTTGTGTGATGCACGACGTGCGGGCGCTGAATGTAATAAGGCGTGGTCGCTCAGATTTACGTCCTCCTGAACCATCCATTTAGCAGTGGAGGCTAGACTTCTGTTGACAAAGGTGACATCGATGAATGATGTACCTCTGTCGTTGTTAAACGTTGGCTTGCCACCATCATTCAACAGCACCAAATCCAGCTGGTTCATGGCATCAATAACGGCCCTTCCTCTGGGATTTAGATATCCGGCTTCCCCATTCAATTGCCCAGGCGTTGAAGTCACCTGCAATGACTACAGGCTTGCGCCCTCCAGCGTGGTGTATTAGATTATAAATCAGCTCCTCGAACACTGAGTTCGCCAGTGCTGCTTTCTCGTCCACCAACTGTGCAGGCATGCAGTAGAACGTCGAGCTGATATCCTCTGATGCAGGAGCTGACTGTGACCTAATCAGCTTTGCTGACGATGCTTAAGTGGCCTCTCAGAGGTCAGGCCTCACGGAAGCAGGCTCCAAAATTCAGACGCTGGGACTGGACTCACGGAACGCCTTCGTAAAGATGAAGACCCGCGAGAAGAAGCTTTTCAAAGCTGCACTCGCAAAGGGTTCGAGCAGAGCAAAGGCTCTTGCTATCGCCACTGCGCCCCCGTGGAGACCAAGGCTAAGCGGACGCGTGCTGACGATACCTTCCCCGAACCCCAAGGGTCCTCAAAGAAGCTCAAAAAGTCTCACGTGGAGTCCACATAGCCACTCTTCAGCCAGGTGGCAAGCAGAGTGAAATTGGGCTTCACTTCGGCTGACTCTACCAAACCACTTACACCGAAGCAGTTGGCTACGGTGCAAGACAGCATCCTAAAGGCAATGCGGCTGCCCTCCACATTAGGAGTCGGTCCAGGTTTCGAGGGCTGCATACCCCGAAATGAACGGCTGCTCCTTGTGTGCGAGGACAGCAGCACTGCTGAATGGGTCAGGGGAGCTTATGGTCATATCAAAACCATCAGCGGCCTTGAAATTAAACTGTTGGAGGAAACTGAGTTCCCGAGAGCTGACCTCATTCGAGGATACTTCCCCAACAGTGCTGAGCCCCCACCCGCCACCATTCTGGAGTACTTGGGTCTCCAGAATGTTGAACGCTTCTCAACGGAGCTGTGGCGGGTGGTACAACACAGCCTTAATGGCAAAACGACGCACCTCGCGATGATGGTCGACGAGAAGTCGTTCAAGACCCTGACGGATCTTAATGGTAACGTTAAATTCCACTTTGGCAGGATTAAACTTATCCTTAAGAACTCCCCCGTCAGGGTCTCCCCCACCGCTCCCCCCAACAGAGGTTCAGCGGCTAGTGGAGTTCTGCCGCCAGTATAACCGCTTTTGATCGGCTGTGATGCAAATGCGCATCACACGATCTAGGGAAGCAGCGACGTCAATAAACGTGGTGAGTCCCTTTTAGAGTATCTATTGTGTTGTCAATTAGATGTTGCTAACATAGGGTGTAAGCCTACTTTTATTAACGCCATTAGGGAAGAGGTTCTGGAACTCACCCTAGTTCATCTCTATTGTGAGTTCGCTGGTCAACTGGCGGGTCATAGACGAAGCCACGTTGTCGGAACATCAGCACATCAGGTTTGACCTCCCTGGCCAAGTCGAGATGGCTAAAGGGTCGTCTAATGGGATAGGGCTACTCAAAAGAGCAAACGGCTCTTACACTCAAGATCGCAGGGAAGCACTTGACCTTCTTCTACAAGTCCACTTCCCAGGTTCGGTGGCGAACCCAGATCTATCCAGTCACGATGACGCCACCCTGTCACCGGACTCACGTGGGTCCAGTCTATAAGTGACCATCTTTGATCCTGAAAAAGTCAAATGGGCTGTAAATTCCTTTGCTGGTCGGCCTTCTTAGGCCTTCCCCCTGGTCAGCCTATGCCATATCGGCCGATCAGTCTCACCTACTTTCTGCTTAAAACAGCGGAAAGGCTCGTAGACCTGCACATTCGGTGCTCTCTGCAGAAAACTCATCCTCTGCATCCCACGCAGTTTGCGTATATAGCCGGAAGATCGACTGAGGTCGCTCTCCACAAGCTAGTGGGTAAAATCGAATGAGCCTTCGTATCCAAGAATTGCTCTGTGCTCTTTTCATGATATAGAGGGTGCTTTCGACAATACCGGCTACGGGTCTATTTCTGCTGCACTGGAGCGCGACCGTAACTGAGCTGATGCAATTTGCTCTGAACAGTAGATGGTGCGAAGATGTAGGTCTTAGCATAAATCCACAAATCCCATTGACATAGGTCAATTGCACATTGGCGGGTGGGACTTTCCAACGAGGTTAAATATCAAGGTGTAACTCTTGATAAAAGACTGAACTGGAATTCCCACCTAAACAACACCCTATCAAAGGCAATTCATGCCATGTGGGCATGTACAAGATTCTTTGGTAGGACCTGGGGTCTCAATTCATGCACCATTCGGTGGTTATTTGAGATGATGGTAAGACCCATCGTCACCTACGCCGCTATTGTATGGTGGCCCAAGGTTACGCATTTCAACGCCATCAACAAATGCACTAAACTGAATAGGCTGCTTTGCCTTTCTCTAACGGGTGCACTTCGCACCTGTCCCACAGCAGCAATGGAATCAATTTTAAATATGACACCACTGCACATTCAAATTCAAGAAGTCGCCGCCATGAGCCTTCTTCGAATCAAGCTCCAATCTGGGCTTCTAGCTACCGAATCGGGGCATGCTAGACTTATCAAAGACATTCCTGGCTTAGAGATCTGCACTAGATGAGATTCTATGACCAAGAAACTCTTCTTTGGTGCAAAGTTCAAAACTCTCATCACGGACCAGACGGACTTCGATGCTGGCAACCCCATCAGTGACACTCATGGCATACACTGGTACACCGATGGATCAAGGACTGATCAGGGGGTTGGAGCTGGCATACATGGTCCCAACTCTAAAACCTCGATTGCTATGGGCAAATGGCCCACAGTCTTTCAATCCGAGGTTCACGCCATCGAGTTCTGTTGTCGTCTTATCCTTGAGAAGAGGAGCAAATATTTACATCTTCTCGGATAGCCAAGCTGCCATACTAGCCCTCTCCTCAAAAAGAGTAAGTTCGCGTATGGTGGCTGACTGTTGGAACTGTCTCAAGAGGCTCTCCAATAGGAACAAAGTTACCTTTCTATGGATACCTGGACACTCTTGTTTCCAGGGCAACGAGCTAGCGGATGAACTAGCGAGGGCGGGGTCATCAGCCCCTCTGCATGGCCCCGAACCCGTCTGCGGCGTGGGGTGGTCAACCATCTCATCCCTTGTGAAAGCATGGGCGGTTGGGTTGACCGAACGCTACTGGTTCATTCAACCAGGAATGAGGCAGGCTAGAGAGCTTACGAATCCCTCGGTTAAACGAAGAACAAACTTACTCTCTAGGAGAGATCTCTATCTCCTTATTGGTAACCTTAGTGGCCACCACGTTGTGAACTATCACCTCACATAAATGCATCTGTCCTCAGATGCAGAATGCAGGCTCTGTAGAGAGGACGAAGAAACCACCAAACACATCCTGTGTGATTGTCCAGCCTTGGTATGGATTAGGAGGAAACATTTCCACGTGGAAATCGCAGTTCCCGAGCACATAGTCCGTTCCTCGACGAAAGACCTGTTATGCTTCATTAGGGAAGCAGAGCAGCTTTTGTCAAGATAGGGAGAGCATTACAGGTACAAAAGATAATTCTGGTCGCAGTGCCTCGCCCCTTCCCTGCTGGAAGACTCCCTTTTAAAAATAATAATAATAATAATACGATATTAATGTCTATTTTCCGAATAACTTGTGATCTGGCTGGCAGAAGAACTGTATTGTTGCCAGCGCTATATGTTATCGGAACATATAAAGGATAATTTAAATTTTGGGGTCTAATTATAAACCAGTCTTCACTTGGTTTGAAATCTAGTTGACAATTGAATTTTTTTATAAAATCAATGCCTATTATTCCATCAGATGGTATTGATAAATTTGAGTCTACAAAATGAAATTCATGTGTAATAATATATTTTGTTGATTGAAGTTCTATTGAGGTTATTCCTTGAGACTTTATTACACCTTGGCCTATGCCTTAGATGTTTATTATTTTTTCATCCTGAATTTTTGTAGTTATCAGAATTTACGTTTAAAGTGAGATATCTGCACCAGTACCTATGAGGAATGTTAGTTTATTTTTAGTTGAATGATTATAGAAAGTTACAAATATATTAAGACTATAATTGATGGAACGATTTTTTGCATTTATTGATTGTTTCCTAAAGGGTTCTTTAAGTTTTCCGACGTATTTTGCGCCATTCTCACATTGTTGTTATTGTTGCCCTGGTTGGAGGTCCCTCGGCCTCTTTCTTGGTTTTGGCCTCGTCTTCCTCCACGGTTATTATAGTTATTATTATTGTTATTGTTGTAATTGTTGCCTCGGTTGTAATTGTTGTGGTTGCTATTTCTGCCACGATTATAACCTCGTCTATTATTGTTATTTGCACCTCGTCGATAATAGAGTACAGTGTTACTTTGACCTGTTATATCCGTACAACTGTTTAAAAATGTATAAATTGCATCATTCATGTTTGTGCTTGCTTGCATGATAAATTTTACCTTATCAATGGAGCAATTTTGTGTCATGGCTTTTACAGCTGTTGTAGTGCTGTATTTATTTGCAAAGGATTTGCTGAGACCTTTACTGATATAGGCGCCTTCAAGGGCCTTTGTCTGTTTCTCCACCTCTTGGGTGTATTGGTTAGCCGGCTTATCGCTGTCGTCTCATGCGTGCCTTTAAGGTGTCTAATAGAGCTAGAGCATCTAGAAAACTTTGTAAATTTTCGTGCCTACCATCAAACTCTGGTATCAGAGATGTGGCTAGCTTGATAAATTCTGTCAATGTCTGTGCCATTTCAGACTTTTTTATTGTTTCTGGCTTATTTTTAATTCGATCATTTTCTTCTAGTGTTTCAATGTCACTATCGGATTCAGCGTCGCTTGATTGAATAGATTCGTCTAGTCCTTTGAACTGGTCGGGATCGAATTCCACCAATTGACTTAGACTTTCTGGCACGTTAATCAGAATATGTCTTCTTTTTCTGATATTAGTTAACCTTGTGTTTAGGGATTTTATTAACCTTAAACATTTGTTACAGTGCTCAGGTGTGAATCTATTTTTATAGCTATTTACTAAGGTAACTGTTTGTGGCGGCGGCAGTCGGATCTTCCTTCTGTGATGGGGGATCGTTGGTGGAGGCGAAAATGCTGTGAAAATCGAAAAAGACCGACGCGAAAAACAATTCGAATGAAAGGAGACAATGCGGGGCGCGTGGCGTTCACTTCACTTATATTTTTCAACTATATTGTCTGTACAATGTAAACATAGCTTAAGCCTAACTTAACATACTACTACGGATAAAAGAGCGCGAGAGCCCTTGGTGTCTCTCGCACTGTTTACGCCGATATGCTGCCTACTTTTCGGCGGCGAGTTTCGGCGTAAGCAGTAACTATATTAGTGTATTCTCCTACTACTATCTCTGTATGGTTTTTCAACGTTTCTGCTTTTATTACTGAATTTTTATTTATGCATTTATACGATTTGTCAAACTTGAAGCGAAATTTGTCTATACGTTTCGCTATTTCACTCCATTCCATTCTTGTATTGGAATTTCTGAAGCTTTTTCTTATTCATCGTTTTATTTTAAATATTATCTAAATTGTTTTATCTACCTATATAACGCTTCTTAATAATTTTATTGTACTTAACATAAATTGTAAGCAAAAATTGTAAAACTAACACTATTGTTATAATCAATAATAAGATCCACAACGAATTTATGTCGTCCCTGTGATCTATTATTTTGACATTATTCACTACGTTGGTAGTATTATCTTTTGCCTCGCTAGAATCGCTAAACCATTATGTGGTTTTATATATATTCAATAAAATGTATCGTTAAAGAAAAATGAGATGTTCTAATTGTGAGTTTTTCTTGAAAGAAGGAAAAGTATTTTCTTCTTGAAAATCAAAAATAAAAGTAAAATTTTTTATACCTAATGAAAATAAAAATTGTTATATTTTCATTGTCATTTCAAAAAAAAATTTTGCAGCTGAATATATGTATATATACATATACTCAGTACCAGAGATGTGGAAATATTAGTTGTTAATAAATGTGGTTCGCTCACATATTTGTTTACAATTAAAAAAAAAATTATCCAACCGCCTAACAGATATTAGTATTTTCCGCCTCGGCTTGGATTTAGAAAATAAAATTAAGGCAAATTGGGGCATTGGCATTTATGCTGCCCGTTTGCGTTGTTTCGCACCTTTGCGAAGCTTTTTCTCTATTTCTTCAAGACGCTCTTTGTAGCGTTGTCGGGATGCCTCGTCATATGCCAACTGAGTCATCTCCTTGACCAGTCGCCGTTGCTGTAGTAGTCGCCATGTAACGAGTGTTAGTTGATAAAAATGTATTTTAGTTGTTAAAGAGAGAAGAGCTTCTGCTCTGATTGAGGTTCTTTATTTGAATGCTCAATGTGTGCTGATGTTGGGTTAAGCTAACCCGCACATATTGTACTATACAATGCTTATATCTATGAATTCTTAATTACATATATGTAAGGTTGTATCACACTGATGTTTTGCCATTCCTCCGGAAGTGGTTGAGAAGAAGATGGCAACGCGAAGAAGAAGAGAAGACAGCTGATCGCAGCAGTAGTAAAGAAAAGTTGCAACACACAGTCGATCGGGAAAAAGCGAAAAAGCAGCGTCAGCAGTTGAGCGCGATTTATAATTTTGAGATTAAATAAGTTACTATTGTAAACATTTGGATTGAACCATTAATTAACTTCTTATATGAACTATTAATAAACATCTTACATTTGGGGGCTCAACCTGTCTGAGTGTAAATACTAGAGAAAGCAGCAGAAAGTTGACAGTCGTTGGTGCAGTTAAGTGTAATTCTAAATCAAAGTCGTTCAGTTGAACAGTTGTGCAGTAACATTAAAAGTACCAAAAACTTAAGTTGTTTTACGTCGTGTAAAAGCTTCTAAATATACGAATAAACGAATAATCATAAAAAACCAGCAAAAAAAACCAGAGAGAGGAGAACATAGTAGATGTTCCTGAAGAGAGTGCTTGGGAAGAGGAAGCAATTATGGAAGCGAATAACATTGCAGATGTGAACAAAAAAGTTGATCAGCTGTTGCAGTTGCTAGCGTTGAAAGTCGAAGTAGATGAACGAAACGAAAATCAAACGAAAATATCGATAGATGGTTTCGAGAAAATTATAAATGACTTTGATGGAGTATAAATTCCTGTAAAAAAGTGGTTTAAAATTTTCGAAAAGAATGCTGATGCATATGAGTTGTCGGACAAACAGAAATATGTACAAGCGCGAAATAAAATGATTAATGCTGCCAAGTTGTTTTTAGAATCGGAGTGCGTATCGAACTATGAAACACTTAAGAATGTACTTATAAATGAGTTCGAGCGACATTTGAACAGTGCGGAGATTCATGACTTATTACGTGAACGGAAAAAATTAAAGTCATAATCGTTTCGTGAATATTTGCTAAATATGAACAAGATTGCCAGTATCGGTAACATTGAAGAGCCAGCAGTTTTGCGCTATATAGTAGATGGGCTGCAGATACAAAAACAGTTTAAAGTTAGCTGTATAGGTGTGCTACGTAAAAAAACCTTAAAGAGGAGTATGATTTATATGAACTCGTATAAGAGCAGAGCAAGAATCGCGATGAGCATATTGGCATTGAAAAGAAAAAGTCTCCAAGTATACAAAAAGTTGATGGAAAAAAATAAGAGTACTGTTTTAACTGCAGATCGGCGGACCATAAGAGGAAAGAATGCACAGATGAAACGAAATGCTTCAAATGTAACGAGAACGGTCATATATCACGCGACTGCCCACAAAAAGTTCGCAGTGTAAACATAATTGCAGAGCAAAGTCGTGGGAAAACGGTAACCATAAATGGAGGCGAAGTTGAATGCCTAGTGGACACAGGAGCAGATGTGTCACTGGTTAATGAGAATGCACTAAGGAATCTAAAAGGAGTTAAGTTGTCCAGAAGCGTATCGGTATTGAAAGGACTAGGTAATACCACTACGAAACCAATTGGATCTTTTATCGCAATCGTTGATGTGGACCAAGTAAAAACCGAACATCAATTTTTGGTTGTAGAAAGTAGCAAGTTGAACTGCGAAGTAATATTGGGATTTGATTTTATAAAAAAATTTCATTTTACAGCTGATGAAAATGGCTTTAAATTATTTTATGACACTGAGCAAAAAGGTACATCAAAAAAGAAGATCAGCTGGTCTATAACGTGGTGGAGGAGTCAAATTCCGCTTCAGCCCCACTAAAATACAAGCAAATTGTTGAAGAAATGATCGAATACAGTTACAAGTCGCCAGCAGTAAAGATGCAATGTCCTATAAAAATGGAAATTATACCAGCCGTAGCACAACAGGTGGATATGTGGCTCGATCAAGGGATTGTTCGTAAATCGACGTCACACATTGCAAGCAGAGTTGTGGTCGTAAAAAAGAAAGATAAATCTCTGAGAGTATGCGTCGACTATCGGAAACTGAACAGTATGGTGCTAAAAGATCGTTTTCCGGTTCCGCTAATCGCAGATGTGATTGAGAAACTCAAAGCTACCAAGTTTTTCACAATCATGGATCTTGAAAATGGTTTCTTCCATGTACCAGTGGATGAAAGCAGCAAGGTGTATACAGCATTCATTACTCGAGAAGGACTATTCGAATTCAACATAGCGCCGTTTGATTTTCAAAACTCTCCAGCCGCATTTATAGGATTTGTTAATCATATCTTTCAACCGTTGATTAATGAGGATACTATGCAGCTCTACATGGACGATATAATTATATATGCAAAAGATGTTGAAGATTGTATTCAGAAAACAAAAGATGTTGAAGATTGTATGCAGAAAACAAAACAAGTCTT
Source organism: Zaprionus capensis (assembly GCA_018903675.1). Lineage (NCBI taxonomy): Eukaryota > Metazoa > Arthropoda > Insecta > Diptera > Drosophilidae > Zaprionus > Zaprionus capensis. The sequence goes on along the minus strand of JAEIFN010000854.1, from coordinate 25,372 downwards.
GGAGGTAGCCGCTAAGTATGATTTAGAAATAAACTGGAAAAAATGTAGTTTCTTGCAGCAGCAAATACAATTTTTGGGCCATGTTATCGAAGATGGAAGGATCTGGCCTGGCGCTGAGAAAACTGCAGCAGTAAGTCGTTTTGATACTCCGAAGAATATCAAAGCTGTGCAAGCGTTCTTAGGACTTACTGGGTTTTTTCGTAAGCGGTTAACAAGACACACAAAATAAAAAAAGTTAATTAAGAATAATATTAATATGAAACTAAGACAACAACACACATTAGAAACCAAGATATCAACACACATTAAAAATTAAGATAACAACACACCAAACATGGATCTTGAAAATGGCTTCTTCCATGTACCAGTGGATGAAAGCAGCAAGGTGTATACAGCATTCATTACTCGAGAAGGACTATTCGAATTCAACATAGCGCCGTTTGGTTTTCAAAACTCTCCAGCCGCATTTATAAGATTTGTTAATCATATCTTTCAACCGTTGATTAATGAGGATACTACCGATTGCACCAGATTCATAACTTTACACATGTACATGAAAACTAAAAAATTCTTCATTACAGGAAATTTTAGAAGACATCATTACATCAACACACACCACAACACAGCGGTTAACAAGACACACAAAATAAAATAAGTTAATTAAGAATAATATTAATATACACACACACTAAAAATTAAGATAACAACACACATTAGAAACTAAGACAACAACACACATTAGAAACCAAGATATCAACACACATTAAAAATTAAGATAACAACACACCAACACACATTCTTCCGAATAGTAATCAAATCACACACGAATTATATAGGAAGAGAAGAGTAAATAGGAATTCACAGGACATAATTGAAATACTAAAATAAGCCCGATAGAATTTACAGTTGTATAGAGAGAGTTCATGTTGAATATCAAAAGGCTGTTTCCAAACACCAGAAGTAGAAGTAGAGCTGAAAGAGAAGGATTAGCATCAAGGTCTTTAGAGTCCATTGAAGAAGATTCTATCTTAGGTAGAGAAACAGTCCCGACAATAATGACTTCCAACGCTCCGCCAACTTCGGCATTCCAAACGCCGCCACCAGCGGTAAACATCAGCCCCAATGACATATTTAACACCTTACGGATTCCAGACGCAATTAGATTTCTGCCGACCTATGACGGAAATTTTAAGACCCTTAACGACTTCATTACGAACGTCGAAGAAATTATGATGATGATCAGGGGAGCAGATCAAACTCCTTATGGTCATCTATTAATGAGATCTATTAGAAACAAGATAGAAGGACGAGCAAACGAAGTCTTAATTACAGAGGGAATCCCTCTTAATTGGGACACTATTAGAGAGACACTTCGCGCTAACTTTACAGACAAACGAGAAGAATCTTCCTTGTTACAGGAAATTCATCTAATTAAGATGAAAGATCTTTCTTTAACTAGACTATACGAACAGATATCGGAAGTTAAACTGGCATTGTTTAATGTCATAGAGACTAAAGAAAGGGAACAATCAGTAGTGAAAGCAAAAAAAGAATCATACACAAAGTTATGTCTAGATGCATTTATAACAGGAGTAAGGGGACCGCTAGGCGCCTTTATAAGGGCCCTAAGACCCAAAACCCTGACCGAAGCCTATGAAGAGGCACTAAAAGAAAGGGAATTATATTTCCAGGAGAGAAAAAGAAAACAATTCGATCAGAAAGGATCAGGACAGGAGAAAAGGAGAAAATACACAGATCAGGGTCAAGTAGTTCCTGCATCGACTAGCAACAACGGAAATAGAAACTTTAATAACCGTTTTGGATCCAATCAGGCTCCACAACAGTATAGTTCCAACAATAGTGCTAGGACAAACAATTATGACAGAAACCACCAATCAAATACACGGGCAATAATGGCCAAGCCAGATAGATCAGACTATACGAGCGGACGGACACAATTGAGTTCCTCTAAACGTGCGGGGCAATCGTATAACATCAACGGACAAAGTCAAAACAATGAGCAGACACAGGATACCCAACAAAATTTTCAAGAATTAGCCTCGGAAGACAGACGGGATATATAGACAGACACAAACATGGTTCGACTCTTCCATATGTGACAATAGACTCACCGTTTGGAAGACAACTAAAATTTTTACTAGACACAGGGGCTACCCATTCATTCTTAGACCCTAAATTTACCACGAGCACTAATAGAATTAGATTAAAAACAGATTTTAAAATCAAAACAGTTCTGAACGAACACACATTAAAGGAAAAAGCAGAATTCAAAGGCTTTAAAGAATTTAAGAGTTGAGTGGACGAGTTGAGCACGCATCTGGTGGACGTCGAAGCGTTGCTCAACTCCAGACCACTTCTCGTCGACAGCACCGATCCCCACGATGGCGAGATAATCACACCAGAGCATCTACTCATCGGGCAGCCTTTGCTTGTGCTGCCGCACGGATTAGTACCAGAAGAGTCGAGCCAGGACGCGCGTACTTGAAGCGGTGGCAGCAGTTGTCGGCAGCAGACTGCACTTTTGGCGCAAGTGGTCCAAAAACTACCTCAGCCAGCAGGCGCAATTAGGCGCCCAATTCACAAGCTGGGACTGCTCCCGACTTGTAAAGACCGGTGCTCTTCAACGAGGCCGGAATGTTGGAGCTCATCAATATAGTATTTAAGAGAGCACAAGAAGTGTCATCATTTAATCTCTTAAGTTAAGACGATCGGCAAATGCCGACGGCGAATTCGGGCAGTGTGGTCGGACTGTGATCTACTCTCACTTAAATCACACTTAGTTTCGTTTGTGCACTGAAGCCAACTACATATACACTAAAAACGTTGAAGCCGAACTCCGTGTCCTTTTATTTATAATTTCTTTTGTTCGTTTGATTTCTCTAAAAACTCTTAGAGAAATTTTATAATATATAAACGAAATAAATAAAAGAAATTAATTTTTCACCCGTCTCTCTCTAACTTTTAGAATTGCTGTCCGCCACTCTAACCACTCGGCCTTTGTCTCGCTCCTTGGCCCTTCGCAAAGCTGCATTGTGAACCAATTAAGTTAGCATACAATGCAAATAAAAAGTTTAATAAAATTTTGTGTGTCTGACGCTAGATTTGAACTTCCTCATGCTTGCCTAAATTAGGTCTGCTTAAGTATATATGTTCAATGTGAGTTTAATTCGTATCATTTCTCACTTATTTCCGATTTGAATGAAATTTTCGCATAACGATCGTGGTAAAATATTTGTTATAGTTATTACTAATATACAGAGGCAGGAAGGGGCGTGTCCAAATTTAAAAAAACTTTGAGAAGCTCGGATATAAATTTCGGACAAAATTTGATTGCTATGTTCTGCTATATTCTGCCTGTTACGCACATTTCCGTTCCGACAAACACAATTTTAAAATCCATGGCCTAAAATGGAAATAAGTTGCGAGCTGATCGATTGACTCTTTTAATTATGTCTTGCGAAACGTGCGCCAGCTTTTTAAACCTGTGATGCCAAAAAGATAATAACTTAAATTTATTTAACATTTTTATACCCTTCGACCATTGAAAATTGTCAACACTGGAAATTGTGCAAATGTATGTAACAGGCACTAGGAGGCGTGGGAGACCCCATAAACTATATATAGTATTGGTCAGGATCACTAGACGGGTTGATTGAGGCATGTCTGTCTGTCTGTCTGATCACAGCTATTACAAAAGCTAGAACTACCAAATTTGGCAGGAAGACTTCTGTTTACTAAAAGCTGATCAACTTAATTTCAAATGTTAGGTGCCACGCCCACCGCCCCCGTAAATCAAAAATTTAATTTTCGCACCCAATTTGTAAGCGCTGTATAAAAGATACAACTTTCTGACTTTAACATATACTAAGCCGAATGAAATATCTGCATATTCTCCAAATTGCAATCCGATCGGACAATAAACACAGAAGTTATTTGAGAAAGTATGAGCATAAAACCAAGTGGCAGCTAACAACGGAGGCGGGCTTGCGCAAGGCGCGAGCGCCATCTATCGTGAATAAATTCTAAGCATGTGTATATGTACAATATATGTGTGCATATATGGGAACATAGATCGCAGAGTATCCCACTGTCGCGTGCCGCGCGACTGTTGCTTTTTTTACTGGTTTGTCTAATGATTACACAACCCCACAAAAAAAAAAGTTTGTCATGATCTGGGTATGCGGCATATGCAGTTATATGTATTTTGGGTCGCTGAATCCGAATCCGGGGTCAGAAATTCTCCATCACGTCTGGATTTCGACATAACCTCAAAAAACTGAAAAACCTTAGGATATATCCCAAAAGATATAGAATCGTGATCTGTACATGCGATATATGTTTTAACATGTATTTCTTCCTTCTAAGTCCGAATCCGAAGTCAAAATTTACATAGCACGTCTGAGTTTCGACTTAACCTCAAAAAACATGAAAAATTTTTAAAGTCCCAAAAAATAATGGGGGGTCATGATCGGGTCATGCGATATATGTTTCTATATGTTTTTGGACCTTCCGAATCCGAATCCGAAAAAAAACATCCTATCACGTCCGAATTTTAACCTAACCTAAAAATTTTTTAAAAACTTCCAACATTTTTAAATTTTTTTTAACATTAGATTAGGGTGTATTTAAATTTAATATAAAAAAAGCTTTTTTTGTTGGTATACCCCCTTTTGAGCATTGTTTTATCTGTATTCGCAATGGATTCATATGAGTAATTCATTTTTGCTTCAAAACTGTATTTTAACTAATAAAAAACATAAATTAAATACGTGATTATACATATTTGCATAAATGCCAAAATAAATTATCAAAAAATTTCAAAATTTTGAAAGTTTTTCAAAATTTTTTAGGTTAGGTTGAAATTCAGACGTGATTGGCTAGTTTTGACATTGGATTCGGATTTAGAAGGTCTAAAAACATATAGAAACATATATCGCATGACCCGATCATGACCCCCCATTATTTTTTTGGGTTTCAAAAAATTTTCGAGTTTTTTGAGGTTAACTCAAAACTTAGACGTGCTATGTAAATTTTGACTCCGGATTCGGACTTAGAAGGAAGAAATACATGTTAAAACATATATCGCATGCTCAGATCAGGATTCTATATCTTTTAGAGGATATCCAAAGGTTTTTCAGTTTTGTGAGGTTATGTCGAAGTCCAGACGTGATGGCGAAATTCTGACCTCGGATTCGGATTCAGCGACCCAAAATACATATAACTGCATATGCCGCTTACCCAGATCATGAAACTTTTTTTTTTTTTGTGGGCCTGTGTTATGTATGCTATTTTTGAGGAGGCGTGTTAGAATACCCCTATTTAAAAATACAAAAATAATATATAATATTAAATACAAATCTTAAAATAAAATATAAAAGCAGTTAATATTTATAATTATTTAACTCAATTTGGAACTCATTAATAATAAAGCTTAGTTTATATTGCAGGTGAAATACAGCTTTTTAATATATTTCTATTACAATAACAATCGGAGAATACAAGATTCTTGAAGGGTTCGTCATGCCCAAGGGAGCTTTTCGCTCTGTTATGTGGGTGTAGACCGTTTTTAAAATGGGCGAATTGTAAAGATATTTTTGATTTACTTAACTTACATAATGCTTCTTAGTTTACTTAACTTACATAATGTGTTTGAATTCGGAGCCCATACGTTTTGTTTCCAAATTTGTTTAAAATCGGTAAATAAATTTTCAATTTTTTTAATATTTTAAATTTTCAATTAAGTAGGCTCTGTTTTGTTTGACAATAATAAGGGTACTTAAACAACAACTTATAATATTATTTTCATTTTCAATTCGACCAGCATCTAAATTGTAGCAAAAAATTTACAAAAAATATTTTTCAATTTTCTAAAAAGTTGTGGCAATATTTTTTGTTTCTAAATAAATATGTGTTCTCCATGCGGTCCGTGTAGCCCATGTGATCCTTGCTGTGGTCCTTTTGAGTGCTCACCAAAGTGTTACAATGCCGCACAATTGGAAGCCTTGCCACAGTGTGCACCCCGCATACCGCCACCATTTCCAAAGTGCATAACTGTGCAGCAGCCTCCACGCCTAATATGCAAAAAGCGGGTTGTTTTTACTGAAAAGATAGTGCCGGAGCCCATGGTTGTAAATCGCTGTAGACAAATTACAGTGCCGAAGGTTGTAGACACAACTAGAGTTATCAAGGTTCCAAAATTGATATGGGTGTCACAGATGGTTCGCGAACCAAGAGTCATATATTATCCATCTATGATACCGGATCCTTATGTCGTCTGCTATCCTAAACGTGTTTGTGAGCCCAGAGAAGTCTGTCAATCCATACTATGTCAACCCAAGCCTCAAACAATTGATATACCACCTCCACGGGAATATTGCTGTTACCCGAATGGGCCAATAAATTACAAGCCCAGCGCCGCTTGTCCACCATGTCCAATCGGACCGTGCGCTCCAGGTGGCGCATGTTGCCCGCTACCTTGTTTTTCCACCAACCAGTATCCAGTTTGTGAGACTCGATGTGGGCCGTGTGGTCCCTGTGGTCCTTCTGGTCCTTGTGGACCGTGCGGTCCCTGTGGACCAGGACGTTGTGGGCCCTGTGGACCAGGACGTTGTGGACCATGTGGACCTTGCGGTGGACCTTGCGCTGTACCCAACTGTGGACCGTGTGGCTTAACAATGCCATCAGGTCCTTATATTCCCGCACCATGTGGTCCGTGTGGAACTGGATGTGGACCATTAGCAAACGGACCTTGTGGACCATGTGGACCTTGTGGGCCTTGCTCCCCAGCTTGTCCCTATGAATCACCCGAGAGTGGACCTTGTTACCCTTGTGCACCTACACCGTGGAATACTCATTGCGGACCAGTTGGGCCATGTGGACCCCAAGTTTCATGCGGACCTTGTGGCCCTTGTTAAACAAAGTCATATACATATTTAAATCACTATAGATAAGAGCGTTTTATTATAACAACACTTGTAACAATACACCAATTCGAAAATGTCTTTAAAATAAATGGATGCATCACTGTTCGCAATGAATTCTGAGTAATGAAAGGTAGGACTGGTTGCAAATAATAAAACAGACGTCAACGAAAGGCATGTTGCGGACGTACAGTTGCAGGCCCCATGTGTGTTTTATACGCTTGCAGGTTTCTCTTGTCAGTATGAGGACATTTAATATTTTGATTTAATTTTGATTGGAGCTGAGATATTATTTCTTAAGTCAGAGCTGGTCTTCACATAACCTTTATTTAAATTGTACAATATATAAATATTATATAAAAAAAAATTGTCCGCATTAACACACACACTCTTTTATAAATATACTTACAGAGCTTACAAAGAAATATTGAACTTAGTCGAATTGATGGATCATTTATTTGAGTCAACCCGTATATATGTATGTAAGTGAGCAGCCGGTAAGATAACAGTGATTGAATCTTAATGCAATAGCGGGACTAACCGATTCATGAATTATTATTTATCATTTGAACAATAAAATGATTTGAAATGAGGTGGATATAGATTTTTGCATTTCTGTTGATATGTATGATAAAGTTTGTGTGATAATCAAGTTTATGTTGTTAGTAGGTATTATCATTGGAGTTTATTTATTTACCTCACTAGGATAGCCTGGTGACTGCTAGTGGTTGCGACTTTTATGGGAGCGCATTTTTATAACACAGGCAACGAGTAATCGACGAGCGGTGAGCCGGGAAGGGTGGTGAACCAAAATGACTGGAAATTGTAATGGACAGAACTTACATTTAAACTTATAAATAAAATTTAACTTAAAATTCCTTATAATTAAATAAAATTAAATTAAAACAAGGGAAGCGTCGAAGAGCATCACGAATATGTAAGTAAATAAGTATTATAGCCTTGGGAATTTTGCATACTTACAGGGATTTTGAAGTAGGGAAATTCTGAAGAAGAAAGAAGGAAACAGTCTCCTTTCATTTGAACACACAGAGTTGAAATCGGAACGAAAAGAGGCAAGGAGGAGAATTAGTATGGCGATTCCCTAGATTTGCTAGGTCATCGCAGTCTTGAATTCTCTAGATGTGGGCAAAGAAATAAAAAAGAAAGTGTTATTTAAAAAGAAAGGAAACCCAAAAAGCAAGAATCCCTAAGTAATTAGGAATAAAAAAAATACTGACTTCTCGATACTAATAACCTGTTTGGCCTGCAGTAGAGCTGTGCAGGCATTGCTAGTATGGATCGGTCAAAACAGAGAGCAACAAAAAGCGACAGCCTTTTCTGCATGCAATTGGGCTTATTAGATTAAATGTTATCTAAAGGAAAAATCATTAGGACAGTTAATAAATTAAAAAAATATTAACGCTACATTCAGGTGCTGACTGTTTAAGGCCATGAATTACCATAGTATACCGTAGGCAATAGGTATAGGTATGCTTCTTCTTGATTTTTCAGCATGAGCTAAGAATGCATATTTCGTCTTGTCGCTCTGTCTAATGTCTCACCATTTCCGACGACTGCGAGAAATGTTCAGTGGCTGATTGGACTATGTCTCGGACTGTAAGAACAATGATCGTGTTCGAGGTTCGATTGCTGCCGTGATCGACATGTGAAATTCATTTGTTTTTCATTATTTTTTATTAAATAAATTAAAAGCTCAAAAACCTTGAAAAATCTCTAAGCTTTTTTTAGAGAACCGAAACTCAAACGAATTAAAGAAATCAAATTGAGACGCGGTGGTTTCGAATTTTAACACAATTTATTATTGCTGGTGGCTCAAGTATGCTGCTTTCCTTTCGACAGCGAAAATTATACTATCTTAGAGCGGTGACCATGGTTTTGCCACGCACTCTCAAATTTTGCCATCGGCAATTGCCGATCGACGCACAGCAAGAGAGAGATTTACATGATTACACTTCTTGTGCTCTCTTAAATTTTTATCTTAACTACTCTCTTAACTACTGCTCGAACATTCCGGCCCCGTTGAAGAGCTCCGGTCTTTAACACATCGGGAGCACTGCCAGCTTGTGAATAGGGCGCCTAATTGCGCCTGCTGGTATTTTTATTTCGGCTACTCGAACCTTGCCGTCCTCCCCTCGAATTGTGCGCTGCGGGAGGCTGAGCAGGTAGTCCTTGGACCACTTGCGCCAAAAGTGCTGTTTGAGCGCCGACAGCTGCTGCCACAGCTTCCAGTATCCGCGTCCTGGCTTCCTGCTGGTCCCGTCTGGATCGGATCCTGTGGGCAGCTCCAACGAAGGCTGTCCAATAAGCAGGTGGTCTGGCGTCAGCACCTCTCCATCGCTGGGATCGCTGCTGTCGACGAGCAACGGCTTGAAGTTGAGCAGCGCCTTGACGTCCACCCGATGCGTGCTCAAATCGTCCTGCCTCAGATTGGCGTTGCTCGCTTCTCGCAGGAGCCTGTGCCTGGCAGACCTCACTGCGGCTTCCCACAGTCCTCCGAAGTGCAGGGCGCGGGGGGGAATGAACTTCCACTGCACTCTTCTCTCCGCCGCGACGTCCATCAGCCTCACCTCGTTGTTGTGGAACGCCGTCTGCAGCTCCCTCAGCAATCCGCGTCTCCCGATAAACCTTTTAAAAATATTCAAAAAGGTATCAGTTGATAAGTTGGTTACCAGCGCTAAATGTATCGCCTTTGAGGCAAACCAAACGAAAACGGCAACATACATTTTTACAGGTGATCTACCTCTGATCCTATCGCTGACAAAGAACGGCCCACAAAAGTCTACACCACATACTCTAAACGTACTGCTTTGTACTTTAAGGAACGAAATTTTCCTTTCTAATGATGATACCACAAGAGAGTCTGGTCTGAGCCGTTTGAAGCAAAAACGAAGCAGATATGCGACTATTCGAACTAGCTTAGCAAAGTTGGAATGATGATGTATCAACTCCACAAAACAATTTTGCGGAACTTCCGCTAGTGTGCCAATCGTCACACCTTTTTTATCTTCCGAAGTTTTGATTTTGAACGACATATCACTACAGCTGGTTGCCCACTTGGCAAGTGGAAAACTTCCTGATTTCAATATTTGTTGAACTTTATTGCACATAGTGTCAAGTTCTTTTACACTATCTGCACCTGGCAACATATCATCAACATAAAAGCACTTCTTAATCACATCTGATCCAATAGGATGTGATTGTGCGTGTATGTTGGCTAGCTCAAACAAGAAGCGTATCGCCAGAAAAGGTGCAGAAGCTGTACCGTATGTGACTGTATTAAGTCGGTATGCCTGAATATTTTGTGAGGTATTTTCTCTACACAGAATAAGTTGCAAATTTCTGTCTTTTTCAGAGACATTTATCTGCCTATACATTTTTGAAATGTCAGTAGTTACGGCATACTTATTCAACCGAACATTAATCAGGATTGAATATAGCTCCCTCTGAATTGTCGGCCCCACCATCAGTGTTTCGTTAAGTGAAAAAGCTGTTGACGTCTTACTAGAAGCGTCGAAAACTACACGAAGCTTGGTGGAGGAACTTTCAGGCCTAAGAACGCATTGATGAGGAATATAATAATGCTGTTCTAGAGGAGTTGACTTCAAAATGGACATGTGTCCCAATTCTAAATACTCGTTCATGAAGTCATGGTACATAGTTTTAAGAACTGCATCCTTTGATATTTTACGCTCAAGTTGCAAAAAACGCCTTTCAGCAGTTTGAAAGGACAGGCCAAGAACCTTTGGATCGGTCTTGAAAGGGAGATCCACTTGGAAACGACCAGAAGATAACTGCTTTACAGTTTTCTCGAAGAACAGTTCACAAGCCTGTTGTTCAGCTGTTTGGCGAACAGCCTTCGATTCGAATGGAGATTGATCCAATTCCCAGAAACGGTTAACTAACGAATCGAGAGAACAATTAGTTTGGGCCATTAAACACCCACTGAACTGATGCCTAGGCACTTGTCCAGTACATTTGCCTGCTATTATCCATCCTAGCAGCGTTTTTTGCATTATAGGAAGTTCAGAACCTAATTTTATTTGCCCAACGCACAATAATTCGTAAAACAATTCTGCTCCCAACAGAATGTCCACCTTAGCTGGCCTATTGAATTGTGGGTCTGCCAGTTTTATATTTTTGGGTATTTTCCAATTTGAAATACCCATTGAATGTCCAGGCTGTGTTGTTGAGATGGATTTCAATACCCAACATTCCGCCGAAAAGTTGCGTGAATTTATGCGTGACTGAATAGAAGCACATACCTTATTTTTGCTATCTGTTGTTGTACCACCAACCATCGATATAGCTAGAGATGTTGGCTCCCGCTTGAGTCGTAACATCTGTGCCATACTCTCAGTCATCAAATTGATTTGGGAGCCACTATCAAGTAAGGCTCGTGCAGGATGCAGCTTGCCAAATCTGTCTTTTACATTAACGACAGCTGTGGCGAGAACAATTTGTTCATTGGTTACTACATGCCCCAAATACGCGTCTGACATAGTCGCTTGAAGTATGGATACCTCACCTTGAGCAGAGGTAGTATACCTGTGCAGCAACGAATGGTGAGGCTTCGAGCAAATTCGACATTTTGATGCCTTACATTGTGACACCATATGCCCCACAACCAAACAATTTAGGCACAACTTTTGTGTTTTGACAAATGCAAAACGTTGCATAACTGATATAGCAGCAAACGATGGACACGTATCAAGATTGTGCGTTTCTGACTTGCAGAAGACGCACACAGACGATGATGAACGCCCTCCATCAGCACAAGCAAAGGACGATTTAGACTGATGGGGCTTCTTAGCGTCAACTCGCGACCTTGTTTTGTCCCGAGTTGACTCTTCTGCTGACAGATACTGATATCTTTTATTCAATTGTCTAGCACAATCTTCCCAAGATGGCAGCATATCATAGTCAAGTTGCTCTTCAAAACGAGATTTGGTAACATGGTCTACCTTTGACATGACCATGTGAATTATCATTGCATTAGCAATGTCTTTGTCGTTTCCTAACGACGACAACGAAGAATAAATAGCAGACACCGTATCTATGATCGATCTCAAACTCGATGCAGATGCTTTTGTCATGCTAGGTATGTCAAACAATTGCGAAACTGTATCAAAGAATATAAGACATTTATTGTCATATACTGCTTTGAGACTAGCAAGGGCCTTTGGGTAGTTACAATCCGTTAATTGATACGGCTTAACTACCCCCAATGCTTCATCTGACAAACACGAAACTAAGTGATTGAACTTTTCGACGTTTGATAAGGAATTGTCATTATCGACTAAGCTTTCAAACAGGCACATAAAATTTTTGTACTCCGAATGTTTGCCACTAAATGTTGGCAAACGCATTTTCGGCAACTGGGATCGGTGGGTCGAAACTACGGAGCAATCATGATCAGTTCTTGGCCCTGAAGTCGGCTTGGAGGCGTTAATATACAAGGCTCTTGTGACGACACACAAGTCCTCTAATGGCCCTCTAGAATCATTAAGAGGGCTTAAATTATCCAGATCAGTCTGTAGATCCATTGCCTTTTGTATATAACCTTCTAAAAGCTCTAATCGGCACGCTAACTCTGTTTTATCAGACGAAATGGTCTTTGCTTTAATTGCTGTTTGCATACGAGCAATATCAGCACTAACCTTGTCAAATCTTTGCAAGCACATTTGTAATTTTGCACTTGTCTTGCTGATTTGTGGCTTTTCACTTGTCTTTTCGGACTCAGACATATTGAATAAAGAGAACACTTATAAAATTCAAAAGGAATAAGTGTCACAAACTTTTGAGCTACCCTCGCAACAACTGACTATGTAAATCTAACTTGCTTATACCACTAAGCATCGAACATATAGAGTACTCAAACAGCGGAATTTACTCATATGGATGAGGTGCGGAGATCAGGACCCCTGAACACGAAGTGTTTCATGAGTGAGCGGTCGGCTTTCTTCGTTAGAAACCGCGAGAAGCGCACATCGGCATCAAGTCAGTCGCACAACGACAGCGGAACGATGAGCACGGGTATATTTCTTTGCTCTAGCCATCGTTTCAATGTATGTGTGCTATGTATGCACATGCACGCAAGTAAATGTTGCGTTGCATGTGAAGTTTGGCAATAGGCAATTGCTTCGGCCAGCGCGCTGGCAGCCTGAAGTCAATTTTCTGTTTCGGCGTTGAGAGCCAAGAGACTGAGACACAGTGGGCAAAAATAGTTATTTGGCGGCAATAACTTTTAACATCTGAACACATGTGCATTTATAATTTATTGAGTAGATAGATTAAATATTCATATTTCTATTCTAATTTTTATATCAAATTTATAATATTGAAAAAAAGTTGTGCAACAACTATAATTTTTTTGGTTATGTTTGTACTAAACTTTACAAAATTTATCAGCCAAAACTAAAATATTCGGAATACATCAATATCTATTTACTTAATAATATTATGCCATAAATCAAGCCACATATTTTCGAAGTTATAAAAGTTTCGCCGCAAGACAACCATTTTTGCCCACTGTGTCTCTGTCTCTTTGCTCTCGACGCCGAAACAGAAAATTGACTTCAGGCTGCCAGCGCGCTGGCCGAAGCAATTGCCTATTGCCAAACTTCACATGCAACGCATACATTTACTTGCGTGCATGTGCATACATAGCACACATACATTGAAACGATGGCTAGAGCAAAGAAATATACCCGTGCTCATCGTTCCGCTGTCGTTGTGCGACTGACTTGATGCCGATGTGCGCTTCTCGCGGTTTCTAACGAAGAAAGCCGACCGCTCACTCATGAAACACTTCGTGTTCAGGGGTCCTGATCTCCGCACCTCATCCATATGAGTAAATTCCGCTGTTTGAGTACTCTATATGTTCGATGCTTAGTGCTTATACACACACACGCGCAAACTATGCGAAACTTGTGTGAGCAAACAAACGAAAATGATCCAAGCGATCCGAAATAAAGCAGGCTAAACTTTTGCTGTAACTACGTTTGTAGGCAGCAATGTAAAATGCGTGGTGCGGGGTATGCAATGTCACAAGAGAATATATGCACACGCACTCTAAGTTGTGTGTATATCAAACAAACAAAAAGAGAAACAAGAGAGAACGAAGATGAAATCAAACGTTTTCTGTGCTACGTTTGTAGACAGCAATAGAATATGCGGGGTGCGGGGTGACAAAATGCAAGCGTCGCCAAATGCTAGCGGCGCCGAATGCAAGCGAAAGAAAAGACGAAAGATTCAAAGCGCACGCAAGGAAACGGTCCGAGTTCAACGGACGCAACGACGAAAGGAAATATGTATGTAGGTGTGTATGTGCGAACGCAAATATGTATGTATATGCTTATAACTTTATGTATTAACAGATTTTATAAAATTCGCGGTTATATGTACATATGTATATGCATATGTAGCAAAAGCGAAATTGCAAAAAGACCGCGATAATTTTGCGTTGGCACAATAACACACACAATTAATGACAAGTTGACCACCAGAAGTTTTATATTTAAATAGAAAATGTAAATAAATATTGCCGTTTTGTTTGTTTATTTATGTTTAAGATCATGCAATCGAATATTACTTGCTAGTATATATAACCAATATATGTGTGTATGTTCATATGTGTATAACTCAGAACTGTTTTGTTCTGTATAATATTTGGCGGTTATTTTGTAAGGTAGGCGCGAAATAATACTACATATGGCATTAGAGTATTAACATACATACATACATACTAGCTTATATATTTGCATGCAAAGGTTATTACAGTAAGTGCCAAGAATTGAGCTGTTCACTAATTTTTATAATTTTATGTTGAATAAGCGACAATACAGTAAACTGTAAGCTCAATTTTTGACACTAATACCTGGAGACTGTCTAGGGAATCAATAGACATGGAACGACGACTATTTTCCAGCGGCGACAACAAATACGGCTTGGCAGTTAGGTCCAGCGGCGACGACGAATACGGCTTGGCAGGTGGCACACTTTGTTAATATTGTCTTTAAGTTGATTTTAACACACACACGAACGCGCAAGCAATAGCCAACCAGCACACAATAAATATGACAAATTTAAATTGTTTTTAAAAACACACCGAAGTCCCTGCTCGGGCGCCAATGAAAAATCTCTAAGCTTTTTTAGAGAACCGAAACTCAAACGAATTAAAGAAATCAAATTGAGACGCGGTGGTTTCGAATTTTAACACAATTTATTATTGCTGGTGGCTCAAGTATGCTGCTTTCCTTTCGACAGCGAAAATTATACTATCTTAGAGCGGTGACCATGGTTTTGCCACGCACTCTCAAATTTTGCCATCGGCAATTGCCGATCGACGCACAGCAAGAGAGAGATTTACATGATTTACACTTCTTGTGCTCTCTTAAATTCTATCTTAACTACTCTCTTAACTACTGCTCGAACAAACATAAAAAGGGGCGGCGGAGGTAGGCGATCTTTAAGTTTTTGTTACGCAATATATGTAATTAGAACTATATGTAATTAGAACTAAGTTTTATTTCATCGGTACACAACAGCAACTGAAAATCTATTTGTACATATGAATGTACGTTTTCATAATTTTATAAGGGCTTATTCTAGTACTTGTATCATTTTACGTAGAAATATTTAAGTATAACCAGCGGATGGGGTGGGGGGGGGTCATTTGATTTAGTGTGCTACATGTATATGCTGTCTGAGTCTACAGAGAATTTATTTGACTTCGCGTGCTTGTTAGGGATAGATAAGCTTAAATGCACCTGATTCGAAAGTATAAGAAGAGAGTATAAGAGAAGAAGTAGAGAAAAGGGAAAGGGAAAGAACATAAACATAGCTAAGCGTCTTCGGGTTGATCGTGCTTGTTTGCTGGTGGTGTTTTCCAGCTGATTAGCTTGCGCGCCCTACCTTGACCGTTTCATCCGTTTTTGTTTTGTCTCCAGTCTCAAATGGTCCCTACGATCGAGTCGATGGATTAGTATCCTACATTGTTTTCACGGAGCATGACCCTATTAAAAAAAGACTCTAGCACGAATTCATTTCACTAATTTACATTTATTAACAATTATTATTATACCTATACTTAGAAAAATTCATTTTTATACAGGCAAATAATATTATTAAAACAGTGGAAGAATGAGGCTGTGGAGGAATAATATGACATTTTCTAAAACCATTTGCAGTAGAATACTAGTATTTAAAAGTTTAAAACCAATATAAATAAATATATATAAAATTATAGTTTAAAGTTTAGGTTGTATTCATTCTATATTTATGTTGGGGTATTCAGTGTTCTCATACTAGAGTAACTAATCCGGAACCAAAGGTAAAATTGCGAATAAAGATAGACGTGAAAAATAACTAAACGCTAAATAAAACAGAAGACTCACTCAAGACAGCATTTCGTATTCTTTTTTTTTTTTGTCTCTCTAAGAGCACGCCGTTCAAGAGAACGATCAAAGTGCGAGTAGCTTCGCGTGTAAGTTTCTGCTCGGTGTAAGTTTGTAATAGAAATATCGCGTAGAAAACGCTTTCGGCGAAGATGCTGCGAAAGAGAATTTTTGACTCTGCAGCGGTTGGGTCAAACCATGCCTTTTCTGCACACTTTATGTTTAACTTTTGTAGTGTGCCAAAGTTGATCAGCAGCCGTTGAAACTCCTCTGCACACTTTCTGTTAAGAATTAACAGAGGGCGAATTCAAAACAGCTGTTATGCAAAACGGCGCTCTCAATTCCTCTCGCGGAAGAATGGTGCCAAAAGAGAATCAAGAATATCACACCATTAAACAGTTAGCTAATGCAGTTAGAGTTGCTTCGAGAATTTTCGACAGCGCCACCTTTCGTCTATAAATAGATGCTGAACGCTCATTTCTGCACAATAATTGGCGCCGAAGCTAAGCATCACGCAGCGGAAATATATATGTATATGTATATATTTATCGAAAATAAAATACGAGTGGCAAAATAAATTGTAAGTCCACATACTCTTGTTAAGTTACCTAAAACTCACGCCGGCAAAATAATAATATATGCCAAAGGCATCTCGGAATCGGAATCATATTCATATAAATAATAATAGCCAGTGTAGAAAGTTTAATAAAAAGGTGATATTTGTGTCAAATCACGTGCAAATTGTAAACTAATTGTTGTGATTTTTACAGCGACAACGATTTCTTGCGGTCAATACCACTCATTGTCAGATACCCGTAAGATTGGTCAACTTGGTGTCCAATAAGCGTGGGTCTGCAACGTAGTGGACGCAAACACATTTTTGGGAGTATCGCTACATTTGCTCATGTATGAGTGCGCTGCAACTCTTCACACAGTGAGACTACGTGGAATTCTGATCTTGCACCACGGCGCTAGACTTTTCGCACCGCGTGGCTGCACCTAACCTTTTTGCGTATGGTGTTGAAGTGCCCAACGCAGATTTCGATCGACGTGCAACGAGTAGATAAAGAATGCGGGTTCTGGTGCAAAAAGTGGGGTGAGGGATTTTCTGGTGCAAAAAGTAGGGTGAGGTGGTTTCCGGTAGAAAGGTACGTGAGGGGTAAAAAGGGTCAGGTGAGGGATAAAAAGGGTCAGGTACGTGAGGTGGTCCCCTGTCATGTAGGTAAAAAGGGTCAGGTGAGGGATAAAAAGGTGAGGTGAGGGGTAAAAAAGGTCAGGTGTAATATGGGCGCGGGTTCTAGGACAATGGGCGCGGGTTCTGCTGCAAAAAGTAGGGTGAGGTGTTTCCGGTAAAAAAGGTTAGGGATAAAAAGGTATGTACGTGAGGTGGTCCCCTATCACTGAGGGAAAAAAGGTCATGTGTAATATGGGGGCGGGTTCTAGAGGGTGTGTAAATGAAGGTAATGTGTTGTGAGGAGGGGGATTAGGTAATAAAGGATCCTAATAAACATGTCGATCGGTTAATTGTGGGTCATAATAGGGATAATTAATGGGTTTTAGGTATATCAGTAGGTGATAAAATAGTGTGGGAAGTGTTAAAGGTTGATAGTGTGAGCATGTGAAACTGAGCATGCATGACCATGTTTGCATGCGCACATGCCACAGGGTGAATGTGTTCGAGGGTGTGTGTGTGTGATATCTTAATGATATTCGAGAGTCCGAGAGAGCCTAGTTCAACAAGTGCGCATGCGCACGTGCCACGGGGTAAATGTGTTCGAGGGTGTGTGTGCGTGTGCGGTATTAAAAGTTGAGATGGTGAATGTGTGTACACAGGCGCCAGTGCACAGGAGCGTGTGACTCAAGATATCTTATTGATTTTTGACAGTGCGGGAGACCCTTGTTCAACAAGTTAATGTGTGCATTGTTCCTTTTGTGAGGTGTGTGCATTCTCTCTTTTCTGAGGTGTGTGCATTGTCCCTTTTGTGGGGTTAACCGAGTCGGTGAGTATAAAAATTATCGTTATGACAAGTGTGTGTCGTCAAACATAAATACTAATTGATTGCTACCTTATCCGTGTTGATGATCAAGCATACTAATTGTGTAAACAAAACATTGTAACCTATTGTCCTTCTATTCAATTTATTCGCAATTCTTGTGAATTAAGATGAGGGGTATGGTATACTCATCATCTAGCATGGCTCGTTTTCCCAATATTAAGGCGATCGGTGCCCAAATTTTTATCAGTATAAAAAAATATACGAAACTGAGTAGAGTGCGTTTGCTACATCAGCGAAAAAATATAAAAAAAGTGAAAACAAGTTAAAACAAATCAAACATTAATAAAAATGGCTTTAAACGGAATTTACACCACTAAGGGTTTGAATGAAATCGCTGCAGCCATGGAACAACAGCAGCAGCAACAACAATATCAGCAACTACAACAACAACAGCAGCAGCAACAACAATATCAGCAACAACAACAATATCAGCAACAACAACAATATCAGCAACAACAACAACAAGAGCAACAACAATATCAGCAACTACAACCACAACAGCAGCAGCAACTACAACAACAATATCTACAACTAGAACAACAAGATCAGCAACAACCACAACAACAACAACAATATCAGCAACTACAACCACAACAGCAGCAGCAACTACAACAGCAGCAACAACAATATCTACAACTACAACAACAAGATCAGCAACTACAGCAACAACAACAACAACAACAACAACAACAAGAAATGGGTGTAAACAGAGGCGGGAATAACATAAAGTATTGTCAGCTCTGTGATGTGACTCTACCAAATAATACAAATTGGTCACATCATACTCGTACAGAGCAGCATAAGAGACGTGCTATTGAACCTGTTGATAACAGGATTTCCAAAAACATTGATTTATTCAATGGGCGCATTCTTCAATACCTCTACATCAATACTGAGACAGGCTTGGTAATACCCAATGATTTTCTGCAGGAAGCAGGCAAGGCACTCCTTGAACACCTCTCCAGCGTTTTAAAATTTTCTTTTTTTAAAAATTTTTTTTTTAGTTTTTTGCTGAATATATGTTGATTAAACAAGAGATTGAGTGTGTGGAAGTGAAGTCTTTCCAATCGAAAATGGAAGTCTTCACTATCAATTCTGATTTAGAAGAATTGTATAAAGAACACACAGAAAAAATAATCTCGAGAATGGAAAATTTCCAAGAGAAGGATAGTGGATGGTCATTGACACGCATTATCCGATTGGAAATGAATGTGAATAAATATAAACCCATCAGAGGATCCTCCTTTATCGCACTACCCAAGAGTTTGAGTAGTAAAAAAGCAATCGTGAACGTCAAAAACAATGACGAATACTGTTTCAAATGGACAGTGATTGCTGCGATAAAGGGAAAAAATCAAAATCCTGAAAGATGTACATCATATGATGTAAGGATATCTGAACACAGAATCAAAGTGAACAATATTGTTTTGAACTTTGAAGGTTTAGAGTTCCCACTAAATCCTAAACATATTAATAAGTTTATGGATATGAACCCGTTGTTGAGCATTACTGTTTTTGGATATGATCTGGAAAAGGGTAATATAATCGGCCCCATCTTCTACCCCAAAGATGTGAAACAACATCACATCAACATGTTGTTGTTGGAAAGCGACGAGAAGGCTCACTATACATGGATTCGAAATCTTTCACGGTAAGTACATACATAAAATCAAAAAAATTATATATGTATTTTAGTACTTATAATTAGCATATACTAATTTGATATATATATGTATTTTCTTCATAGATTGGTGTCATCACAGACTGGAAGCCACAAGTGCAGACAATGGTTCTGCAATATTTGCTTGAACTACGAGTGAGGCAGCAGCCAGTCGTCATCACGAGATATGCAGCAAGAAGGTGTGTCAACTACCTTCTGGAAAAAATGCAGTTCTTCGCTATAAGAACTACCAGAAGGAAGTTAAGGTACCTTTTGCTGTCTATGCCGATTTCGAAGCCATTCTTCAACCGAAGAATGATATTGTGAGTGAGAAAATGTTAGATATTAATTTACATTTACCCATATCATATGCATACTATATAAAGTGTGCATATGATAATGAGTTAAGTAGCTTTAAGTTAGAAACAAGTGAGAGGGCCAGTTCAGCTTTTATAGATAGCTTAGTAAAGAATCTTACGAATATTTATGATATGTATTTATCAAAAAATGTTCCGATTCAGATGAGTTTTTATGATGAAGTAGAGTTTCAGGAGACCAAGAATTGTTTTATATGTGCAGCACCCCTGTTAGAAGATAGAGTTAGAGATCATTGCCATTTTACAGGTAAATTCAGGGGTGCTGCACACAATTCCTGTAACTTGAAATACAAAGTGCCTAATTTTATACCAGTATTTTTTCATAATTTCACTAGGTATGATTGTCACTTGTTTATTAACGAGTTGGCAAATATACCTGGTCAACTTAGCGTAGTACCCCTCAATAAGGAACAATACATTTCAGTTTCAAAATTTCTTCCAATGTCCGATGGAAAGAATTTAGAGATTCGTTTTCTAGATTCTTTCCGTTTCATGTCATCTTCGTTAGATAAATTAGCGTCTAACCTAGATGATTCACAAATGTCCACTACCAGGCAAATGTTTGAGTCCGAATCGCAGTTCCAATTAATGCGTAAAAAGGGTGTGTTTCCCTATGAACATTTAAGTTCAGTTGATAGACTTGAAGAAACTTCTCTACCACCAAGAGAAGCTTTTTACAGTAAATTAACTGAATCCGAATGTTCAGAAGAAAGCTATGCACATGCACAAGATGTCTGGAACAAGTTTTCATGCACAACTCTAAAGGATTATTTAGAGTTGTACTTGAAAACTGATGTTCTGCTATTGGCAGACATCTTTGAAAACTTCAGACTCTTGTGTATTAGCATATACTCTCTAGACCCTGCTCAGTTCTTCCTCTTACAGATATTGATATGTATAGATTCATTCAATCAGGTATACGTGGCGGTCTAGTGCATTGGAATATGATGAAACAGTAGATTCTTCATATCTGGTATATTTAGACGCTAATAATTTGTATGGTTGGGCAATGTCACAGCCGTTACCATATGGTGGGTTCGAGTGGTTACCTGTAGATAGTCTAGAAGAGTTTGATGTCTTTAGCATAGACGATGTGCATACTCGTGGAATACTCATTGCGGACCAGTTGGGCCATGTGGACCCCAAGTTTCATGCGGACCTTGTGGCCCTTGTTAAACAAAGTCATATACATATTTAAATCACTATAGATAAGAGCGTTTTATTATAACAACACTTGTAACAATACACCAATTCGAAAATGTCTTTAAAATAAATGGATGCATCACTGTTCGCAATGAATTCTGAGTAATGAAAGGTAGGACTGGTTGCAAATAATAAAACAGACGTCAACGAAAGGCATGTTGCGGACGTACAGTTGCAGGCCCCATGTGTGTTTTATACGCTTGCAGGTTTCTCTTGTCAGTATGTGGACATTTAATATTTTGATTTAATTTTGATTGGAGCTGAGATATTATTTCTTAAGTCAGAGCTGGTCTTCACATAACCTTTATTTAAATTGTACAATATATAAATATTATATAAAAAAAATTGTCCGCATTAACACACACACTCTTTTATAAATATACTTACAGAGCTTACAAAGAAATATTGAACTTAGTCGAATTGATGGATCATTTATTTGAGTCAACCCGTATATATGTATGTAAGTGAGCAGCCGGTAAGATAACAGTGATTGAATCTTAATGCAATAGCGGGACTAACCGATTCATGAATTATTATTTATCATTTGAACAATAAAATGATTTGAAATGAGGTGGATATAGATTTTTGCATTTCTGTTGATATGTATGATAAAGTTTGTGTGATAATCAAGTTTATGTTGTTAGTAGGTATTATCATTGGAGTTTATTTATTTACCTCACTAGGATAGCCTGGTGACTGCTAGTGGTTGCGACTTTTATGGGAGCGCATGTTTATAACACAGGCAACGAGTAATCGACGAGCGGTGAGCCGGGAAGGGTGGTGAACCAAAATGACTGGAAATTGTAATGGACAGAACTTACATTTAAACTTATAAATAAAATTTAACTTAAAATTCCTTATAATTAAATAAAATTAAATTAAAACAAGGGAAGCGTCGAAGAGCATCACGAATATGTAAGTAAATTAGTATTATAGCCTTGGGAATTTTGCATACTTACAGGGATTTTGAAGTAGGGAAATTCTGAAGAAGAAAGTAGGAAACAGTCTCCTTTCATTTGAACACACAGAGTTGAAATCGGAACGAAAAGAGGCAAGGAGGAGAATTAGTATGGCGATTCCCTAGATTTGCTAGGTCATCGCAGTCTTGAATTCTCTAGATGTGGGCAAAGAAATAAAAAGAAAGTGTTATTTAAAAAGGAAGGAAACCCAAAAAGCAAGAATCCCTAAGTAATTAGGAATAAAAAAAATACTGACTTCTCGATACTAATAACCAGTTTGGCCTGCAGTAGAGCTGTGCAGGCATTGCTAGTATGGATCGGTCAAAACAGAGAGCAACAAAAAGCGACAGCCTTTTCTGCATGCAATTGGGCTTATTAGATTAAATGTTATCTAAAGGAAAAATCATTAGAGCATGTATAGGAATTATGAATCGAATTAAAAAAATATTAACGCTACATTCAGGTGCTGACTGTTTAAGGCCATGAATTACCATAGTATACCGTAGGCAATAGGTATAGGTATGCTTCTTCTTGATTTTTCAGCATGAGCTAAGAATGCATATTTCGTCTTGTCGCTCTGTCTAATGTCTCACCATTTCCGACGACTGCGAGAAATGTTCAGTGGCTGATTGGACTATGTCTCGGACTGTAAGAACAATGATCGTGTTCGAGGTTCGATTGCTGCCGTGATCGACATGTGAAATTCATTTGTTTTTCATTATTTTTTATTAAATAAATTAAAAGCTCAAAAACATTAAAAAGGGGCGGCGGAGGTAGGCGATCTTTAAGTTTTTGTTACGCAATATATGTAATTAGAACTATATGTAATTAGAACTAAGTTTTATTTCATCGGTACACAACAGCAACTGAAAATCTATTTGTACATATGAATGTACGTTTTCATAATTTTATAAGGGCTTATTCTAGTACTTGTATCATTTTACGTAGAAATATTTAAGTATAACCAGCGGATGGGGTGGGGGGGGTCATTTGATTTAGTGTGCTACATGTATATGCTGGCTGAGTCTACAGAGAATTTATTTGACTTCGCGTGCTTGTTAGGGATAGATAAGCTTAAATGCACCTGATTCGAAAGTATAAGAAGAGAGTATAAGAGAAGAAGTAGAGAAAAGGGAAAGGGAAAGAACATAAACATAGCTAAGCGTCTTCGGGTCGATCGTGCTTGTGCTGGTGGTGTTTTCCAGCTGATTAGCTTGCGCGCCCTACCTTGACCGTTTCATCCGTTTTTGTTTTGTCTCCAGTCTCAAATGGTCCCTACGATCGAGTCGATGGATTAGTATCCTACATTGTTTTCACGGAGCATGACCCTATTAAAAAAAGACTCTAGCACGAATTCATTTCACTAATTTACATTTATTAACAATTATTATTATACCTATACTTAGAAAAATTCATTTTTATACAGGCAAATAATATTATTAAAACAGTGGAAGAATGAGGCTGTGGAGGAATAATATGACATTTTCTAAAACCATTTGCAGTAGAATACTAGTATTTAAAAGTTTAAAACCAATATAAATAAATATATATAAAATTATAGTTTAAAGTTTAGGTTGTATTCATTCTATATTTATGTTGGGGTATTCAGTGTTCTCATACTAGAGTAACTAATCCGGAACCAAAGGTAAAATTGCGAATAAAGATAGACGTGAAAAATAACTAAACGCTAAATAAAACAGAAGACTCACTCAAGACAGCATTTCGTATTCTTTTTTTTTCTTTGTCTCTCTAAGAGCACGCCGTTCAAGAGAACGATCAAAGTGCGAGTAGCTTCGCGTGTAAGTTTCTGCTCGGTGTAAGTTTGTAATAGAAATATCGCGTAGAAAACGCTTTCGGCGAAGATGCTGCGAAAGAGAATTTTTGACTCTGCAGCGGTTGGGTCAAACCATGCCTTTTCTGCACACTTTATGTTTAACTTTTGTAGTGTGCCAAAGTTGATCAGCAGCCGTTGAAACTCCTCTGCACACTTTCTGTTAAGAATTAACAGAGGGCGAATTCAAAACAGCTGTTATGCAAAACGGCGCTCTCAATTCCTCTCGCGGAAGAATGGTGCCAAAAGAGAATCAAGAATATCACACCATTAAACAGTTAGCTTAGCAGTTAGAGTTGCTTCGAGAATTTTCGACAGCGCCACCTTTCGTCTATAAATAGATGCTGAACGCTCATTTCTGCACAATAATTGGCGCCGAAGCTAAGCATCACGCAGCGGAAATATATATGTATATGTATATATTTATCGAAAATAAAATACGAGTGGCAAAATAAATTGTAAGTCCACATACTCTTGTTAAGTTACCTAAAACTCACGCCGGCAAAATAATAATATATGCCAAAGGCATCTCGGAATCGGAATCATATTCATATAAATAATAATAGCCAGTGTAGAAAGTTTAATAAAAAGGTGATATTTGTGTCAAATCACGTGCAAATTGTAAACTAATTGTTGTGATTTTTACAGCGACAACGATTTCTTGCGGTCAATACCACTCATTGTCAGATACCCGTAAGATTGGTCAACTTGGTGTCCAATAAGCGTGGGTCTGCAACGTAGTGGACGCAAACACATTTTTGGGAGTATCGCTACATTTGCTCATGTATGAGTGCGCTGCAACTCTTCACACAGTGAGACTACGTGGAATTCTGATCTTGCACCACGGCGCTAGTCTTTTCGCACCGCGTGGCTGCACCTAACCTTTTTGCGTATGGTGTTGAAGTGCCCAACGCAGATTTCGATCGAC